>JAKSZP010006588.1:0-348790 GCA_022478985.1 Massospora cicadina
TGCTCTATTCCATCTTCACCTACTCTTAATAGGGCCGCTGCTATGGCGAAGTTGGAGGCATCAGAAACCATATTAGACTTTTTATTGGGGTCGACATTGTAAAGAATGGAAGTGGGCAGTAGGGTGCACTTTACCGCTGGGAAGGCCTCCTGAAAAGTTGAGGACCACCGAATCCCTTTTGCCCCACTCGCCTTATATAAGGGCGCCACCACTTCAGAAAGATTTGGTGTGAATTTCTTAAGGAATTTACACGTCCCCAAAAACTCCTCAATTCCTTAGCTGAAGTTGGAGTGGGCACTTACGAATTGCCTTCTCCATTTCTAGAGTTATCATGTTCCCATGGTCAAACACAACGTTGCCCAGTAAGGTAACATGAGACTTGAAGTGATCACATTTACTTATTTTTAATGTGAGGTCAGCTGCCATCAAATTCTCCACCATCTGCCAAAGGTTTACTGCATAGGACTCATTGTCAGGTCAAACACCATTATATCATCCATGTAGGCTTCCGTGCATACCCTCAGCAGGTCCCCAAAGCTTCATCAATAGAGCGTAGAAAGATAGCAGGGACATTTTTCAAACCCAAAGGGCATAACTTAAAATTGGAAAATTCCTTTTTTGGTACGGAAAGCAGCTGATTAGTCCTGGCTCTTCTTGATCCAGATCTGATTAAACGCGTTTAAACAATCTAGTTTGGAAAATACTCTCGCCTTCTCCATATAGCGTTCAATCTGTGAGTCCAGTGAAATGGGATGTAATTCTGATACTGTGACGTTGTTGAGATTCCCATAATTGACACATGGGCGTAAACTACCTTTAGCTCCCTCCACAAAGAGAAGTGTGAAGAATACTGAGGAGGTCCACTGAAAAATTGCGCCTTTGGCTAACTGCTTCTTAATTCACACATCTAAGGCCACTTTCTCCCGCACAGTTAAAGGGTAAATTGGGAAGATATTTGCACCAGATCAACGGTGAACTTAAAATTACAATCATACTCTGAATGAGCTGGTAGTACATTGGCTGATGCCGCATCAAACAAAGGTTCCAACCTCTCCAAACAGAAGGTAAGGGAACCTCCAAAGAGGGCTTCAACAACGGAGAAAAACTGAGTGTGTTGATATTGGGCCAGTGGGGCTGATCACCCTAAGAGTTTGCTTCGGCAAAAGGGACAACTTTATATGACCATTCTACATTTGCTAAGGACAAGGTATTGTCTTTCAAGTTGGTTCTGACGTCAAACTTCGCCACCACTCTACACCCAATATTTTGGGGTACAAGAGGTTTTTGATAGCTTGGAAGCGGTCAGCTAAATGATACTTGCCTACTTGATAATCCACTAAAGTCATAATTTCAGCGTTGGAATACCTTGGGAAGCACCTCCTCTAACCATGCTACCTGGAAAGTAACTTAGTTTAAGGTAGTCGGCTAGGTTTGGTCAATAAAATTCTCAGAGCTCCTGAATCCACAAAAATGGTCGTGCTGATTTTCCCTAAAGGGGATAAAAGGATATCAGTTAATTAAAAATATCCAGAATTATATCTATTTATTAAAGAAAACGCCAACACTTCACCACCAAAATCTTCTTCAGGGTCGGACATACCCCCAGGGTACATTTTTGCATCATATAATGGAGAGGGATATTTAGTCACTCTTATTACTGAGGTCTCATATCCCACCATACCTTCACCAACTGCATAAACATTTTTTTATTGAAGAAGTACTTCCTTTCCACCTCCTGTGTTCTGCGGATCATGGTAGTGGTCAAGCGTGGGTTCTCTGGGGTGAATTGATTTAAAAATGGGTTCCATATTTGAGTCATAAGAGAAGATATAGGGCTCTTTTTACATAAGGAATCAGCGTTATAAATTGCGTTTTGGGTTGAAAAAACACTTAACCTATATTGGTAACAGGTTGTGCACCGTTATCCCAGGCCGTCACCACCAGGCCCTTTGGCAATGTTCCTGAAAAACCATCCAAATGTGGTTCCAAGAAAAATAATGTTATTGTATCAATTTTGTTAATTTTGGTGGACAGTTGTTGAATCACAATTTTTGGATTGTGAAGCGTCCGTATCCACCAGATACAAGTAATAAGGGTGGGTACTTTCCAGTTGAAGGTAGAAAGAATATCACTAAGATTCTCTAACCATTGGCAAAATGAGAAAATGGTGGCGAGCTCCACCACAGCTATGACTAACAGCTGGTGCACCATGTTTGTACTTCATGAAAGTTCCACACAGAAAAAGTTCATGCACATTAAATTAAATGGTTGACTGATGTCAGGAGAGTGTCTATAACTCTTTAGTTCCCAGCGGGGTGGTGCACGGTGCACAGGCACAACGCAAGGGAACTTGTCGTCAGTATTAAAGGAAGGATAGCCCAGCAGAGGGTGCTTGAGCCATGGTAACATAGGGCGAGTGTGTTTAACGTGGTAAAAATTAATAGAGATGAACAAACAGCAATACTTGGGTGGGACCCAAAGGGGCTATATCCAAGCTTTTATCAGGGCTAGTTTGCACGGGTGCCTTGGTCTGGAGGGAACTATGGCGGCCCATAGGTGCCCCTAATGCAGTTGTAAATTTTAGTGCAAATAAATCAGCCAACATTGCATGAGACCTCCTCAAATAGGCCCACGCACAAGTTTGCCCAAGTTAACATAAATAAAACGTAACTAACGTTTGGTTTTTTAAAAGGAAGACAACCAAAAAGGAAGAGTGGTATCATAGAATCATAATTAAACAAAACCATAGGAGTATTCCATCAGTGAAAGTGGTGCCAAGCTCAAGTGCACCAATAAGTATACGCTTCCATCTGACAGAGTACTATACTAAAAACTTTGACCGAACTTGAGTAATTTCTTGAATTTGAGGCAGACCTGAGTTGGAAATTTGTAAATTAAACAGGTTCCAAACCACCGTTAACCGACCAACTGAATTGAGCTATCATCATTTAGATAATAACTCATCCGTTTGAACGCTAAAGCCATAACAAGGGGCTGAGCGTTATTCACCTCACCTAAACCAACCTAAGCATATCTGGCCTGTACCCATCGTTGGTCCAAGGTGTGCTTTAGGTCAGGAAGGTCCTGCAACTTGACCTTTTGGAACTCCTGACGCCCAGCCTTGTACTTGCTGTTAGTACCCTCAATTTGGTCATGTAAACATTACTTAAGGGAACTTTATTGAACATGGGGGAGATAATCCTTTAATCTGAGGAAGTAGAACCAAGACTAAATGAGCCACTAGGCACACACTACCGTTGGTCAGGGTACTGTAACCCAAGATATTCTGAAGCTGAGTTATTGATTATAAAGACTTCTTACCAATTTGATGATAAAAAACTTTGAACGGGTTTTGATTTCCTGTTATATAAGCAGCAAATCAAACTGTCTTATCTTTAATATAGCTGGTGCATTATAATGCCCTTTCTATAATGCAGAGCCAAGCATCGTGCACATCACAAGGATCAACCTAGGCATATCTGGCCTACACCCAGCGTTGGTCCAGGGTATGTTTAAGTCAGGGAGGAGTTGAAACTTGACCGTTTGGCCTCCTGACGTCCACCTTGACTTTAGAGTCTGTGCCCTCAATTATGTCATGTAACCATGACACTGGCTGCCTCTCCTGATTTTGATGGACAAGAAGGCATGCCGATCTATTTAACTAAGGCGGCCACTATACCTCCAAATTCCAAAGCCAGTGCTGACACCCAGGTCCATGTTATTATCTCCTCCCGAATACCTGCTGGTGCTTTGAGGCCGAGACAACCTATCTGCAAAAGAAGCTCTAACCTTCTTGGGAATCCTAGATTCAGATTATGCCTAATTTAACTCCATGTTGTTGGCTAACCTTACTGACAGACCCAGGGTGATGGGCCCAAGCAGTCCCGCCACCTATGCCCGCCTCCTACCAGTAGAGGCCGTCAACAATGACCATAGTTTTGGGAGCCTAAGGGACTTTGGGTTGGAGAAGCTCCCATTGGTAGCCCTGGTCAACACCAGTATTGGTGATGTTTCACTGAAGACCAACAGCGAAAAGTTATAGGATTTCTGGAGGAGTATTCAGACCTATTTTTGGACTCAACCTACGACTTTGGAAGAATGAACAGGGTTTTACATCATGTGGAGACTGGGTATGCTCCCCTTCTGACCCAACCTTGCCAAGTGAGTGAGATGAAGAAACCCAGGTGGTGGTGGATCTTAAACTCTACTCAAAGCTGGATATTAATGCCTTCTTGCAGCCCTTGAGCATCTCCCCTCCTGCTGTATGGAATAAGGATGGCAACCTTAAGGTGGTGATATACTATTGATGGCTCAACTCCATCGCCAATAAGGACAGTTATCCTCTGCCCCAAATTAAAGATTCTCTCTGACTGGTCACCAGATCACATACTTCTCCATGATGAACCTTGTCAGTGGATAATGGCAAGTTAAGCTCACCCCCAAATATTGTGCCAAGTGCACGCTCATAGCCTAAAAGGGCTGTTTGAGCTATGAGATGCCCTAGGGCCTCTGTAACGCGCCGGCCTTTTTTCAAAGCACCATGGATGGAAGCCTCGCATACTTGAAGCTGTTGTGTGTCCTCTACTACTTCAACAACATCACTGTCTCCTCATAAACTTTTAATGGGTACATCAAGAATCTTCAGGAAGTTTAAATCAGCTTCAGAATGCTCTAATAAAGCTCAAACCTTTAAAGTGCTCCTTTTTCCAATCTGAAATGGAGTTTCTAATTCATAAAGTCTCAAAAGATGGCATCCAGCCTATATTGGACAAAAATAACGCCATAGAGAGGATGTCGCACCCCAAGAGCCTAAGGGTCACTCAGTAATCCTTGGCATGGTGGGTTATTTTTGTAAATTATTTCTCGGTTTTCTGACCTAGCCAAGTCTCTATTTTACTTTCTTCAGAAGAAAGTTCCTTTTGAGTGGCAGCCAGAACAATGACAGTCCTTTAACACATTGAGGAACGCCCTTTGTACTAAACCCATTTTAGTCCACCCAAATTTTGACCAATCCTTCTTGTTATTCAAAGATTCAATCGATGTTGCTGCAGGGCCATCTTAGCTCAACATGACAAAAATCAAATTGGCCACCCAGTGACCAATTTTAGAAAGACTCTAAGTAAGGCCAAATGGAACTATAGCATTGCCAATCAGGTTTGTCTGTCTGTTTTTCTAGCAATCAGATTTTTTTGGCCTTATCTCTATGGCACCCACTTTACTATTATCACTAATCATTCCTCACTCCAATGGCTCCAGCAGGTAAAGGACCCATATGACGTTTAGCCAGATGGTCCCCCAAAAGTTGCAAGCTATTATTTTACCATTGTTCATCACAAAGGCGCAATCCACTAAAACGCTTTTGGCCTCTCTAGGATGCCGGTGCTGGCTGCATTGACCACAAGGAGGACTGACTCTAAAATCTGATTGGTCAACCTTAACGTTGGGAGTTAGAAAATCCTGAGGTCCAAGCTGATCTCTGAAAAATAACCCAGGATACTCAGATCAAGGATGGGCTGCTATACAAGAGGGTCAATAAGAAATAACTCCATTATAGCTGCTCTTTTTCCTGAATGAAGTTATCATAAAAGGCCATACTACTTTGTGACGTGGGGCAGTTAAGAAGATTCAAAAATGGTTATAGTCACAATGTTACCAGGACTGAATGGTAGAGAATATCCAATAGGTCATGAAGGCCTGAATGACTTGCTGATCCCAAGGCTGGGCCAGTCCTTAATATAAGCACTCAGTCATCACCCTTACTGGACTTTTCAATTTTTTTAGCTTTGACGTGATAGGCCCTCTTCCCACTAGACTGCATGGACATAGATATCCTCTTAGCAGTGGACCATCTAACCAAATGGGTCGAAGCGATTTTGGTCCCTGCTGCCACTAAAAAAGCCATGGTTCAATTCCTTGTTTAATACATTTTCACCCACCTTGGATGTCCGCAAACTTTACTTTCAGACAATGTGTTAAATTTCACCTTACAGGTAGTACAAGGACTTATTTTGCTTTTTGTCACTAACTAAAGTTTCATTGCCCTCTATAACTGATCCACTAATGGGGTGGTGGAACGCACTAATGGAACCCTTGTCTCTATTTTATGGAAGATGGCCGCCTCTGACCCTGCTCGCTGAAATCAATATTTTCCCAGCTCTTTGCTTGCCTATATAATAAGCTACCATAAATTCATTAAAAGTCCCCCTTTGAAGCTTTAATGGAACTTGCTCCCCAGCTTCTAAATGGCATTAAGCCTTCACTAAAAGCCTTCACTCCTGAAATTCAAACTAACCATGAGGGCTTTAGCTGATGAAATTGTCCAGAACTGAGCCCTAGCCACGCAAGGCATAGTCACCACCACTGGAAGGGAATATCCCAGTTTAATTTTAACCAATCCTCATTACCCATTTTTCAATAAGGTGACCTTATTCTCTTCTATCATCATTAACCTGGAGGTCAACAGAATAAGCCTAAAGTTCTTTGGCTTGGACCTTATAAGGTCATTCACAGTGTGAACTCTGAGTACTTCATTGCTGACAACATTCAGGGGACTTTGGAGCATTGAATATATGGCCAGTTCCTCCAGCCCTATACACCCCTCAAAAAGGATCTTGAGGGGATATTGTCAGATTTGAAATGATAATCAAGCCAAAATCACTGCTCAAAAATTGATCCATGACCAAATAACACTTGAACCAGTGTATATGGAATCTTAGCCTGAAGGCATCAAAACTAGATTCAATCAGGAAGCGTCACATGCATAAGAATCAATGGAAACACCTTCAGGAATCCCATCCCACTTCCTGAATTTTAAAAGGTGCTGCCCCACTGCCATGGTCATAAGGACAGTACAGTGCAATGAGGGCACCAGTCAGATGATTAGTCCAGAAGGCAGTAAAGGATCCCGATCTTATGGAGCCATGAAGGTCCCTGAGGAACCATGTCCCACATGCCCTATAAAATTGATGCTTTTAAGGCAATAAAGTAGTCAATATTATCTTCATCTCTTCGTTTTTTGACCTCTCCACTAATTTTAAGCTTCAAGCCCCTTTTTAAATTTTGGCAACAGTCAAGAGAACTGCTATACAAAGGATGGTAGCAGGATGTAACCTGTTAGGCTAATCACTATTTTGTAGCAATCCAGTTAATTCATTGAATCAATTAAATAACCTAAGATGCTAGATGGGACATCTACTTAATATAAAACATTCACTAAATGACTGATGTATTGGCTGACTGATATCTGAAACCTTCAAGTCTGATAGGTTAATCAATTTAGGTGTGTGGGTGGAAATTGCTATTATTATCAAGTCCATAACAATCAAGTCAGATAGGTTTAATATATTTAGGTGAGTGGGTGATAATTGGCAATTAATATCTATTGTTTCACCAAATTGCTCACGTGAAACTAAATAAAAATCAGCATTATAATTTAAAGCAGATTATTAAATATTATTAAGTAGATTTAGGATAACCAGCTCAATAGTCATTAGGGCAACAGAGAAGCTGTTAGTTTGACGGCTCAAGCATAGTGCTAGAACAGCCTTTAGGCTATTTCAGTGTGAGCTCATAAATAAACCTGAGCAATGCTGGGTAACTCCGCTAGTCTGCTTAATAAAACACTTTCACTGACTAAATGACATACTGAATGACTGACTAAAAGAATCACATCTCAAACCTTCAAGTCTGATAGGTTTAATCTATTTGGGTGATTGGGTGAGTTTGGCAAATATTATTAAATTGGAAATTATCAATTCTGAAAGGTTCAACATATTTGGGTAAGTGGATGAGAATTAGCAAAAATTGTTGAATAATTTACCAAATTGCTCAGCCAAAACTTAAAAAAGCAGTGTTAGAGCTTTAAGAAATTAACAAGCAGATTTTGTCAGACAAACAGCAAGTTATTCTTAGACTAGCCTACCAGTTTAAGTGCTGAAGCACTTAAACGGCAAACATGAATGCCAGTGGCACTGCTGCTGGTATGATTGGTAAGGAATAGGAAGAATTACACCATTAAGTACCCATGAGCCATAATAGAGTATAGGCACCTAGAAAAGTACCAGGTGAATATGGCCATAAACCCTGAGGGTTACTGGAGTATAGGCGGAAAGGGTGGTTAAGTTTTCAATGTATAAACTAGAATTTGGTAAAGGATTTTATTGGAAAGATAAATGAAGAAAATTGATCAACAATTTTCTCAGTGCAATGCAACTGATTCAATAGTGTTTGAATTGGTAGTGGTTCAAAGCAGGGATTGGGTCCCTCAAATTTGACCTAACACAGTGGATTTTTGGGGAAGGAGCAGATAATATTAATTAGAACTGACATCAAAAGATTTGGCAGCAGGCCAAGTCACTATTGGTTTGTCTGCGAATGCCTGGACCAATGCTCAACTGCGTTTATGTCAGTTGGCATGATGACATCTGGCCAGATGGGCAACATAAATTCCTCAGGGCCACCCCACATAGGGACAGTTCCAATTTGGTTGGAAACAGGTTTGGGTTGGCTAACCCACCCGTGCCCAATTGCTGGGGCGTTTGTTCAGCCAAATAAGTGGTGTCAAGAGCAGCTCCCAATTATTGAACTAGGGGTTTTTGAATTATCAGTGACAATCTCTGATGATTTTGAAGGGAATTTAGCAACAGCAATCATATCACTTGATGGCTCAATGTCATCCACAATTCCAGCCAATAACTCTCTTATTTCTCGTTCCAAATATTGGTTTTCTAATCATTGGGCTTATTCCCATTAATTTGAGACATTTTGTCTTCAATTCAATAATTTCAGTGCATACTTCTTCAATTCAGCAGACAATTTCAGCAGAGGTAAGCACGGGGCCTGGGGGAGGATTTTTAGATGGAGCGTTGTAACTCAGCACTCATCTACCACATGGGCGAGGTTACCCTGGGTGACGAGGGGTACAGCTGCCCTCTTCAGCCATTCTTGTTTAGGAATGGGAAAATCGCCCAATCTATGCAAAGGGGACGATCCCTGGACTTACATTACCCTTTCCTTTTGCCAAAGGAGAGGAATCACTGCCAGAAAACTACATAAAGGCTACATTTTTTGCACCTTGGGCAACTTGATCACCATCAAAGCTGCAACTTTTGGGTGGAAGGGGATGGGGAGCATCAGGATGGGACTCATGGAACGCCTTAACTAGTTCCATGCAATATGCATAATTTTGGGCCTTGACCCAACTGTTCTTCTAGGCTGGATAATCCTTCCAAGAGATGAGATGCTGAACCGACCTCTGAGATTTGTGGGACGCTAAGATGTTCTCCACCTCAGCTTCTTCCGCATCCTCAATTACTATTGGCTCAGGATCAGTGGGAAACGGTTCTCTTGAATGAGGACAACTGAGATATGTGGAAGATGTGGTGCTGTTTCCAATGAGCTGGCAACTTTAACCGGAAAGTACCATTGCCCAAATCCTCATCCACCAAGTGGGGACCCTAACGCTTGCTTGCAAACTTCTGGAAAGGTACCTTCATCCACAAATGGCGCGTATTTAGCATAACATATGAACCCACCATTATGTCATGGCCAGGAAGCTGTTTTTGATCCATAAACCACTTGTAATCATTGATACCTTTTGTGAGATGCTTTCACATTAAGGACCAGGTAGACCAAACGTGTTCAGCATGATCTGTGGCAAATGGGGCCTCTGGGTACAGTCAGGGACCAACTGAAAATGAGGGATTATACCCCAACGTTGCTTCATAGGGAGAAAACCTTGTAGAAACGTGAGTACCATTGTTATAGGCAAATTGAGTGAGAGGGAGGTCATTGACCCAGGTATCCTGTGTGGCTGCAGTGTAGCAGTGCAAATACTTTTCCAAAATTTGGTTAATCCACTCGGTTTGCCCATTGGACTGGGATGATATGCTGTGGAATGGCAGGGGGTAATTTTTAAGATGGATAAAAGCTCATTCTATAAACACGCTGTAAACTGGGGCCCACAGTCACTGATGATCTCCTTTGGGAGACTAAACATAGAAAACACATGGCATATGAAGAAACGAGCAGTTTCTTCTGATGTAATCGCGGAAGAGCATGGAATAGATAAGGAAATTTATTAAAATCATTGACCACTACCATCACCGCTATAAATCCATTAGAACAGGAAAGTTCAACAATAAAATCCATGGACACTGATGTCCATGGACCCTCCACCTATTGTAAAGAATGAAGAAGACCCTTCTTTACTGATTGATTTGACTTGGCTCATGCACAGTAACACAATTGACGATCCAGGCTGGTACTTCCTTTGATAAACCCACCCAATTAAAAGTCCGCTTGATCACTCAGTACATTTCTTGTTACCCAGATGTCCAATTGTGGGAGGGTCATTATGAGCCTAAAACACCTCAGCTCTGGAGAGAGGGGGACCCAAACCTGCGACCAAAAATAAATGAGACCCTCCACCCAGGAATATAGAGAATGTTTGTAAGTTTGGAGGGACAATTGGTCTAATAAGCCAAACCTTCAAGCAGGTCATTTAAGCTGCTAAAACCCATGAAATAAGCAGAGCATCAGGAGCTAAGTTTACTGATGTGACCATGGGTAATGCAATAGATAAAATTTGGGTGGTGGGAAACATGGTCTCAGGTCCACTTCATCCAAGTCCAAGGGGCAATGAGCTTGGTTGCAGCTAAGGAAATCAGGAAGCACATTTAACGCATCTTTCATGAACTCATATTTAAAATTGAAGCTGCATAAATCCCAACAGGTATGAGCTTGCCTATTGTCAGGGAAACTGGAGTACAGGAGGTCGCTGGAGGGAAAGACATAGGCAAAAGGTGATTCAACAAGTCCAAGTGACCCAACAGAACGTAGAGATGACCTAAACGGTCATTATTGTGTTTCCATATAAATTTTTGGAGCAAAACGCACACCAAACTAGCCACAACCATCAGGGACAAGAGGCCCTGGGAGCTGGGAAGGGTGTTATAAAATTCAAGGCTAAGTCCAGAGAAATATGAGGAGGTGGAGCCGGTGGAATAGGAGGTGGAGTGGGTGGAGGGCTCGCATACAGAAGGAGGTGCAAACCAGAGTGGAAAACGAACTCCAGCCATCACAGATCTTTGGAGAGGTATATTTTTTGTTGAAGGAAACAAAATCATACAGGAAACTGGCCCAAAATTTTAGACTTTATTAAGGTGATCAGAATATCTGAGAAAAGCAAAGCCTTTCTCATCTTGGGGCTTAATATATAGAGGATTGCTTCACGAAGATTCCAGTAGTTATTGTAATCTGATATGGAAAACCCAGTTAAACTTTTCTCTCTCGTTGCAATCACTTTTGCAACTTATTCAATTCAAGTCTGATTCTAGTTTGATAATCTCACAGAGGAGATTAGTCTGCGCCCATGTCAGGGAGCAGTTGGGCAAGTAAGGTAAGAGGAGCAGGTGGTAGGCCCGCGGCCTCAAACATTCGAAAACGCCCTGGAGAAACCAGAAGAATAGAAAAAAAATAATAAAAAAACTGGCGGTCACTATTTTCCTGGAAATCTTTGCTTGGCAAGCGCTATGCAACCAGTACATCAACACGCCACACTCCCAACCACTCTTGTCGGTGGAATATGGAGTCTGTGTGTTTCTGGACATCCAACAAACAGCTTTATGGGAAAAATTTTGTGGATATGTGCACACTTTTTTCCTAACCATGGTGTATGTTGCACCTCACTCCATGTCACGCAGTTAGCTGGACCTCAGTTTCGAAAACAAGGAGGCAGCAGATGAAGCTGCTGCGGTGTGCATAGTGATTGACCTCCCCAAAGGGCAACGGGTCATTGAAACCAAATGCACCAGATGGACAAAATCCAACCAAATTTTCCTCACATTTGACTTTTTGCCTACTACGGTAAAACATGCCATTTTGGAGAAGCACCTGAAAGATGGTCTCACCGTATATGGCGAAATAAAATCTTTCAAGATGCAACACTTTATGCTGATGCCACACCTGTGCACCGGCAAAGCCAGCGCAGTTCTGACCCCAACCAAGGAGATTGTGAAGGATCTAACCCAGATCCTGCACTCCACATATATCAATATTCAAGGGCATGCCACCCACCCTTTCTGGGTAACCGTGGACAGCGCGCCCCCCATCTGCACCCACTGTGACGCATTTTGCCATAAGGCACATGCATGCCCCACCAAGGAGGGCATTACATTCCAAGAGCACCCCTCAGAAGCCATGGCCAGCGGAGAGGCGCACTATGAACCAACTGCAAGCACCAAAGAGGCTTTCCCGTGGGGAGCACAAGGCTGCTACCTACTGGTAAAACCTATTTCCCCACAAGAGCAGAAGAAGGCCAAGCAGGCCCGCCGGGCTGCGGCCAAAGAAGCAGCCAAGGTCACCACCACTATCCACACTCCTAACGCCAGGAGGACATTGAAACCTTCGCAGCGGAAGCAACTTGGGAATCCATCAACCAATCATATTGGGAAGCCCATATCAATTGGGCCACCCAATCTGAGGATCTGATGGGTGACTCAATCTCACCCGATCTTTGCAACCAAGCTCCAGTTGAAACTGACTTGGGGTCCAACCTACCTGAAAAAAAATTTTGACCCAAATGATGGTGCACTGAACTCATCTGCACCACAAAAAATTTTTTCGACGTCAGGGAAACAAAAAGTGAAGGCAAAAGCCAATGTGAACCTATCTGCTAAAATTAACAAAACTACCAATAGCGTTGCTGCAAACACCCACGCTGCCATGAAGGCCCATGGGAATCTAGAGGAGGCTAGTGGGCCCAGGTGCCCAACCCCTTGCACCTAAGGTGCGAAGGGGGAAACTTTTACTTTAGGGATGTTGAATATCACCGGACTCAAGGCCTTGCCATCCCAGGCTAGGAAACTGAGTTTATTACAAAATATTTACCTGTGGATATCCTGGCCATCCAGAAGTCCCACTGTCCACAAGGTTCCAAGGATGCTTGGAAAACCATGCTCCTCCCATCCCTATCCTTTTGGTCAGAGCACTGTGGGGTGCTAGTTCAGAAAAACAATTTTTTCAAGTTTTTATCGTCAGAATCCTTCCTCAATGGCTGAGTCCTCGTTGTCACTTTCTCGTGGGCCAACGTGGCACACACTATCATCAACATTTATGCCCAATATGTGCATGAGAGCGTCAGGAATTTTTCTCATCAGTCAAATCCCTCCCGCTACCCCCAGACCCTTTCATAGTTGGCGATATGAACTGTTGGCTAAACACACCCACAGACCGTTGGCCTTCCTCCTCCCACGCCCCCCAGGGTCATGTAGAACTTCGCGTTCTAAAGACCACCCCTGGGTTAATGGATGCGCTGCTGCAGCAAGCCCTGCTGCTCAAAAACATGATGCGCCCCCACATCCACAACGACCAATTAAGGTCCATGACCCGCATCGACCTTATCCTTACACTGGCGAAATTCCAACCTCACATTCCCCACTTCCAAACAACAAAAATTGAATTCTCTGACCACTGGCTGGTCTCAATAACCTACCACCTACCTGTCACAGTGGCTAAGGCCCCACATTGGGGCAAACTCCACCCTCCTGAACTTGCGTTGCCAGGGTTTTCCACTTGGGTGGAATCAGCAACTTTGGCAAAAGAGTTTGTTACACCGTTTTGCGTGGACCCCATCTCCACATGGTCAACCTTCAAAGAGGATACCATCCGCCACTCTCGCCACCTCTCCTCCTGACACTCACAAGCCACATCAGCTGTCATTTTGCGCGCTCTGGCAGAGTTAGCACACCTGGAGTCCAACATCCCAGCCACAGGCTACAGCCCTGCATGGGGCCAGAAGTGGGTGGAAGCAGCCGCCCACCTCAACGCACTGAAAAGGTAACACAAACATTGGGCTTGTGTTCAGTATGGGACAAACGCATTACAGAGGGCGACAAGTGCACTGCATATTAACTAAAAAAATTTGCACCATGCCAGAGCGTGGCCTGCACACAGGTGTGAAGATGGAATGATTCCATTGTGGATATGCCAGCTGAAGTGGCAATTGAAATACAAAAGTATTACTCTGAGTTATACCAATCCAATCCAATTCGGCTGGCCAAAGTGGCAGAATTTTTTGACTGAACCCACATCCGCACCATTTCCTGATACCTGGATTTAATGAATTTGATTACTCCAAATGAACTATGGACAGCCATCCGCGGTGCACCAAATTGGAAATGCCCAGGCCCAGATGGCATTCCATATAAATTCTATAAAAAGTACATCAAATATATATCCCCACTGCTGCTTGCCTCACTTAACCATAGCCTGCTGGAAACGCGCCTCCTACCAGGAGGACAAGAGGCCTTCACCATCACATCTTCAAGAAAGGGGACAAGCTAGACTTATCCAACGCGCCCCATTTCTTCAACTAACATGGATACACAAATCTTAACTAAAATCATGGCTAACCGTTACGGATTGTAGCATCTGCCACCATCTCCCCAGAACAATTCAGTTTCAGACCCAGAAGGTCGATTTGGGACAACGTGCACTCTGTGGCTAACGCATGCCTGTCCACATCCTCAAGGGCACTTGTTGTTTTGGACCAACAGAAGGCCTATGATAGAGTAAACTGGGAATACCTCAGGGCCTGCCTCCATCAATTTCGCCTACCTCCTCGCTTCATCAACTGGGTAATGCTGCTCACGGAATCTGCAACAATGGCAGTGCGTGGCCCTGGCTTCCTAACAGAAGTAGTCCACCCTCAAAGGGGCTTGCGACAAGGGGACCCCCTCAGCCCACTCCTATACAACTTCAGCCTTGATCCACTACTGCGAAATGTGAATGCCCAACTCACTGGGGTCCATGTACCAGGCCAAGCCCTAGTCAAGATGATGGCGTTTGCAGATGACTGTGTGGTTGGGGTGTCTAATAATAAAGACACACGTGCACTTGAAGCTCTCATCTAGGAGTATTCCCAGGTAAGTAATGCTGCACTGAACGCTTCCAAAACTGAAATCATCCTCCTTGGTCAGTATCAAACCTGCTGGGCCCCAGCAACCAGTGCCCAGCCCGGCCCATCTGCTCGCACACGTGCTCGCCCTCCCTGCTCACCCCACACCGCCCCACTAGTGCTACCCTTCATGCCACGCCCTACCATAGGGCCTGTCCGCCATATGGGTGTGTGGATGGAAGCAGGCGGGTATGCATCAGCAGTAATGGAAAGTCATATCCTTGACAATGTGACGAAGCGCATCGCCTCCCTCAGAGCCCACCCTACTTCCCTTAATGGCAGGGTTGTTTTAGCCAGCTCTATGCTCCTCTCCAAGGTCTGGTTTGGAGCCCACGCCATCCCCTTCTCCCCAAGCTTTTCAAATCCTTGTATGCCCTTCTGCAAGGATGGCTTTGGTCATGGCCGCCCACCACCAGTATGGCTAGAGGTCATGTTTAGCCCTCATCATCATGGTGACATGGGCCTGCTTGACTTCAAAGCCCATGCTACTTAGATCCTGGGCACCTGGATTGCGGCCGTCACCGCCCCTATTCTCCCCTCCCAACACTGGTCCTGCGCGGCCTGCTCCAACTTCTCCCACGCCTTGGGCCTTAACAATCCATCGAACCCTCACTCCTTGACGAAATACCTGGCTTCACACCCATCAGCCACAGGTCCTCACGGGACTAAAACCCACTACAAACGAATCCTACTCTCCATGCGAAGCGCAGAGTGGAGAATTTGTATTAGCGGACACACAGCCCAGAGAGGCCGCCCCTCTCCTCAGTTCACACAAGAGGTAAGGGGCTACCTATCCAAGATGGCGTGATCCCCACATGACCCCATGTCCTATCCAGGGTGGACTACCTGGACATGATGGACATCCCTTATTCCCTGAGACCCAGAAGACTATTTGGAAATATGCACACCATCCTCTGTTGCAGCCTCAAATCCGTTCCCATGTGTGGCACTGCCTGAGGTGAGTGTACCATACGTCTGAGTGCTCTAACGCTTTACACTCATCCTGCGTCATGTGTGGCTAGTATGGAATGCTGTTCCACCGCATGGAGAAGTGTCCTACCTTTAGGATGATATGGCGCGAAGTTCAACGTCTGCTTGGCCAGGATCAAACACATCCCTTCAGTCTGTCAAGAGATATGTTTGCTTTATCAATGGCCTCCCCCCTTCCACCCTCCCTCCATGCTCTGGTGGTTGCAATTGCCATGGGGACTATCCACACGATTGTCTTGGATGCCATCGCAGGCTCCACCCCCACCCTCCCAGAAGCTGTTCACAGATTCCAGTCTCATTTGGTGGACCACTTTCAGGCGTGGATGTTTGGATACTCCCACTGCGTCGCTGACAGACTGGTCTCCTCCTGGTTCCCAGTTTGGTTCATCAAATCAGACCCTTTCCTCCACACGTGTTCAATTGTGGCTATGGCCTCTTCACACGTTCCCTCCCCTTCCCCATAGTGGCATTCCCGCTGGCAATAAGAGATAGCATCGCTTCTCTAGGGTGCCTTCCCTGCTACTAAGTTTTGTTTCTTTTGGGTCAAATTTGGAAGTGTCCGTCCCATAGTTGGCCTTCCTCGCAATAAATTTAAATTGTAATCTGATATGAGTTACAAATTTGTTGTTTTTCAACAAAATCAAAATTTCTAAAATTTGGCCAGATTTTATAACTTCATATCTTGTGATTTTCTGGGTGTTAAGTTCGATATCCGCCTAGGCTTTTGCCTAAAATAAGCCGTTTTCCTCAGCCCAGGCTGGCAAAGCCAAAATCCTTTTTATCAATGACCTTAAATAGGTCATTGGTAACCCTAAGGGGTTCTGGTCTCTGTTCCTAGGGCTTAATGGACTTGGCTTTAGAAGGGCGGTTAATTCCAGGAAATATGTCACTAGCTGTGACACCTATGTGCCAATTTTTGTGGTTTGCGAAAATACAGAAGAGCTTGGTGTTCCAACGCACTGTTAACTCACTCTGGGCACCCTGTAACAGATACTGCCAATGAGTCAACGCCCAAGCTACTTCTGCCAACTCCTTATTGTAGATGGCCCATGATTGCTTAGTAGAGGAAAATTCCTTGGAATAGTAGGCAACTGAATGTTCTAAAACATCATGCTCCTGGAGCAGAACTGCCCCAACTGCTACTGATAAAGCATCACATGTGACAATATATGGTTTGGAGGGGTCTACGTGTTTTAGGATGGGGGAGATAAGAACACCTCTTTAATTGACTCAAACGCCTGCTGGCACTTGAGTGTCCAACAAAAGGCACATTATTGCCCAAGAGAGGGTGGAGTGGTGCAGCTTACTGGGAAAGGGCTGAGGAAAATTTCTTCAGGATATAATGGTGCCTAAGAAACCTCTTAATTGTTTCTGGGTTGTTGGAGTCAGCCACTCGTGGCTGGCATCCAACTTGTTGGTTGGGTATGCTTAACCATTTTAGGACCAGGTTCCTGAAAAAGGTAACTTCCTCCTTATAAAACTCGCATTTTGAAGGCTTAACAAATAGGCTCACCTTGTGCAAAGCAGCCACGGCTGCTTCCAAGTCTTTTGTGTGTTGTTCAGGAGTTGGGGAGTGAACCAAGAAGTCATCAATAAATGCGACCATGCAAGTGAACCTGAGGTCATCCAGCACACAAATGATCATTTTTTGATATGTGGGTAGCACATTCTTCAACCCAAAGGGTATTACATGGAATTGAAAAATAACTCATTTTGTTTTAATAGTGGCAAGACATTCTTGACCTTCCATTACCCATATTTTGTTGAAGGCATTAATGAGATCAAGCATGGAGAACACATGAGACTTAGCGATTGCTTGACTGATAGTTTGCTCCAGGGGCAAAAAGTAGGGATTGCTAACTATTATTTTGTTTAGGTGTCCATAATCCTTGCAGGGGAGGAGGGAACCATTAGCCTTCTTGGCAAAAACAATAGGAGAAGTAACTGGTAATGTCTCTTTAAATAACCACCCTTTCTTAAGCATATTGACTAACCAGGTGTTAAGTGCAAACTCCTCCTCCACTGTGTGTGGATACAAGGGACAGTTGATGTTCACCAATTGTATTGTTGTTCAGAATCTTAAGTCAAATTTAGTGTGAGAGGTAAGATGTCTGCCTTCTCAGAATCAAAGATACTTTGATAGCTCATTAATTATTTGGGAAAATCAGATGGGAGGCCTTCAGGGGAAAATGAGGGAAGCAATGGAGCTGTGGCCTTGAGTTTTCTTAAGGTTTTCAAGTAAAAGAAATTCTCCCTCCATTTGATCATTAACAAATGACAACATATTTGACTCCAGGTGAATTCTAACATGTTGTCAGCGCCACCATCTGACCCCCAATATTACCAGAAACACAAAGTTTGGCATTGCTGAGAACCAATTGCAAAAGCTAAACTGATGTAGTGAGAGAGGTACTGGCCGATGGACTAGATACGAGGTCTTGGAGGCTGATGAAGCAACCATCACCAAAGGACCTAGGTCTAGGTCAATCTCCAATTGTTGGGCTAGCTTAACACTCATAAAATTACTCGAAGCTCCAGTATCCACCAAAGCCTCAAAGGAGACGTGGTGAGAACCAATACTAATCTTCATAGGCAATAAAGATTAGGCGAAATTCTCTTTATTGCCAGCTGTAATTGAATTTATAGATATGGAAGAGATGGTACTGAGATTGGGGGAAACCACTAGGTTTGTAGCAGGAGTAAAACCTCCATAAGTCAAAATTTCAGAACATACTGACATGTGCACAATGGCCGTGGTAACAATATGATGTAGTTCAGACAATTCAAGGGTACTAGGATATTATAGCCATAGTAAAACTTCTTTGCAACCTTATTCAGCTGAGAAAAAGAACCGTTGCTACGCTATATCAATGGTAAGGCGAAAATGGTTAGTAATGATAGTTGGTCAATTTTAAAGGCAAACAGTAAATTATTTTTAGACCAGCCTACCAGTTTAAGTGATGAAGCACCCAAACGGCAAACCTGAATGCCATTGGCACTGCTGCTGGTACGATGGATATGAAACTAGGAAGAAATTCTACCATTAAGTACCCATGAGCCATAATAGTGTATATGCATTTAGAAAAGTACCAGGTGAACATGGCCATAAACCCTGAGGGTTGCCGGAGTATAGGCGGAAAAGGGTGGTTGATTTTTAGCTTATAAACTGGAATTTGGGTAAAGGATATTATTGGAAAGATAAATGAAGAAAATTGATCAACAATTTTCTCAGTGCAATGCAATTGTTCAATAGTGTTTGATTAGTAGTGGTTCAAAGCAGGGATTGGGTCCCTCAAATTTGACCTAAACCAGTGAATTTTTGGGGGAGAGGGCAGATAATATTAATTAGAACTGACATCAAAGGATTTGGCAGCAGGCCAAGTCACTAATGGTTTATCTGCGAATGCTTGGACCAATGCTCAACTGCGTTTATGTCAGTTGGCATTGTCTTGATTCCAATATGACTGGACGATAAGACCCAAGTCCATATGGTGGAATGAATGGAATACGCTGGAATTGAACTGGTACTGGTAATCTAAGCACTTTGAAATAAGGCATTCAGCGAATTGAGAGGATTTATGCTGAGATTCAATACAAATGAGATCAATTCAGAAAGGGAAGCAGAAATGAAGAGTACCAAGCTGGGGACGCATCTGGCTGGGGAAACCAAGGTATAAAGAGTCTGATGGAAAATAAAAGATTTTGGAGGTTTTTACAGGAGAAGGAGCGCAGATAAAATCTGCAATTATATTATAATAAAGATGTAAATAAGGGGTGATAGCTCCCATAAATATTTATTAAGTTTATTATATAGTCAGTGATCTTCATATCATCCAATTTGGTTGTTCAGTGGCTTATACCCTGTTCAAAACCAACTTGGTGGAATCAAGACCAAACGCCGAGAATTAATAGTGGTGCTCACTACAGGGAGCTACTAAGCAACTTTAGTTGGAGGAAACCAAAAAGTCAATTAGTCAACAATGATGAGTCCTCCTCCATTCCAACAGCAAACCCACTTGTAGAATCTAATCAAAGAAGTTCTTCCACAAATACAAACTGTGGAACAGCACCTAAATGAAGAAAGGGGAGTCTGTCAAAAATTGCAACAACAATATAAAACGCTGCAACAGGAAATCCAGTTGATCAACAAACAGTTTGTAGATCATACCAGAGCTGGGGGGAATGGTGCAGTCAGTGGCAATTTGGAGAATGAACGTTATGACTCCACTAACAAATATTTTTCCAGTAATGACATGTATACCCTGCACGACTATATTTCCTTTGAGTTCATCACGTCAGATTTGAGCTTAACCAGCTGGTGAACCAATGCGCCTGGTCCCTGCAGCAGAAGTTTGGAGCAAGGTGAAATCATGCGAATTGAGAACTTACCTCCTTTTAGTCATGATGGAAACCTGTATGGGTATTTTAAGTGATTCAAATTCGCTGCAGAAGGGGTTTCTGATCAATGAAAAGCAAAACTGTTGCTGTCTGCTCTTGATGTAGACAGCGCCAATCAAGTTGTTTGCTACATCCCAAATAGTTCAGCATCTTATGAAGAAATTAAAGCAATTGTTCTTCATTTGTTTGGGGGTGCGACCAAAATGTCTCAATGAAAAGCCATTTTCTGACTATACAATTTCACTAATATGAAACCCTGTCAGATTTTGCTGAACGTTTTTCAGCGGAAGCACATGTACTAATTAGAGCCAACCTTTTATCCACTGAGGATGTGGGTATTGCAATGACAGCGGCTGTTAAACCATATTGGGAACTATCTAATGCTATGTCCCATGTGTTGAACGAAGGAGCAGGACTTATTTAGGTTGTAAATACTTTACACCAACTATCAGCCACAAACAGCGCCCCTAATATAGCCCGCTAACCTTCTGTTACCTCCGCACCAAAGACTTTGGAGTATGAACTACAGCAGCTACGCTATTATCCAATGGAACATATTCGTTTGCCATACCATTCTGCGAATTCTTTCCAACCTAGATATGATCTGTTGGCTCATTCCCGACCTTGGACCATACCGTTAATCATTGTACTGGTCTTTCAGCTGCAGGTTGTATATGCAAACCCTTCATGAATACTTGCTTCCAATGCAACTGGAGGTGGCATTATGTGGCAAACTGCCCTAATAAAAACACAATTGGCTGTGTTACCAACTGAGGAGACCCTGCAGGGAAAAGCTCGAGTGGAGTAGAGATGGGACGCTCCTCCTCCACTATGTTTAATCCACTTATCCTTAACAAATCCCTCACTCCTAATTGGGAAGAATCTGAAACTCAATTGGATGAATTACTATACCAACAGCTTCCATTGGAAATCTCTGCTTCTGGGTCCCAATGTATAGATTCACCCTCAAACTCTGTGTTTTGCCAGGAAGCGCTGAAGCCATATGCATGGCAGATCTTGGAACATACTGGCACAAGTATCGAGGATCTGTCAATGGCTGCTACTTCTTTGGTAGGAGTCCACAATGCCATTCTGGTGGGAAAAATCATCAATGAGTACCCACAGGTCGGCAAGAGCATCTCCTATTTCTTAAGTAACAGCAAGCTCTTGGATGTACATTCAATAAACATTGATGGTTCCTCTTACTCAGAATGTACTTATTGTGACATTTTCGTCCAAAATACAAAAATCTGGGCTATCATCGATACTGGAGCCCCTGTGAACATAGTCTCTACCCAGTTGGTGTCTAAGCTCCTGCTCAAACTGGACGTGGATCATCGAGTAGTATATGGAACCATGGAAACACATAGCACTGTATCTGAAGGTGCTTATAGTGCGTTGCCCTTATGATTCAGGTCTGTCCAGGCTTCCACCCCAGCGGTGGTTCTGCCAAACAACAATTATGATATGCTAATTGGTGCAGCATTTATGAGGAAATTTGGTGTTGTGATAGACATGGCGGAGGAATCACTTTACATTTTAGGACAACAGATTCCTGTTTATTTTACCTTGTGTGGGATCCCAACAGATTCTTTCTGTTCTAGTCAAATCAACCTATCCTACAGCGACGGAGTAATTCCTGTGTGCTATTGATGACTGAAGTGATGGACTAGGATCCTTCCCAACCAGATCTATGAATACAAGGGGATTCCGCTTTGAGCGGATAGTGATTGTAGTATACCATCTGGGCACCAATGCATAGTAGGAACTGAGCTCGAAATTGATGTCCCAAAAGGGCTTTTTGGTGAAATCATGGCGCCTTACCAACGCTCTCAGCTTGAGCCACATGTGGCTCCAGGGTTTCTGCTACCTGAGAACGGAGAAGTGAAAGTGTTGCTCGCAAATTTACAAAAATAGATTTTAACAATCAGGCGGCACCAAGTGGTGGCATACTTACACTTTTCTCCTATAGAAGAAATCCGCTGTATCCATGATTTTGGCTCGTGGGAGGATCTTGGATTGCCAACAAGCTCTCCACTTGGCGTATTGACTGTGATTCCATGGGAAGCGCTGACTGGATTATCAACGGAACAACAAGAACAGGCTATGACATTATTTGAAAAGTATCAGGATATTTTTGCATCTGATGATCACGATCTGGGGTGTGCTCAAAGGTGGTTCATTGTATAGATACCGGGGATCATCCTCCCATTTGTTCACGACCTATTATACATTCTAAAGCAGCAGAGGAAGTTGTTTCTGATGAGGTGGATAAACTTATACTGCAAGGGATGTTAGAGCCATCAAGTAGTCCGTGGGCATCACTGGTGCTCATAGTAAAGAAAAAAGATGGCTTAAATTGGGTGGTTATTGACTATTGCAAACTTAATAACATAACAAAGAAGGATTTCTACCCTCTTCCACTAATTGACGATGTATTAGATCGATTAGGAGGAGCGAACTATTTCTTGGCCATGGATCTGATCTTGAGGTACTGGCAGATCAAATTGCCCTCAGCGGAATGAGAAAAATGTGCCATCATCATGTCAATAGGATTCTTCTAATCTACTCGCATGCCACAAGGGTTGTGCAAAGCCCCGGCTACGTTTCAGTGTGCAATGGATATGATTCTAGGTGATTTAAAGTTGTCCTGCGTTTTAGTCTATCTTGATGATATCAACATGTTCTCGTGGACGTTTACTGAACACCTTGGCCATTTGGAACAAGTGTTCCGACGCCTCGCTGCCACTAATATCAAAATCAAGCCTCAAAAGTGCCATTTCTTTAAAGAGCAATTGGAATACCTAGGGTTCATTGTGGATTCAAATGGACTTTAACTGCAGCTGGCTAAAGTGGAAGCGATAAGCAAGATGATCTGCCCAGGTAGCAAGCGGTACATTCAGGTGTTTCTGGGGATGGTTGGGTATTACCACCGATTCATTCCCAATTTCAGTTGCATTGAGGCACCACTTTTTGAATTGCTGAAGAAAAACGCTTCCTTTGATTGGACAGAATGATGCCAGAATGCTTTTGATGTATTGTGCACAGCGTTAGAAAGCGCACCGATATTGTGATATCCCAATTTTGACAAACAGTTTATAGTGCAAACAGATGCCTCTCTCTCTGCTATAGGGGCAGTATTATCTCAGCAGGATGACGATGGCGTAGAACATCCTGTCACCTTCTGTAGTTGGAGTTTGAGCTGTCACGAATGAAACTGTACTGTTACTGAGCGAGAATGTTTAGCAGTAATTTATGCTTATAAACAGTTTTGTGTATACCTTCATGGGGTACAATTCTGAGTTGTAACGGAACATGCCTCCTTGAGTTAATTGCAGAATCTGCGTGAGCTGGAAGGGCGACTCACACGTTGGGCATTAAAGCTCCAAGCATATGATTTTGAGATTATACACCGCCCTGGAGCTAAACACCAAAATGAAGATTGTTTCTCTAGGCTGCCAACAGTCACAATCACAGCGGATCTAGCTAACATAATGTATGAGAAGATGGTGGTAAATCAATACTAGGATGAGCCGCCGCATGTGATCAAGGTACTAGACAGTCTTAAGGCGATACCTTTCTATGTGAAGGAGAAGTATAAGTGGATTGGTGACCAGACTTTGTGTTTCCCTAAGCCTTCAGCCCGACATGTGATAATTATGGATGCTCATCAGGCTGTAGGCCATGGAGGGTTGTGGAAAACACTGGAGATGTTGCAATCCCAATACTACTGGGAAAGCATGCATTATGACATATTGGAAACAATTAGTTGTTGTCATTAGTGTTAAGTAGAAAAACCTTTCCGCAAGAAAACCACCTACCAACTAGTGAAACCCCGGTTTGCTTGGCACACCATTTCCATTGATGTAGTGGGACCTCTGCTGAATAGTGCCAATTGATCAAAGTATATAATCGTTGCTATCAATCACTTGACCCTATGGGTGGAATCCAGGGCTATTAGCGATTTGGGTGTGGTCACAACTGCTAAGTTCATTATGGAGTGCATTATACAGTGGCATGGCTGCCCGCAGTTCATTCTGATGGACAACAGAACCAACTTCACTTCACATATTCTGCCAAAGTTAAACGAGTTGATGGTGATTCACAGGGTTTTGACCACCCCATATCATCCAGAATCTAATGGAATGGTGGAGTGGGTTAATGGAACACTGGTGAGCTCCTCCGTAAATTGGTAAATGATTGACCCTTGGAATGGAGTGCCCTCCTACCCACACCGGTATTCACATATAATATCAGCTATCATTCAGCCACTGGTAAGAGCCCATTTCAATTGCTGTATGGTCAACATCCGGCTCTGCCTGCCTTGCTATATTTGTGTGTAGAGGACTCTATGGGTTGAATCCTCAGCGATATCTAAATCAACTCATGGACACTTTGATCAAGTTGCAAATGGAAGCCTACTCCACCAGTCTAGCAAAGAAAATCCGTGACCAGGTGGCCAACCAGAAGCACCGGAGTAGTCTTCCATTGTTTGCTGTAGGGGGTTACATTTTATTCCACGATCAGCATGTATTTGGACAGAAAAATAAGCTCTCTGAAATTTGGATTGTCCCATTCGAGATTATTGAGAAGACTGGCATGGATGTCTACACAATTAAGGAACCCGCTGAGGTCAGGTTATCAACTGAGTCCACGCGAAGTTCCTTTGAGCATACAAACAGTAAGAACTTATTGTCCAGTCAAGGAGGGGGTAATGTCATGATTCCAATATGACTGGATGATAAGCCCCAAGTCCATATGGTGGAATGAATGGAATCCGCTGGAATCAAACTGGTACTGGTAATCTAAGCGCTTCTAAATGAGGCATTCGGTGAATTGAGAGGATTTATGCCAAGATTTGATACAAATGAGATCAATTTGGAAAGGGAAGCAGAAATGAAGAGTACCAAGCTGAGGACGCATCTGGCTGGGGAAACCAAGGTGTAAAGAGTCTGATGGAAGATAAAAGGTTTCAGAGGTTTTTATGGGAGAAGGAGCGCAGATAAAATCTGAAATTATATTATAATAAAGGTGTAAATAAGGGGCGATAGCTCCTATAAATATTTATTGAGTTTATTATATAGTCAGTGATCTTCATATCATCCAATTTGGTTGCTCAGTGGCTCATACCCTGTGCAAAACCAACTCAGCAGAATCAATACCAAACGCCGAGAATTAACAGGCATGATGACAACTGGCCAGATGGGCAACATGAATTCCCCAGGGCCATCCCACATAGGGGCAGTCCCAATTGATTTGAAACAGGTTTGGGATGGTTAAATCACCTGAGCCCGGTTGCTGGGGCATTTGTTCATCCAAATGAGTGGTGTCAAGAGCAACTCCCAATTATTGAACTAAGGGTTTTGAGTTATCAGTGAAAATCTCTGATGATCTTGAAGAGTTTCAAGAAATTGCAATCATATCATTTGATGGTTTGATGTCATCCACAATTATAGCCAATAATTCTCTTATTTCTCGTTCCAAATATTGGTTTTCTGATCATTGGGCTTATTCCCATTAATTTCAGACATTCTTTCTTCAATTCAATAATTTCAGTGCAGATTTCTTCAATTTGGCAGACAAGTTCAGCAGAGGTAAGCACGAGGACTGGGGGAGGAATCTTGAGAGGGAGCACTGTAACCTAGCACTTGTTTACCACAAGGGCGAGGTCACCCTGGGTGATGAGGGGTACAGCTTCCCTCTTCAGCCCCTTCTTGTTTGGGAGTGGGAAAATTGCCCAATCTACACAAAGGGGACGTTCCCCTAGACTTGCAGATTTAGAGTAACCAGCTCACCAGACATGAGGGCAACACCAAAGCTGTTAGTCAGAGTGGCACAAGTGTAGTGTTATGGTAGACTTTAGGCTGTCAGTGCAAGCTAATAAATGAACCTGAGTAACGCTTGGTAACTCCACTTGTTAATGATAAAATGCTCACCACCTGGCCATAGAATATATACTTCAGCTAACTTCTCTATATGGTTTTCAGTAGGTACCTATAAACTAATAACTGCCAGATTAAATATTAAATTCCTATCTTATGTATTTTAGGAGATATGAAAAGTTGCTCTTATGTATGAACAATTTTTTATATATTTTTTGATAGAAAAGAAAAAATTAAAAACATTACTTAATTGAGAACCTAATACTTAAGAGGCATATACATACCAATTTTTGAGCATATAGTTCTTTAGTTTAGAGAAATAATATTTTCAATATGCTTTAAAAACTTAAATAAGGTAAATATTTACATATATTACCTAATAAAACCTAATGTTATATATATAGTATATAATCTAATAACTAGTTTCTTGTAAGTAACTTTGAACTAAAATTTCTTCATTCCAAATTTTTAATTACAAGCTTATTTGATTTAGGATATACTGAGAATTAGTTATGTAAATAAAGAGTCAAAAATTTTATAATTTTGTAGTAAAAATTAAGCTTAATTTAACTTACCTACTTGATAATTGCAAACTCAATCTGTATATACATGGCAATTTTATGACTGTAAGGTTTTTTGGGTTTTAAATAAGATATTAAATACATTTTTCAAATTTGAATTGTTTTATAATAGGAATATACTTTTTAAAATTATAAACAAATCAGGATCAAAGGTAGCTAAGATCTATATTAACACCCAGTTGTGTTGAATTCCTTTATAATAGGAATATATTAAAGAAAAATAAAACTGATTTTTACATGCAAAAAATATCCTAGGTAAAAACAGAACTTTAAAGAAATTAATAAATTTTACACTGAACTCCAATATCAAATTTTTAAATTCCTAGCTTCTATGGTTAAGAAATATTTTGTATAAAATTGACAGTTATATAAATAGATTTAGTTTTTTTGCACTTTTGTAGTTAAAAATTGTAAATTCCAAAGTACTTACCTACTTGATAACCTAACACAATAAAAAGATATAAATGCCAAGTTTTAATATATAGATACTTTATTACAGGTGAAATTTTTTTATAGAAAATTATATATAAAAATTTATTTTTTTACTTAAATTTATTGCTAAAATTGAATTATATACAAATTTCCTTACATACTTGATATTTCAACACCCAAGCTGCACATACATACCAACTTTCATGATGCAGGTTTCTTGGGCTTTTAGAATAGTTTTTGAATACAATTTTTAAATTTGAATCATACTTTAATGAAAATTTATTAAGGTAAAATTTAAACTGTTTTTTAAATATCGAAAACCCAATTTCAACGGTTTCTTAACTGAACTTCAAATTTTGAGCAGAACTTTAAGCCAAATTGCAATTTTCTAGCGTTTATGGTTCAAGAGAAACCTTGATTAATAATGTCTTTAATATCTATTATAGATTATAAATAACTGGTAGTGCTAACGTCACTTTAATAAACCGGAATTCCAAATAAAACTAAGATCTTATTAAATGTTGATCCTGCAGTGCAGTCTGACCCGATTCCCTAGATGCTGGATCCCAATAATCATAATAATACATATGAAGAATTAGGATATATAAATCTATTTATCTGATGACTAGATAAAGATTTTTAAGCTAGTTTCTTTTTAGAAAGGAGATATTGTATAACAGATTTTCAAGAGTCATAGTGAAATGGTTGAATCGGCAGTTACCAAAATCCACCGGCTTAACAATAGTTTCCCACTTTGTTAAATAGTCTAAAAAGCACACTTTCAGCTCTATGATTAGTGAGGTGAAATTCGGGATTCTAATTAAAGCTTTATGATTAGAAAGGCGAAATTCGGGAAATTCTAAATTAGTCGGCTTGCCATTAGTTAAATGATACGGAGAAACTTAAGTCAAAAGCAAAAAAGCAAGCGTACGTCTCAAACCCAAGTCGATGGGTATAAAAGCCGGGGTTTTTAAAGTTTAGCTCAACAATGAAAGCCATCTTTATTGTGACCCCACTTTTGGCGTTTGGGAAGAAATGTTTGGATTATTCAATCACGCGAGACGGCATCCCCAAACTAGTGGAATGCGGGTTGAGTAAGCTGGAACGTCGGAATATGGCCACTCTGTTTCCTGAAACTACGGTTACTCAACCACAGAGTAAATTACAGATCAAGGTGGACTGCGAGGGTGAACAGTGCAATAAAGTACACAAGGAAGCATCAAATGTAGCGAAATTCGTGAGCAACGTCTTTAAGTTTAAGCATCAAATGCGGGTCCATCTTAAATTTTACTCTTTTTGTAAGGAGAAGCATGAATGTGTTAAGAATCCAACTGTGGGTAGTTCAATGCCATCAAATAGCTTTCTTCGGGAGGATGAAGACGGTATTGTGCGCGGCTTCCCCCAAGCCCTCTATAAGGAGAAGGGGTTTGTTGGATGGGATGATTCACTTAAAGAGTTCGATATCCTAATAGACATGAACTCGGATATCAAATACCATTTTCTGACTAACTCCAAGGAAGACAAGCGTACGGATGAAGTCAGCTTTGCAGAGTCTTTGATGCATGAGATCAACCACGGCCTAGGATTCGCCTCATCTATCAGTGACTATGGCTATGGTTTCCCTACGCCTGCCCCAAGTAATGAAGCCATCCCTGTCTTTTACGAGTTCTACTTTGACAAGTTCCTCTACGTTAGAGAAACTCAACTGATTAAGTACACGAACTACTTGAATTATTATTTTCAACATCACCCTAGGCTATCCAAAAGCACTGACAGCCTTTCTAGAGTTAAAGCACTCAAAAATTTCTACAAAATTTCTTCAACACCAGGCATCTTGAAATTTTTAACTTTAAACGGCCGACGCATTACGCTAGACACCACCAATACTTCCCCAAAGGGCGCTTCAGTGAGCCATTTAGACGACAATTATACCAACACCCGAGATTTCATGATGGTTAGTGTTGCGAGGGTTGAGCAGCTTTCGAGTTTTAATTTTAGTGACTCAGCTTGGAAGTTCAAGCCTTACGGCGAGAACACAATCCTAATTCTAAAAACTCTAGGCTATACTTTTAAAGCCCCAGACCAAACGAACCCCATCTCAAAGTACTTTAATCCGGTTTCCATCAATCCAAGACCAAAGCGAACTATCTCTAAGTCCTATCGGCTAAGACCCAAGTCAAAGCGAACTATCTCTAAGTCCTATCAGCTAAGACCCAAGTCAAAGCGACCTAAAAAATATCGAAAGGTTAAAGTTCGTTTCATCCGCCGGAAGCGACTTGGCTAATTTCACCCTACACTCGTTTTAATTCACTTAATTCAATCACAAAAGTTATCATTCCTCAATGACTGCGGCCAATCTTTTAAACTAAATAAATATACTCTTTTTTTAGTACTAGATGGTAAATAAATATACTCTTGTAATTCATTTTCTTTTGCAAAGTGTCCCATCTTGATCCATTTCAATATTTAACGTGTCTACTACAGATGTAAACTATGCAAGCCACAAGAGGTTATAAAATTCAAGCTGCTTAACTCAGCGTTTCTCGAGTTTAGTTTGCCAGATAATTCTAATCGATTATTTTAGCTGTTATATTGGTAGATTAGATGATCATCCCTATGTTTTTTGAGTGATTGAACCTGTCGAATCAATCGAATAAAAGACATTCACCTTTACAAAATCATTGAACCAATCGAATTAACTAAGTCACCACCAATGCTTAGCAAAACCAGTGAACCAAATGATTTAACTAGTTAATACCAAACTGCTCAGCCAAATGATATACCGAATCCGTTAAATCCATATATCATTTTTACAACATATATATAACGTTCATTTATATTACTATGAATGAGAAAATACTATCCTGAGTAGTTCTCCTAGTGCATAAATTTTGTACCAAGTTTGGTTATAAATGGTTTAGTTGTGTTGAGATTCAGATATGACTGGATGATAAGCCCTAAGTCATTTTGGTGTAATGGGCCAGATTGGCTGAACCAAGTAGTAGGAAATATTGATGAAGATCACCTTGACATAAGGTAATAGGGCAATACTGAGCCTCAAATAGATATTTAGTGGATCACCTCCAAATTAGGTGATAAGACAATGTTGATGTATGACAAATAATTAGTAGATTGCCTCAAACTAAGGCAATCATGAATTTAATAATTAGTAGACTCTGCTGGAACCAATGAGAATATGGCAGAAATGTCTAGTATAAGCAAAAGGGTCATTATAAAACGAAGTCACTAATAGATAAGTGAGATGAGAAGATTGAAAGAGGATTAGTTTTTGATAAGAAGAGCAGAGCAGAAGGAATCTGCTGTTAAATATTATAATAAAAGTATCATTGGAGTATTTGCTTCATATTCTATTACATATATTAAGTTATTTTGAGAACCAATGATCTTCATATCATCTTGCTGTTGCTCAAAGGGATTAACCTTGTGCAAAAACCCCTCACAGATCTCAATAAAATTGCCAAAATTATAACAGTAGTGCTCACTACAGGGGGCCATTGATCAACACCAAAAAAAATAAAAATATATAAACACACTCCAGGCATCAGCTATGTCACATCAGGCCTGCACTGACAGGGAATCTGTAAAGAGAGTGTCTATAACTCTCCTGTTTCCAGCGTGGGAGTGCACAGTGAACAAGGCCAACGCCAGGGAACTAGCCATTAATACAAAAGTTATTATAGCCCAGCAGAGGGTGCTGGAGCAATAACAACTTACACATATAAGTGTGATTATTATTATAAATAACCCACCAAAAGTGATGCGGTGCACAATGAGGAAGGGGTAAGCAACCCAGGTTGGAGGGAACCTGGGCAAACCAATGGTGCACTAGGGGATAGCTTGATCATATTGGAAATGGCAAGGTTAACAGAGCGCAGGACCTCCTCAAAGAGGTTTGCGCACAGGAGCATTTGAAATATCATAAAAATAAAACGTAAAATGGGAAAATGTTTATTCAGGAAGTTGACTAACAAGGAGTGTTGGTCAGGGAAAACATATTTAAACTTTGACAGGGGAATAAAGGGTTTGCAGAAGTGGACCCAAGCACTGACCCACCAATAGGCATACACTGCCATCCAGATTGGTAGAATATGGCCATACTGACTTCACTTGTGTAATCAATTGAAGTTGGATTTGACCCAAATATGTGATTTTGTAAATGGAATGGGTTTCAAAACCCCATTCCTTGACTAACCAAACTGAACTGTCTGCATTTGTTATGTAAACCATTCATTTCAACGCCTGGGCTGACATAAGGGGCTGGACGTTTGGCACCTCACTAGTACTAACCTGGGCATATTTAGCTTGAACCCAGCGTTGGTCTAGCGTGTGCCTGAGGTCAGGGAGGGCCTGAAGCCTCACCTTCGAGCCTCTTGGCGCCCAGCCTTATCCGTGGGGTTGGTCCCCACTATGGTGTCATCTACACATGACATTACCCTCTCCTCCCAACGGGGCTCAACCCCCCCTCCAGGGGCTTGCACAAGGGAAAAGTTCTTGTGGGGGGCCAACTTCATGGTGGCAACGGTTAGTTTGAGTTGAGATCTGGCAGCCTGGGGGAAATGCCTGTGGAAGGCTTCAATCAGATCTTGGGCATGCACACAGTTGCGCGCTGGGACCCAACTGTTCTCTGCAGCGTCAAAGCCCTTCCATGATACCAGGTACTCCAGTCTTCTTTTAATGCGGCGGGAGGCAACTATTTATTCCACCTCCCACTCTGGCGCCCCATCCACGAGATAGGCCTCAGGAGTTTCTGGTGGGGGCCCTCAAACAACATCAGTTTGCTCTCATGAAACACAGAGAAGATCCAAAATGAAGGGGGAAAATCTAGCTGGTATGAGACATGACCCACCTTTCTAAAAACGCGGTAGGGGCCAATCCTCTTTGTTCCCAGCATCTTGCATGGCTGCTTGATGGGGATGTTACAAGCATCAAGCATCACGAGATCCCCTTTCTTGTACGCAGGACCCACTCGGCACTTCCCATCAGCGTTCTCCTTATAGACTAGCATTGCCGCCTCCAAGCTTGTGGAAACCCCTGGTGGACCTTATTGAATTGACTTGGCAAAGTCCACCACTGCTTCAACCTTAGACCCACAGCTGGGCTCCATATTAAAGGCAGGGTTAAAGCCATGGCTGGAGAAAAAAGGGGAACAATTGATCAAAGAATGCAAAGTGTTGTTGTAACTAAATTAGGCCATAGGAAGGTGAGAAGCCCAATCTGAATGATCCGCGGCGGTGTAACACCGCAGGAACAGCTCCAAGCACTGGTTCACTCATTCAGTCTGCCCATCTGATTGAGGGTGATAGGCAGTTGAATGGCAGGGGTGAATCTGAAGAGTCTTACACAACTCTTACTAAAAGATAAAGGTAAATTGGGGTCCCCGGTCACTGATAATCTCTTGGGGAACCCCATGAAGCGCAAACACATGCGTGACGAAGAGCCTGGCCATCTCAGCCAAGGTTACTGTGGTTCTGCAAGGAATGAAGTGGGCGAACTTTGTAAAACGGTCCACCACCACCATGATGGCATCATAACCATCAGAGACAGGTAGTTCCACAATTAATCCCTTGATAGGGAAGTCCAGGGCCCTTCAGCTTTCTGGACTGGTACCAACAACCCCACTAAAGGTTGACAATTTGGCTTCATTTGGTTGCAGATCAAACACTCCTTACAATACTGCCCCACCTGAGCAGGCAAGCCCTTTCAATTGTATGTGCGTCATATTAACTCCAACGTCTTTGCTTTTCCAGGATGACCAATGGTGAGACCATCGTGATGGTCCCAGATGATTTCCAGGCGAAGTGGGCCAGCAGGAACACATAGGAGCCCCTGAAACCACACCATCTCATTCTTCACGTGATAGCCCCTGAAGAGATCCTCTTGATTCAACTCGCACTTAGCAAGTGACATAGTATATTTGGCTGCTAGCAGCTGAGAAAGGACTACCTTACTGAACATACTATATTCCTCCGCGTTTTCCAGAGGTGCAAGCGCTGGCCCGTTGGCCAGGGGAGAGGGTAGTTGCGGCAGAAGTTTACTCAGCGGAATTATCACCTGTGTGTTTTGAACTTCTACCTCCTTGGTATTAAGTGCTAAAGCAGGGTTGCGGCTCATAGCATCCATCAAACCATTATCCTTGCCCTTGGTAAACTCATACGTGAATGCAAAAATGGCCAGGGTCTCACGCCGATGGGTCTGCCGTGGGGTTAGGACATGAGGAGCGCAGTAGTACAGCAAGGCACAGTGGTCTGTATGTACCCAGAAAGGTTGGTATGAGCCATGCAAGTGGTGACGCCAATATGTCAGCGCCTCCACCACTGTTAGTAACTTCTTGTCATAAACGGCGTAATTCAACTCTGGAAAAGACATTTTCCTAGAAAGATATCCCACCGGATTCTCTATCCCATCTTCGCCTACTTGTAACAAGGCAGACGCTATGGCGAAGTTGGAGACATCAGTAGACACAATGAACTCCTTTGAAGGGTTGACATGGTGAAGAACAGTCATGAACAACATGTTACACTTCACTGCTTGGAAAGCATCCTTTAAAATGAGGAACCACTGAAGCACCTTGGCACCGCTAGCCTTGTATAAGAGAGCTGCCACCTCAGAAAGATTGGGTGTGAACTTCTTGAGGAATGTACACATCCCCAAAAAGCTCCTCAATTCCTTGACTGAAGTGGGGGTGGGCCACTCATGAATAGCCTTCTCCTTGTCTGGAGTTATCATGTGTCCTTGGTCAAACATGACGCTGCCCAGAAAAGTGACCTGGGACTTGAAAAATTCACACTTGCTTATCTTTAGCATAAGGCTGGCTGCCCTTACCGCTCCACCACTTGCTGAAGGTGTACTGCATGGGACTCTGATCGGGGGAAAACACTAGGATATCATCCATGTAAGCAACCACGCATACCCCTAACAAGTCCCCAAACGCTGCATCAATGCGGCGTTGAAAGCTAGCAGGGGCATTCTTAAGCCCAAAGGGCATGTCCTGAAACTGGAAAATCCCTTTTATGGTACGGAAGGCGGTTAACCATTCTTGTCCCTTTTTAATCCAAATCTGATTGAACGCATTGAGGCAATCCAGATTAGAAAAGACCTTTGCCTTCTACACATAGCGCGCAATCTGAGAGTCCAAAGGGATGGGATGGAGATCTGGTACAGTGACATTGTTAAGGTTCCTGTAGTCCACACACGGGCGTAGAGTACCATCATACTTCTCAACAAAGAGAAGTGGGGAGCATACAGGGGAGGTACGCTGAAAAATCGCGCCTTTGGCTAACTGTTCCTTCACCCATACATCCAACGCCTCTTCCTCCCGTACAGTCAATGGGTAAATGGGGCAAGATATATGCACCAGATCCACTGTGAGCTTTAAGTCACAGTTGAACTTGGAGTTCTCAGGGAGTGCGTTGGCAGATGCTGCATCAAAAGAGGATTCCAAACCCTTCAAGCAAGAAGGTATAGGAACCTCCACTGAGGGCATCAGCAAAGGGGCAAGGCTATAAGGGTGAAGGTGGGGCCAATGGGGAAATTTGCCCTTGGCGTCAGCCTCAGCCAAAGGAAGAACTAATGTGTGACCATTCTTTAATGTAAGGGATAGAGTATTCTCTTTCAAGTTGCTTTTAACATTAAACTTCCGCCACCACTCCACTCCAAAAATGATAGGGAACCTAAGGTTTTTGTTATCCTGGAAGTGATCAGACAAGTGGTACTTGCCAACCTGATAGTCCACTGTCTCCCTAATATTCAGAGTGGGAATACCTTGGGACGCCCCTCCTTTAACTAAATCACCTGGAAAGTAACTCAGCTCCAGGTAGTCGGCTAGGCATTGGTCCATAAAGTTATTAGAGGCGCCAGTATCCACCAGTACAGTGGTGGTGAATTTCCCTAAAGGGGATGAAAGGGTAGCAGACAGTAGAAAAAACCCCGAATAGTCTTGAAAAATAGCAGACAACTCTAGAACATCACCAACAAACTTATCCTACGTCATTAGCATATCAATAAAGTGTATTTTGGAATCATAGAAGGGGGAGGGATAGCTGGCCACTCTTACTAATGAGGCCACATACCCCACCATGCCTTCTGCAAGTGCATAAACTTTATCATATTTAAAACGAAGTTTTTTTCTCCACTTCCTGAGTGCCCCAGATCATGGTAGGGGTTAAACGAGGGTTTTCAGGGGTTATTTGAGATACCGGAATAGGGTTCTCATCCAGGTTATATGAGCTAATAAACGGCTCAGAGGTTTGGATAAGATTTTCGTCATAAAACAGGTTTTTAGATGTGAATGACCCTATTCCCTCAAATGCAATGGAAGGCATGACGTCATCCAAGGCCAACACCCCCAGGCCCATCTGCGCTGATTCCGCCAGCTTGGTCTAAATGCGCTTGGGACAGAAAACTCGTTTCTTTAATTTGAATTTGATAAATTTGGTGGAAAGTTGGAGAATCATGACTTTCGGACCATGAAGCGTCTGTATCCACCAGGTACAAGCATGAAGGGTGGATACTTTCCAGTTGGAGGCAACCATAACAACGCCAAGTTGCTCCAACCTTTGGGGAAAAGAGGAAACAGTGGTGCGGCTAATGACAGCTGAATCCCACAGTGGCAGCCACTGGTTCCACTTCAGAAAATTTCCACATGGAAAAAGTTTGTGCACATAAATTAAAAGGGTTGGTCGACTAATGTAAGGAGAGTGTCTATAACTCTCCCGTTCCCAGTGTGTGAGTGCACAGTGCTCAAGGCCAACTCCAGGGAACTAGCTGTTAATACAAAAGTTATTAGAGCCCAGCAGAGGGTGCTGGAGCAATAACAACTTAGGAATATAAGTGCAATTATTATTATAAATAACCCACCAAAAGTGACGTGGTGCACAATGAGGAAGGGGATAAGCAACCCAGGTTGGAGGGAACTTGGGCGAACCAACGGTGCACTAGGGGATAGCTTGATCATATTGGAGATGGCAAGGTTAAAAGAGTGAATGACCTCCTTGAAGAGGTTCGCACACAGGAGCGTTCATAATATCATAAGAATAAAACATAAAACGGGAAAATGTTTATTCAGGAAGTCGACCAACAAGGAATGTTGGTTGGGTAAAACATATTTAAACTTTGACGGGGGAATAAAGGGTTTGCAGAAGTGGACCCAAGCACTGACCCACCAATAGGCACACACTGCCATCCAGATTGGTAGAATATGCCCAAACTGACTTCACTTGTGTAATTGATCGAAGTTGGGTTAGACCCAAACGTGTGATTTTGTAAATGATTCGGGTTTTGAAACCCCATTTTTCAACTAACTGAACCAAATTATCTGCATTTGTTATGTAAACTGTTCATTTCAACGCCTGGGTTGACATAAGGGGCTGGACGTTTGGCACCTCACTAGTACCAACCTGGGCATATTTAGCTTGAACCCAGCGTTGGTCTAGCGTGTGCCTGAGGTCAGGGAGGGCCTGAAGCCTCACCTTCTGGGCCTCCTGGCGCCCAGCCTTATCCTTGGGGTTGGTTCCCACTATGATGTCATCTACACATGACAGAATCCTCCTGACGCACTGTGCCAACAAAATATGTGGTTTTAAACTTGCCTTTAATACTGTGCTCAATAGTCAGGATAAGCTTCTTCAGGAGATGTATTGATAAGCTGCCTTTTTTGATCACAATGGGAATAATTATGGGTTCTTCAAGTGATTTGAGTTTGTGATGGAAGAACTTAAGATTGGCATAAAGAAAAACTATTAATGTCCACCTTAGATGTAGGAAGTGCCAACCAATTCACCTACTATCTTACAAACTGTCACAATTCTGATATGACTGGATGATAATCATGGGACAGCAGGGAGGAATCCGCCAAACATAGTATCAGTTCCGATTATTTGAGTGCCTTGAGATAAGGCGATACTGGGATATAATGGGTTTTATTGGATTGCCTCTATATAAGGAGATAAGGCAATAAGGCAATGTCGACATTTGACAAATATGAAGTAAATCGCCTACAAATAGGGCGACAGAGGATTAGAGAATAACAAGGTGAATTTGAGGAGAATCAGTGGAATATAATAGCTCAAGCCATGAGAAGCAGTATCGCCTGAAGCCGCTGTATATAAGCGAGATGGGTGATTGAGAGAGGAGGTTGTTTTTAGCGTAGAAGAGATGGGACAGAGAAAGGTAGCTGTATTTGTAAAAAATAAAGATTCAGTTGGGGAAATTGCTCCTATTTTAAGTATATAAAAATTATGTCCAAAGGACTGACGATACCCACATCATCTGTCTTTTTCTTAATAGGTTCGACCTGTGTGAATAACATGACGGATCCTAATGATACCGTCCAAAATTATAACAGTGGTGCTCACTACAGGGGGCCCATTGATCAGCCACCTAACACTCCGGAACTCCAGACACCAGCCAAGCCATAAACATGCTGTGTTGTTGGGGAATCTTCACAGAACACCGCACCAGCTGGATATGAGGAACTCAAAGTTACCTTAGATGCGGTGCTAAAAAATCAAGATGAACTTCTTCAGGAATGATATGCTGTCTGCACCAGCTTGATAGTACGTTTACCCAAATGCAAATCTTGGGACAACAAAACAAAGAACTCGCTGAATGATTAAATGATACTACCAAATGGCTGCAGTGCGCAGAATGAAGATTGACCAATACCTCTTGGTCTTCTCGCTGGGACAATGATGACCATCAAGAGGAGGCATCATAAGAGGACGAATATGATGCTGGTCAGAGCTACTACACCCAGGATGGTAGTACCGGATATGAATACAAGTTGGAACAAACACTTCCCTCAAGTAATGGTGGTACCGCCCACAGCAGAAGGTCATGCTACCCCTGGAGTGGCAGACATCCCAACTTCTGCTAATCCAGCTCCTCATTGAGAGAACGCTTTTTGATCTTGATCCATTCCTCAGTATGGTCCAAAATCCTGTGAATGGGATGAGGAGGTTAATATTGAAATACCTCCATTAGACTGCAACGGGAACATTAATGGGCTCTTCAAAAGGTTTGAGTTTGCGGTGGAAGGAGCCTCTTATAGATGGAAGGCTAAGTTGTTAATATCTGCCTTGGATGTAGGAAGCGTCGATCAGGTCACCTGTTACCTCCCAAGTAGTTCTGTCACCTATAAGGACATAAAGGATACCATACTTTGCCTGTTTGGGGGTACACCAAGATGCCATAGCAAAAAGCAGAATTCTTAACGATTGGATTCTGTCAAAATGAGACTCTCCTAGAGTTCGCTGATCAATTCAAAGCAGAATCCCATGTACTGATTGGAGCTGGGTGCTTAGCAGAATCTGAAATGTGCATTGCCATGTCCTCCGCAGTGAAGCCATATTGTGAACTTCATAATGTTATTTCACCGCTTCTGGATGATGACGTACCTCTGCTCAAGATTGTACAGTTTTTGCGTCATTTATCCCCTAACTTTCTGCCACCAAATATGGAACAGAAGACTACCACTGCTACTGCACCCTCTTATTCAGGAGAATACTCTCATCCGCCTCCAGCTCTTATTAGTAATCCTCAGCCTTTCTATAGCTCTGCGCCTTGTCCTCAGCCAAATTATACTCAAAATATCAATCAGTGACAATGGGCTGGCCATGAAAACTGTCAGCAACCCAGTTATCGACCAGGACCTAGCTATGCTGACTGTCAACAATCAGCTTACCAACCTGGAGCTGGTTATGCTGAACGACCCCAAACTTTCCCGTCTGGACCAGCTTATTATAATCAAGGACATGGCTCTTATGGGGCTAACTGCTACAAATGCGGTCACCCTGGTCATTTGGCAAAATTCTGCTATAACCGCCATGTGAACTACGTACACCAAGATCAATACTATCAGGGAAAAGATGGAGTGGAGTAGAGATGGGACCCTCTACCTCCGTGATACCCACTCAAAACATCCCTGAATCAAATAGTATACCCTGAGAAAGTCCCTCAGTATGATGACGGACTTTTATATCAGCAGCCAGTTGGAGAAGTGAACTTAGTAACCTGAGCTCAAAACAAGGCAGCGGCGGAAGAAGAGTCCCCCAAACAACCAAAGCCATATGCCTGTCAAATGCTTGATCAAGCTTCCTTGGACCAACTTGATTCAGCTGCAGATGCGCCAACTCTGAAAGGAGTAAAAGTTGCCCTTCTGGTAGATGCCATTGTCAAAGAATACCCCCAAGTCGGTGAGGGGATAATGAGTTTTCTTGGGAAAAGAGAGCCCATAAATGTTCATGTATTAAACAATCTTTATTCTTCTTATTCTGAGTGTACATACTATGATATTTTTGTAGCAAATAATAGTTTGCGCTATAATATATACTGGTGCTCCAGTCAACATAGTGTCCACTAAATTAATGGCAAAGTTGACGTTGAAACCTGATGTGGATCATAGAATGGTTTATGGAACTTCTGGAGCAGTAAGCACTGTCTCTGAGGGGGCTTACAGTGAGCTACCTCTGCGCTTTGGGTCCATTGTCATTGTAGCCCCAGAAATTGTGCTGCCAAATGAAAACTACAACCTTCTTTTTGGGACCACTTTCCTGCACCATTTCAGGGCTGTTGTTAATATGACAGAGGAGACCCTCACCATTCTGGGTCAGCGGATCCCAATTTACTTTACCACTAGTGGAGTACCAAAGGATCTGGTGCATATGAGCCATATCAACTTGCCTATAGTGATGTGGTGAAGCCAGTTTTCAACCACCAACTAAAGCGCAAGACTTGGGCCCTTCCCAGCAGATATTTGAATATCAAGGGATACCTCTTCAAGCGACAAGGCCCATATTTATCTCTTCTGGCCATCAAGTCTTAGTGAACACTGAGCTAGAAGTGGAAGTGCTGAGTGGGTTATATCGGGAAGTCATTGGGCTCTATCATCAAACATGGTTTGAGCCACATGTGGCTCAGGGATCATACTTTGGAACATGGGGAGATTAAGGTTTTGGTAGCAAACCTCCAGAGCAAACCAATGAAAATCCGCTGCCACCAAATTGTAGAGTATTTACATCTGATTCTAATAGACGAGGTCCATCAGGTTCATTATTTCAGGTCATTGGATAAATTTAGTCTACCGGCTGAGACACATGCCAATGTACTAATGGTGGTACCGCGGAGTAATTTAACAGGATTATTGGAAAAACAAAAAGACAAACAATAGATTTATTTTAGAAGTACAAGGGGATTTTCGCTGTTGACAATAATGATTTAGGGTGTGCTTAGGGGTGGTAAATCAGGTAGACACAGGGGATCATCCTCCTATAAGGTCTCAGCTGATCCACTGATTGCAGGAAGTGGAAGATGTTGTTACTGAGGAAATTGACAAGTTGTTAGAGCAAGGGATGCTCAAACCGTCCAAAAGCCCATGGGCTTCACCTGTTCTAATTGTAAAAAAGAAGGACGGCACCAACTGCATAGTAATAGACTACCGGAAGATCAACAGTATTATAAAAAAGGATTCATATCCTTTGAAAAGAATCAATGGTGCTTGGGACCAATTAGGGGGAGCCCGTTATTTTTCTGCGATGGACTTGATATCAGGTTACTGGAAAATAGAGTTACCCCTGGCAGAACAGGAAAAATGCGCTGTAATCACCTCTAAAGGCCTTTTTCAACCGACGTGGATGCCTTAAGGGCTGTGCAACGCCCCAGCTACGTTTCAGCGAACTGTGGACACTATTCTTGGTGACCTGAAACTTCCATGTGTCCTTGTATACCTCAGCAATATTAATGTTTTCTCCCAAATCTTTTCGGAGCATCTTGACCACCTTGAAGCAGTATTTCGACAGCTAGCTGAGGAAAACATTAAAATTAAACCTCAAAAATGTAACTTCTTCAAAGATCAGCTGGAATACCTGGAGTTTGTGGTAGACTCTAAAGGGTTAAAACCACAGCCGGCTAAGGTGGAGGCCATCAGCAAAATGACTACTCCCAAATGTAAGCGTGACATACAGGTATTTTGGGAATGGTTGGTTACTACTGGCGCTTTATCCCTAATTTTAGCTGTATTGGGGGCCCGCTATTTGAGTTGTTAAAAAAGGACGCTGTGTTCAAATGGATGGAACATCATCAATCCGCTTTTGATACACTATATACGGCGTTGATCAGTGCACCGGTGTTATGATATCTGAACTTTGATTGGGATTTTATCGTTCAGATGGATGCATCCCTCTCCATTGTTGGGGCTGTACTTTCTCAGAAAGATGACGAGTAAGGAACATATGGTAGCATACTGTAGTCAAAGTCTGAACTGTCACAAGTGTAATTATACTGTGAACAAGTGGGAGTGCTTAGTAGTGATCTACGCATATAAGCAATTTAGAGTGTATCTGCATGGGGTAATGTTTAAAGTCATGGTAGATCACGTCATTACGCTGGTTGCAGAACCTCAAAGAACCTGAAGGCCGTTTGGCTTGATGGGCTCTTAAGCTGCAGGCTTATGACTTTGAGATCCTCCATCAGCCAGGAGTAAAGCATCAGAACGCTGACTGTTTATCTCTGTTACTGACTATTGCTGTGACAGCAGACCTCAGCGACGTGATGTAAGATAAGATGCTCAGTGGAAAATATGACGACGAACTGCCCCAATTAATCAAATGTTAAATGAGATGTGAATGAATACCTTCCAATGGAATGGGGAACTGTTCAAGAAGATTGACAATTCTATGGTGAATTTTCCCCACCCCTTCAGCATGACCAGGAATTATTATGAGCGCGCACAAGGCAGTCAGTCATGGTGGAGTGTGTAAGACTATGGAGTTGTTGTGCCCTCAGTACTATTGGGAAAGCATGAACTTCAATGTTCTTGAAACCATTTCCTGTTGCCATCAGTGCCAAGTGGAGAAGCCATTTTGCCATATGACGTCATATCAGTTAGAGAAAACCACATTTCGCTTGGCATACAGTTTCCCTTGATGTCATTGGCCCCTTGCCAACTGAAGCCAACTGTTGTAAGTACATTCTTGTGGCTATCGACCACTTGACCTGGTGGGTTGAAGTGAGGGCGATATGAGACTTGGGGGCAGTTACTGTGGCCAGGTTCATGATGGAATGCATTATTCAGCGGCACAGCTGCCCTCAGTTAATTCTCACTGATAACGGAACCAACTTCACCTCACACATCCTCCCCAAACTGAACGAGCTTATGGGAATCCATGGGGTTCTGATGACCCCATACCACCCCAAGTCCAACGGAATGGTCAAACGGGTAAATAGAACTCTGGTGAACATACTACAAAAATTAGCAACAGATCGACCTTCCAATTGGAGCTCTCTCTTTTCCAATGCCATGTTCACCTATAACATTAGTTACCATTCCGCCATGGGGAAGAGTCCCTTTCAACTACTATACAGCTGACACCTGGCTCTTCCAGCGTTGCTTTATTCAGGTGTAGAAGACACCGGCGGACTGGAACCCCACTGCTATTTGACTAACCTCGCGAACATTCTGATCAAACTGCAAACCAAAGCATATTCCTTCAGCTTAGCCAAGAAGATCAGGAATCAGGCCGCTGATCAGGCATGTCATAATGGGTTGGCGCCATTCAAGGAAGGCGATATGGCTCTTTTTCACGGCCAACATGGATTTGGGTGGAAACACAAGCTGGCCAGTATTTGGATTGGTCTGTTCGAAATTATAGAGAAAACTGGAGTCAACGTGTATACCATCAAAGATCCTGCAAGTGGTCAGATCATTAACCAAGTACACGCGAAGTTCCTCCAACCTTACAAACAATAGGATCTTATTGTCCAGTTAAGGAGGTGGTAATGTCACGATTCCAATATGACTGGACAATAATCTTGGGTAAGAAGGGCGGAATCCGCCAAACATAGTATCAGTTACAATTATTTGAGTGCCTCGAGATGAGGTGATATTGGGATATAATGGGTTTTTATTGGATATAATGGGTTTTATTGGGTCACCTCTATATAAGGCGATAAGGCAATGTTGACATTCAATGAATGCGAAGTAGATCGCCTACAATTATGGAGATAGAGGATTAAAGAATAACAAGCTGAATTCAAGGAGAATCAGCAGAATAGAATAGCCCAAGCCATGAGAAGCAGTATCGCCTGAAGCTGCTGTATATAAGCGAGATGGGCGATTAAGAGAGGAGGTTGTTTTTAGAATAGAAAAGACAGGACAGAGAAAGGTAGCTATATTTATAAAAATTACATTAATAATCAGTTGAGGCAATTGCTCCTATTTTAAGTATATTTTTAAGTGTGTCCAAAGAACTGATGATCCCCACATCATCTGTCTATTTGCTCAGTGGGTTTGACCTGTGCAAATAACATGACGGATCCCAATAATACCATTTGAAATTATAACACAAACAGTTCTATTACATACCATGAGGTGAAGACTACTGTGCTGTGGTTGTTTGGACGAACCATAAAGATGTCACAGTGGAAGGCTGAGTTCTTGACTATCAGGTTTCAGCATGAGACTCTCACTTTATTTGCTGATTGATTCATGGCGGCAGCCATGTGTTAATCAGGGCAGGGACTTTATCCAAATCTGATGTGTGCATTGTGATGACATCTGAAGTAAAGCCATGATGCAAGCATTACAACATCATGAACCCAGTGTTAGATGATGATGTACCATTGCTCAAAACTGTTCAGTTATTGCACTATTTATCTGCTACCTTCCCTCCACACAATACATAGTGGAAAACTACTGCCGCTTTTGACAGACTTTCTTATTTTGTGGAATTCTCCCATCTAGTTCAGATACTGCCAAATTACCCCCAGCAGTATAAATTCCACCCTGGACCTGCTTATCATCAACAGCTTAATTACTGACCTGGGCCTAATTATGCCAACTGTCTGAAGTCATCCTATTGACCTGGGCCTGTTTATGCCAATCGCCTACAATCCAACTATTGGCATGGGCAATCTTACAATAATCAAAGACATGGGCCCCATGGGGTAAATTGTTTTATATGCAGTTGCCCTGGGCACTTGGCATGAGGTTGCCCCAATCAGTGGGTCCATTACATACATCAGGACCAGTACTACCAGGGAAAAGTCAGAGCAGAGTAGAAACAGGACTCTCTACCTCCGGTATTTCAACCCCAAACGTCCCACCTGAACCTATTAATGAACATTCTGTGGAAGTCCCTCAGTATGATGACACACTCCTATATTAGCAGCCAGTTTGAGGGTTGTATATTGGTTTGAGTGCAGACCAAAGACACAGCGGAAGAAGGATCTCTGGAGAAACAAAAGCCATATGCTTGTCAAGTGTTTGACCAAGCTTCTTGGATAAGCTGAACCCCTCCTTTGATGTAACTTCCCTGTATAAAGTAAACGTCACCCTTCTGGTTGATGCTATCATCTAAGAATAAGCCAAAGTTGGTTTCACAAAATGGACCGTGGGCTCCGCTAGTGTGCCAGGCCAACCAGTATGAAGACTGGTTGACCCTTTTCCATTTCACCTTTATAGGCGTACCAACCCCTTAGGAGTCTGCGTCCAACCCACCAACACAGCAGACCAACGACTTCACCTTAGCCCCAGGGCCTGTGGTGTGCCCCAGCGAGTCCTGCCCCATCCTGGGTGGCCAAGGCACTCCCACGCTGCCCCGCCATCCTGACCCTTCGCCAACCCATATGGGCATGCCCAGCGAGTCCTGCCCCATCCTTGGCAGCCAAGGCATTCCCACGCTGCACCCCTCATGGTTGACGGCCAGTCAGCAACATCATTGATAGCTGGTTGGCCAGGTTCCCACCTGATCTTACTAGGGGTTGGTATTGGAGCTGGCAGCACCAGCCACTCCAGGCGCGTCACCTTGCACCAACGTCAGGGAACTCCAGTACCATTTTATACTAACCTAGCAGAAAAACTACTAACAATTTAAAATAATAGTGGTGAAAGAGAGATGTTTATTTTGGAGAAATGAATGACTATTTATACTATAAGCTACTTCGCCTATTAAACTCTTTGGCTATCCAATCTAGCGCTTCTCATAAATCTTAGTCATTTATGGTAATGATTCCCTCCCAATCCGCTTGTCTGTTCACTGAAATTATATTTTTTTGACCCATCCTCGGCACAAATCACCAGTTAATCATATAGTAATTTATTAAATATAAATAAAACTTTGAGAATCCTCAGAATGAGTCTCTGGTGCTCCAAATTAGTCAACGGAACCATATTCAAACAGATGATAATGGATTCATCAGATTTCCGCCAGAAATTCCCACAATGACCCTCAAATTGGAATTTCAGCGGCAAACGCATATTCTGCCAAAACTAAACTCAAATTAATATTATTTAAATTTAAATTTAAATTTATTGCGGGGAAGGCCGACCATGGGACGGAAACTTCCAAATATGACTCAGACGAGACAAAACTTAGTACCAGGAGAGGCACCCCAGAGAAGCGATGCTATCTCTTGTTGCCAGCGGGAACGCCACTTATGGGAAGGGGGAGGGAACGTGTGTGTAGGGGACGTAGCCACTATTGAGCACGTGTGGAGGAAGGGGTCTGATTTGATGAACCAGACTGGGAACCAGGAGGAGACCAGCTGTCGGCGACGCGGTGGGAGATATCCAAACATCCACGCTTGAAAGTGATCCACCAAATTAGACCGGAATCTGTGGACAGCTTCAGGGAGGGTGGGGATGGATCCAGCGATGGCATCCAAGACAATAGTGTGTATAGTCCACATGGCGATTGCAACCACCAGAGCATGGAGGGAGGGTGGAAGGGGGAGGCCATTTATAAAGCAAACATATCTCTTGACAGACTGAAGGGATGTGTTTGATCCTGGCCAAGCAGACGTTGAACTTCGCGCCATATCATCCTAGAGGTAGGACACTTCTCCATGCGGTGGAACAGCATTCCATACTGGCCACACACGACACAGGATGAGTGTAAAGCATTAGAGCGCTCAGCTGTACGATACACCCACCTCTGACATCGCCACACATGGGGACGGACATGAGGTAGCAACAGAGGTTGGTGTGCGTAATTCCAGATAGTCTTTTGGGTCTCAGTGGAATAAGGGATGTCCATCATGTCCAGGTAGTCCACCCTGGATAGGACTTGGTGTCGAATGGGGATCACGCCATCATGGATGGGTAGCCCCTGTACCTCTTGTGTGAACTGAGGAGAGGGGCGGCCTCTTCAGGTTGTATGTCCACTAATATGAATTCTCCACTCTGCGCTTCGCATGGAGAGTAGGATTCGTTTGTAGTGGGTTTTGGTCCCGTGAGGACCTGTGGCTGATGTGTGTGATGCGAGGTATTTCATTAGGAAGTGGGGGTTTGATGGATTGTTGAGGCCCAAGGCTTGGGAGAAGTTGGAGCGGGCCGCACGGGACCAGTGTTGGGATGGGAGTGCAGGAGCAGTGACGGCCGCAATCCAGGTGCCCAGGATCTTGGCGGCATGGGCTTTGAAGTCAAGTAGGCCCATGCCACCATGATGATGAGGGCCAAACATGACCTCTAGCCGTACTGGTGGAGGGCGTCCTGACCAAAGCCAACCTTGTAGCAAAGCATACAGGGAATTGAAGAAGCTTGGGGAGAAGGGGATGGCGTGGGCTCCGAACCAGACTTTGGATAGGAGCATAGAGTTGGCAAGAACAACCCTGCCAGTGAGGGTAGTAGGGTGGGCTCTGAGAGAGGCGATTCGCTTCGTCACGTTGTCCAGTATATGGCACTCCATTACTGCTGACGCGTATCCACCTGCCTCCAACCACACGCCCAGATGGCGTACTGGTCCTATGGTAGGTCGTGGCACAAAGGGGAGCACCAGTGGAGTGGTGTGTTTTGAGTTAGTAAGGCGTGGACGTGGGCGAGCAGATGTGCCAGGTTGGGAACTACTTGCTGGGGCCCAGCAGTTCTGAAACCGACCAAGGAGGATGATTTTGGTTTTGGAGGCGTTCAGTGCCGCGTTTCTTACCCGGGAATATTCCTGGATGAGGGCTTCAAGCGCGCGTGCATCTTTGTTATTAGACACCCCCACCACGCAATCATCTGCAAGTGCCATCATCTTGACTGGGGTTTGGCCTGGCACATGGACCCCAGTGAGTTGGGCATTCACATTTCGCAGTAGTGGGTCAAGGCTGAAGTTGTATAAGAGTGGGCTCAGGGAGTCCCCTTGTCGCATGCCCCTTTGAGGACGGACTACTTCCGTTAGGAAACCTGGGCCGCGCACTGCCATTGTTGCAGATTCCATGAGCAGCATCACCCAATTAATGAAGCGGGGAGGTAGGCGGAATTGTTAGAGGCAGGCCCTAAGGTATTCCCAGTTTACTCTATCATAGGCCTTTTGTTGGTCCAAGAATACAAGTGCCCCAGGGGCTGTGGAATGACACACATTTACCACAGAGTGCACGTTATCCCAAATCGACCTTCTGGGGATGAAACTAAATTGTTCTGGGGAGATGGTGGCAGATGCTACAGTCCCTAAACGGTTAGCCATGATTTTTGCTAAAATTTTGGTGTCTGTGTTTGTTAGAGAAATGGGGCGCCAGTTGGCTAAGTCTAGCCTATCCCCTTTCTTGAAGAGTGTGACCGTAAAGGCCTCATGTCCTCCTGGTAGGAGGCGCATTTCCAACAGGCTTTGGTTGAGTGAGGCTAGCAGCAATGGAATTATATTTTTAAAATATTTTTTGTAGAACTCATATGGAATGCCATCTGGGCCTGGGCATTTTTGGTTTGGCGCACCGCGAATGGTAGTCCATAATTCGTTTGGAGTAATTAAATTCATTATTTCTGGGTATCAGAAAACAGTGCGGATATGAGCTCAGTCAAGAAATTCTGCCATTTCAGCTGGCTGAATTGGTTTGGCTTGGTATAACTTGGAGTAATATCTTTGCGTTTCAATTGCCACTTCAGCCAGTGTGTCCACAATAGAATTATCCGATCTTCGCACCTGTGTGCAGGCCACGCTCTGGCGTGGTGCAAAATTTTTTTGAAGAAGTATGCGGTGCACTTGTCGCCTTTAGTGATGCATGTGGCCCTGTATTGGACACAAACCCAATGTTTGTGTTGCATTTCAAGTGCGTTGAGGTGGGTGGCTGCCTCCGCCCACTTCTGGCCCCATGCAGGGCTATATCCTAAGGCTGGAATGTTGGACTCCAAATGGGCCAATTCTGCCAGCGTGCGCGATATAACCGCTGATGTGGCTCGTGAGCGTCTGGATGAGAGATGGCAATAGTGGTGGATGGTGTCTTCTTTGAAAGTTGCCCATGTGGAAATGGGGTCCGCACAAAACGGTGCAACAAACAATTTTGCCAAAGTTGCCTCTTCCACCCACGTGGAAAATCCTGGCGACGTGAGCTCTGGGGGGCGGATTTTGCACCAATGTGGGGCCTTTGCAACTGTGACAGGTAAGTGGTATGTTATCAAGACCAGTTGGTGGTCGGAGAATTCCATTTTTGTTGTTTTGAAGTGGGAGATATGGGGTTGGAATTTCGCCAGCGCTAGAATAAGGTTGATGCGGGTCATGGACCTTAATTGGCCGTTGTGGACGTGGGGACGTGTCATGTTTTTGAGCAGTGGGGCATGTCGCAGCAGCACATCCATTAACCCAAGGGTGGCTTTAGAACAGTAGTTCTACGTGACCCTGTGGGGCGTGGGGTGAGGGTGGCCACCGGTCCGTTGGTGAGGTTAGCCAACAGTTCATGTCACCAATTAGGAAAGAATTGGGGGGTAGCGGGAGGGATTTGACCGATGAGAAAAATTCCTGACGCTCATGTGCAACATTTGGGGCGTAAATGTTGATGATTGTGTGTGCAACATCGGCCCATGAGAAGGTGACAACGAGCACTTGGCCATTTAGGAATGTTTCTGAAGATATAAATTTGAAAAAATTGTTTTTCTGAATTAGCACCCCACAGTGCTTCGACTAAAAGGATAGGGATGGTAGGAGCATTGTTTTCCAAGCTTCCTCAGAACCTTGTGGACAGTGGGACTCCTGGATGGCCAGGATATCCACGGCTAAATTGTTTTGTAAAAAACTCAGTTTCCTAGCCTGGGACGGGGAGGCCTTGAGTCTGGCAATATTCAGCGTCCCTAGAGTGAAGGTTTCCTCCTCACACCTTAGGTGCGAGGGGGTAGGCCCCTGGGCCCATCAGCCTCTTCCAGGTCCCCACGGGCTTTCGCAGCAGCGCGGGTATTAGCAGCAACGCTATTGGGGTTTTTGTTAATTTTTGTGGAAAGAGTCGCGTTGGCTTTGGCCTTCGCTTTTTGTTTTCCTGACGTCGGACAAATTTTTTGTGGTGCGGATAAGTTCGGTGCACCGTCGAGTGGGGCAAAAAATTTTTTTTGGTTGGGATAGGTCCCAAGTCAGTTTTGACTGGGGCTTGGGTGCAGCGATTGGGTGAGATCAAATCTCCCATTGGATCCTCAGATTGAGTGGCCCATTTGGCATGGGCCTCCCAATCTGATTGGGGTGATGGATTCCCAAGTTGCTTCCGCCGCGAAGGTCTCCATGTCCTCCTGGCGTTGTGAGTGTGGGATGGTGGTGGTGGCCTTGGCCGCTTCCTTGGCCGCGGTCCTATGGGCCTGCTTGGCCTTCTTCCGCTCCTGCGGGGAGATGGGCTTTACCAATAGGTAGCAGCCTTGTGCTCCCCATGGGAAAGCCTCCTTGGTGCTTGCGGTTGGTTCATAGTGCACCTCTCCGCTGGCCATGGCCGCCGAGGGGTGCTCTTGGAATGTGACGCCCTCTTTGATGGGGCATGCATGCGCCTTATGGCTGAATGCATCACAGTGGGTGCAAATGGGGGGCGCGCTGTCCACGGTTACCCGGAATGGGTGGGTGGTGTGCCCTGCGATGTCAATAAAGGTGGAGTGCAGGATCTGGGTTAGGACCTTCACGATCTCCTTGGTTGGGGTCAGAACTGCGATGGCTTTACTGGTGAACAGGTGTGGCATCAGTGTGAAACGTTGCATTTTGAAAGATTGTATTTCGCCATATATGGCGAGACCATCTTTCAGGTGTTGCTCCAAAATGTCATGTTTTACTGTAGTAGGCAAAAAGTCAAACGTGAGGAAATTTGGTTTGATTTTGTCCATCTGGTGCATTTGGTTTCAATGACCCATTGCCCTTCAGGGAGGTTGACCACTACACGCACCGCTGCAGCCTCATCTGCTGCTATTTTGCTTTCAAAACCTAGGTCCAGCCAACCACGTGACATGGAGTGAGGTGCAATGTACACCGCAGTCGGGAAAATTTTGTGTACATCTTCACAAAATTTTCCCATAGGGCCATTTTTTGGATGTCCAGATACACACGGACTCCAAATTCCACCGATGAAAGTGGCTGGGAATGTGGCGTGTTGATATACTGGTTGCATCGTGCTTGCCACACGAGTATCTCTGGGGAAATTGTGACCGCCAGTTTTTTTAGATTTTTTTCTATTCCGCCAAATTCTCCGGGGTGTTTTTGAACATTAGAGGCCGCGGGCCTTCCGCCTGCTCCTCTTGCCTTGCTTGCCCAACTGCTCCCAGACATGGGCGCAGACTAATCCCTTCTATGAGATTATCAAACTAGATTTAGTCTTGAATTGAATGGGTTGCAAAAGTGTTTGCAACGAGAAAGAAAAGTTCAAATTAATATTATTATAACATTAAATAATATTAAAATAGGCGATTAACTGGCAATTACACCTGACTAACTGACACCCCTAATTATGATACTATGGGAAGGATCTATATGTTTAATTTCTCAATATTGCCCCCACATAACTGGATGATTTCCTCCAGTGCAACCCACCATGAAGTGGGCTAAACCTACCTCAGCACCCCCTTGAAGGAGCGCCAGGTCCAAACCAGTGGCTCACGTCACCTCCTAACCTGTACTCCAACTATTTGAGCAACTCACTAGTGGAACCCCAGGTGGTGAGCACCACTGTTATAATTTGGCGGTATACCAGAGATATGCCCATTGAGCAATAGGACTGACAATATGATGATCGTCATCCTCAAACAATAAATAAACTTTTAATAAATATAGAGCAATTGCCACAATAAAAAACTTTGTCAATCTAATATATACAGTAAATCCTCGCTGTTCCAATCGCTTAAAACTACTAAAAACCTCCTCTCTTCAATTGTCTTATCTCACTTATACCTCAGTGAACCATATGATACCATTTCCTCAACTTAGTAATTCGTTCACCTTATCTCATTGGTTCTGGCAGATCTTCATTCATTAAATTCACAATTGCCTAATTTGAGATGATTTACCATATATCCATCATACATCAAATCTCCTAATTGCCTCATTTGTAAGTGATCCAATAACCATCCGTTCTCACCCAATATTGCCTCATCCTAAGGCGCTCAAATAATCATACTCATGATCAAACTTGGCAGATGCTACTCATTCCACTATAACAACTTAGGGCTTATCATTTAGTCATATCATAATCACAGCAGTTGGCAAGGGGATTATGAGCTTTTTTTGGGAAAAGAGATCCGTTAAATGTTCACATATTAGACAGTCAAAAATATTCTTATTTTGAATGTATATACTATGATATTGTTGTAGCCAAAACCTGAGTTCATGCTATAATAGATACGGGCACCCCAGTCAACATAGTTTCCACTAAGTTGGTGTCAAAGTTGACAATGAAACCTGATGTAGAACATCAAATGGTGTATGGGGCCGCTGGAGCCAAAAGCACAATCTCAGAGGGAGCGTACAGTGCACTTCTGTTGCAATATGGGTCAATTGTCATGGTACCCCAGCAATAGCGTTACCAAGCAGTAATTATGAACTGTTAATTGGAACTGCTTTTATGTGACACTATGGGGCTGTCATTGATATGATGGAAGAGACTGTCAGGAGTTTACCAGATAAATCCTTCCAATAGTATCAGAATTAGGGGTGTCAAATAGTCAGGCGTGATTGCCAGACAATCCTAGTTTGATACTATTCAATGTTATTCTAATTATCAATCAAACCTAGGTTCTGAGGAATCTGCAATTACCGCCAATTTATATTCATGGGTTGATTGGGGAATTTCTGGCAGAAATCTTATGAATCTGTTACCAAGCGTTTGATTATGAGTCTGCTGACTAATTTGGAGCACTGGCGACTTATGCTGAAAATGTTTGAATTTATATTTATATTATCTAATTATATATGATTGACTGGTGACTCATACTGAGGATGGGTCGAACTAATCTGATATTTGATGAGGCAGACAAGCGGATTAGGAGGGAATCACTACCACAAATGACCAAAGATTTAATAAAGTGCCAGCTTGGATAGCTGAGAGTTTTTCATAAGTGAAGTAGCATATATTATAAATAGGACTTCTTCCCTCAAATAATGATCTCTCTCGGCCATTTACTTTTAGTTGTTAGTAGATTAGTCGGCTAGATCAGAAGAAAATGAGACTGGAATCCCTGAAGTTGGCGCAAGGCGATTCACTGGAGTGGCTGACACTGCCAGCTTCAATACTTCAGCCCTGTGAGGAACCAGCGGGAACCTAGACAACTTGCCATCAATGACGTTTGCTGACTGGCTTTAATCCCTTCAGGGTGCAGCGCAGGAGTACCTTGGCCGCCCAGGATGGGGGCAGGACTTGCCAGGGCATGCCCAGATGGGTTGACAAAGGGTCAAGATGGTGGGGCAGCGCAGGAGTGCCTTGGCCACCTATTATGGGGCGCAGGACTCACTAGGGAACACCTCAGACCCAGGGGCTAAGATGAAGTCGTTAGTCTGCTGTGTTGGTGGGTTGGACGCGGACTTATATGAGTTTGGTATACAGAAGAAGGAAAAACAGCAAAGAGTCAACCAGTTTCATACTTGTTGGCCTGGAACACTAACGGAGCTCACTGTTTGGAAAAGCATTTTTCTGACATCTATCTTTATGACATCACAGTTTTCTCCAAGATATTTAATGAACACCTCACAAAACTAAAGGAAGTTTTCCAGTGATTGCGAGCATCTAATATCAAACTGAAGCCCTCCAAATGCACATTCTTCCAGAAGAAGCTGGATTTTCTCAGAATCTCCATCTCATAAGATGGAATACAACCATTACAAGATAAAGTCAAAGAAATATTCAAGATGCCTGCACCTAAAACTCTTTGAGACATCCAGAAATTCTTGGGCATGATGGGGTACTATCATCAAATTATCCCAAAATTCTCCCAGCTCAGCGAGCCCCTTGTCCGCCTCCTAGCTAAAAACACTCCGTTTCATAGGGGTGCTGGACAAAAGGCCACGTTTGAGACATGAAGGAGCCTATTGCAAAAAAGGCCAATACTCCGCCACCCTGACTATGGCAAGCCCTTCATGTTGTTCACGGATGCCTCTGACTCCGCTGTTGGAGCTATATTGGCTCAACTGGATGAGCATGGGGTCAATCATACCGTGACTTAATTTAACATAATGCTTTTAAAGGCTGAGCGTAACTACAGCGTCACTGAGAAAGAGTGCTTGGCTGTCCTGATCGCTGTCAAACACTACTGCCCTTTCCTATATGGGACATCATTTAAAGTGGTTACCAACCATGCATCCTTAAAGTGGTTGCAGAATATGAAGGACTTCACAGGACGGTTGTCTCGCTGGGCATTGAAGCTCCAGAATTACAATATGACTATTGGCATATAGTGGGAACGCGCCACATGAATGTAGATGAGTTAACATGGTTGCCCATTCTTCACTTGACAATAGTGAAGCTGAGAGATTACATGATCTCCTCATGACTCCGGATGCATGGGCTGATGAAGATGAACCAGTATAAAAAACGATAGCGTGACACTCTCGAAACACCAAGGTGGAAAGTGGGAAGTTATATAAGAAAGTAGGAGTAAATTGGTTGCCCTATCTCTGGCCATCATGAAGAGTTCCTGTTATCTTGGTGTCACACTGTCATGGGACATGGTGAAGTACACAAAACCTATGAGTGGGTGAAAGATGGTACAACTGGGAGGGCAACTTGAAAACCATAACTGAAGTATTGGATGCCTGTCTGATTTGTAAAAAACAAAACAGCTTTAAGACCTGATATCAGTATCAACCTACGATGCCTCAACAACCCTTCCACACCATAAGTTTGGATGGGGTAGGTCATCTCCCTCTGACCACAGGTGGCAATCGCTATATCTTATTTGTTATTGATCATTTCACCAAATGGGCTAAAGCTGTTTCTCTCCCCGCTCAGACTGCTAAAGTCACGGCCACCTTCATACACCAATACATCTCACCTGGCATGGATGCGCCCAGTTCCTCCTCTGTGATAATGAAAAAAAGATTACCTCCCAAGTGGTGAAGCTCCTTGACACCTCCGTGGGAGCATAACAACTCTTCTCGGCCCCAAAACCATCCACAAATGATGTTGTAGAAAGAGTTAACGGAACCCTGGTCTCAATACTCCGCAAAATGGCCAATTATGACCCTATCCACTGGGATCTTTACTTAACCAGTGCCCCATGGCCTACCAAATTAGTTATCATCACATAATAAGGCGTCACCTTTCTGTGTGTAGTATGGTCAAGAACCTGGGGTACCAGCTTTACTAACAAAAGATATTTCTATTAATAGACTTAACCAGATCAAGCCATGAAAAAGTTGGCCCAGCACATATCCAACTACAAGAAGAGGCTATGACTAACATGGCTAAGACCGTCACTAAATAAGTTCAATCAGCAAATGAGCTCCAGGTCCTCTCTCTTATTTTCAAGTATCTGACTTGGTGTTGTATAATTCAACCACATCACTCCTAGAATAAAGAAGCTCGGTTCTATCCGAAAAAGCACATTTTTTTTAACATACAAACGAGGGGATGAGTACTCTATCAAATATCTCATTTTCAGAGTCACCATCAACCTTGTCAATGGCTTGTTTTTACGCCCTTATTCTCCCCCTACCACATTTGAAGGGGGTAATGTCGGACAATTTGCAAGTCCGATGTATTGATAAGAGTGGTTCAGAGGATAATAAAACAAATATCGGCCAAAAGACTCTGGTCAATTCCTGGTGGAACTCTGCAAATTGGAGTAACACTTCTAATAATGATCGGGCAAACAAATTGAGTTTAGGTGGTCAGATTGCACTAAATCATCAGCCAAATTAGGGAGTTCATTGGAGGCTCCTCTCCCAGCCTCTTCTATTTTAGTACAGGTTACATTGCGGAAACTGACTCCTTTTATAGGGTCTGAGGGGTCCAACCAAGTGCAAAAATTTTCCAGCTCATTGATTAGGTTAAAATCATAATAACATTAACTAATGGACTAATCCTTCCTGCTCCCGACCTCAATAAGCCATTCCTCCCAAATGAGGTGAGTTTGAGAGATCCAATAGGTCAACGATTCATATTACCAAATTCTGATTTTACTAATCAATCCAAACTTCAAGCCTTGACATTTTAAATACTACTATCAACTTACTAAAAGTGTTCTCTCTTTTACCCCCATGTGGTGCCTAATAAGATCTATAAAATTCAATCTTTTTAGTTTTTATTAGTATTTTGTTATTTTTCTCATACATGGTGAATGAAAAAGCCACTAATTAAATTGTTGGATTAAGGCAACAAGCACCAGCGAGCATCTTCCCCTCCCAATATACAACAGTGGGTAAGCCCATATCAGCCACAGACCCAAAACAGTGGACTTGCTTTATGTCCTCAATGGGTATCAGAAGGCCTCTTCCAATCGCTTAGTGCTATTTATGACTAGATCATTTGGGGTGAGAATTCCAAGCAGGAGAGTGATGGGTCTCTGATAGGCTGGGTCCAATACGCCTGGCACTACTCTGAGCTCTACGAGACTAACACCTCAACGCTAGTTTATTTAATAAACAGTTGTGATTTTTAGGGTAATTTTCGTTTCAACTACCCTTAGTTCACCCGCTTTGATTACTACCTCTTTGTATGCATAATTTGGAATTCCCTAGGAGCGTCCACTGATGGAGACAACATCTTGGTGTTGCTTCCTGCCATTGTGTAATGAAGGGATAAAGCTGAAGAGGGAAACTCAACTGTGCAAGCATAATCTTTTTTTAGCTCATCATTGGTCAGAATCAGAGAAGCCTCATAGTTAAGCAAGGAAAGATAGCCCTGCTTCATGTTAATAAAACCTTCATATTCGAGCATAAACTGGGTCCCAAATGAGTAGATCATAGGTAATTTTGGCCAAAGTCACCGCTGGGGCTGACAAGATGAGCTTCCCAAAAAGAATGGGCAGAGAAGAGTACGTCACAATGGCGCAGGTGTTATTTGTACCTGAGGCTCAAAATTTTTTGGTTCTAATCAAGGCCATGGGCCAGCTTAATTTTTTAATGAGTTTGGTTGACACAAAGTTCACCGGGGTCCATTGTCAAGGATAGCCCTACCCACACTCCATTAACAACGACTTCCACTTTGGTTAAGGTTCCACCCAAGTTTGGGGGAGAGCGAGGACCTCTTTCAAGTGAAGAGTAGAGGCAAGTTTTTTAGCAGTTTCAGGTTATCTCTATTGGATTGACTGAAGGGTGTTAACACACTGGGTAGATAAGATCAGTGTGGCGATAATCTGGTCAGCATCACCGGCAGTGTCAATAACCTCAAAACCACTCAACTCTTGACGGAGATAAGTTTTATGGAGTTTTAGACATATCCACTCTCTCCAGGTTCAGCCTATCAGGTACCTTCACTTCATTGGGGCTCCTGAGACATAATAACTTATATCTTCACAGCCTCCCTCAGATTTGTCACCAAAGGGTTTGTTGATGCATGTCAGGGTGTCCATTGGTTGTGAGGTACGTTCAGAGCTTCTTTATTGTAGAAGAGACCCTGGGGGCTCTCGTCTACCCTTTTTGCTGTTGGAGGAGAGGGTATAAATGTTGCAGCTCTACATTTAGCCTTTGATTTAGGGATTTGGGTTGCCCCATGGCTATCAGTTTTAGATTATAGATGGCCAGAGGTGCGGGTGGTTGAGATAGAGGTAGCGTCTTAGAAAGACGATATGATGAAACTACTTGGGAAGGCCGCTCTGAAGAAAAAGAGGGGCAAGGTAAAGGGACGACTGCCTTCACCAACTGGCTTTTTTGGGCTGAAGATGAAGGAGAGCACTGTTCCATCACGCCATTATACTCTGGCTATCTTCACTTGATGGGGAAGCATTTTTTGGTGGCAACTCCGCAGGAGCAGTTTTCAGAGGGAGACAGCCGTAGAAGAGGCTAGATGGGTCATAGTGGAGGCTTTCCTCAAAGCTTCTTGTGTAGGGGCAAATTCTTGGATGTTTCCCACCACTAGCAAGGCCTCTTTGATATCTCGTACATTTTAAAAAAAATTTTAACTGAAGTTATATGCATCACAAGGAGTGATGGGATGCTAATCTGGCCAAGATAGCCGCAATGGCATCATCTAATGGTAGCATCTAAGCAAGCAAAAGAGATTGGGCTGCACTGTAAAGCCAATAAACGAAGGTGGCAACTATTTTTCCTCATGTAGACTTAGACTTATAAATGTTGTTTTTTCTCAAATAAGCTCTGAATGGATTCAAATTACTCAAAAATAACGTTTTTGCCTATGCCGAAGTTTAAGGGTGGCCATATAAGGTGCCATCACTTCTTGGGTGGAGCGGCTGAGACAGGAGAGGATATGCTTTAGTTTTTGGGGATTGGTTGTACCTTCCATAGCAGCCTCATAGACAAATAGTAACGAAGCAATGTTACCTTCAACTGGGGTAAATTTGTCTCTTAAAGGGGTTTGGAGATAATGGGAGCAACCTCATGATAGGCTTGGAAAACGTGCTGTTCAAGAGTTTTAAGACGAGACTGTGTGCTGGCTAGCTGCTGGGTAAAACATTTAGCCAGGACTTTGAAGCTATGGGAGGTTATGAGAGTTATTCACCCAACAACCTCCATTTTTAATAGTTTTTCGTGGTGTAATACCCCCTGTAGTGAGCACCACTTGTTTCATTTAGGTTTTTTGTTATGCTTGCTGAGGCATTTATACCTAGTTTTTAACAATATTTCCTCAGGAGAAGTTATATTCTCTACTAACAGAATATTTGATTAAGGGGCTTTGGGGACCACTTATCCTTAAAGTTAATAGCTTTTAAAATAAAAATACAGATGGGTTTATTAAGTTTTCTTTATTAGTTGTTACAATAGGTCAAAGAAGAACCCTAATAATTTGTTGCTGCTTAGTAATTAAACCATCCAAACCTCAAAGTGCAAGGGTCAAGAAATCATTATAGCTTAAAAGCATCCAAATTAAAAATATGGGATTTTGACCTATCAGAACTCTAAATTCTCAGCTCACTTCAAGAAATGGCTGATGGAAGGTTAATACTTGGTAGGACAAACTCGTTATGTAAAGATTTTATATTTAACTCAATCAGTGTTCAGGATAATATTTGCACCTTGCGGGACCCCCTCCAACCCTATAAAGGGGTGGTCTCCGCCTAGGTGTTTGAAGTTAACTGGAAGTGGGCTGGGGAGGAACCTCGAACAGACTCCCCTGATTCCACCACATGGTCAGGGCAATCTGACTACCTGAACTTGTGTTATTTGCCCGAGAAGTATGAATAAGTATTACCCCAATTTGAGGGGTTCCACCAAGAATCAGCCAGGGTCTTTTGACCAATAATATCGTTGTTTAACTCCAAAACGCTCTTCTCACAATATATACTTATTATTGTCCAACATGGATGAAGGAGGAAAACGCGTTGTAGAATCAACATCATGGGAGTGTAAGGCCTGGGTGAGCTCCAGTTGTCAGGAGACTTCTTGATGGTATAAACCACCTAGTTGGAGAAGTTAATGAATAGCTGGGAGAACAAAGTTAAAAGGCAGTGTTTAAGTCCCAGGGTAAGTTCTCCTGCTGACAGCTGGGCGAGGTATAGAGGTCCCACATGGTAGAGGGCACAGAAGAGGCATGGAGTGGCTGGAATGGGCACTATGGAGTAGATGAATTTTACCAATTGTCAGAATTTATTATTAAGGTTCTTGTACCTAAGTGATACTATATTCCATCAACTGAGGGCAGGTGAACTGGAATGTAGCCTGTAAGTCTAGAATCTCAAGCTGCATGGGTGGCACTTCATACTGTGATGTATTAATCCATAAAGAAATACTTCTCAATCAATCAGCAGATTGATCTTTAGGACTGCTAGTATTCTCCATAATTATGATAGACGTTTTCACTTAGGACAACTCGGAGCCCCCATAGTGAGAATCAATTCTCTTAGTGTAAATACTTGCGACCGTTACTAAGGTCTGAAAATGGTCTCAAAAGATGAAAATTAGGAAAGAGGTCAAAAAATGAAAAGGTGGAGTAAATATAGATTACTTTATTATGTTAGAAAACCATAAATATTTATAGCACATAGGGACATGGAGCCTTAGGGGAACTCCATGGCCTCACAAGATTAGATCATTTACTGCCTTCTGGAGTAACCACCTATATGGTGCTTTATTCCTGAGGAGCGCACCCTCCATTTGGATTGGGGTGTTCCCTTTCTCATCTGAGAAGGGGCCAAGAAGGCCAGCAACTCCCTCATCTCCAAGGGTGACCTCGCTCATGTAGTTGATGAGCGGTGGGTCACTGTTTACTTTTTAAGGACCCCGCCACCTGTCCCAGTATTAACTTCAAATGTGTTAATACTATGAATCAAGAGGTTTTGTGCTGATCTAGTGGAGATTCGGCATTCTCATGGCACAAAAGGTTAAGTGTAGATAATGGCCACAAGCCTTCAGCATCAAGGCCAGATAGCCCCAAACCATTGACAACAAATCCTGATGAGCGCATATTTTTGGGAAATATAGTGTCTAGTGTTGAAGTTTTGGCAAAGCTCACTGATGGCATCAGGTCATTGGGAAATGTTGTCAATAGTTTAAAACCCCCACTGGAAGCATTGAAATCCTCATCTGACATTCCTCGCTTGGCCAAATGGATTCTGAAATGACTGAGTGTGAGCAGGTTGACCATCTCAAACCCATTTCTGACCTTATGATACCGCCCCTACTTGTTGTGGCCCTGGGAGGTTCCTGCTGCTCATTGGGCGAGATGCCGTTGCTCCATTCCTCTAAACTGAAGAAAATTGGCAATTTGAGCATCCATGGATGAACTGACAGTGACTCAGCCTGCCGTAAATACTTTTGATGTCAGCTCTATTTAAGTTCATTTCCCCCTCTCGCTTAAAGTTGGCCAGGTTAGGCCAAATCTCAGGGGGCCCAATCCTGCACTTTCTTAAGCTAATCTTTAAAACAAAATCGTCTATTTAAGCATTCATAACACACTTGGAAAATTAATGGTTGATTCTCTTACTCCTAATTCATTAAAATCTTCCCGCACCCAAATTTATTTATTTGAGTTCAATTTATCTTGCTGAACCCCCATGACATTAATAATGTGGCCCCGCGGGCCTTTTAATAACTGGGTTTTCCCAATCATATTGTTAATTTTAGCTCTCTCTGTAGTCAATTGAGTTTATTGTGTCAAGACCTCTCTTTATTTTTCCCTGATCTCACAACTCTCTACGCCCAGGCCCATTGACCTTAGTACTGCAACAGCTTGGCTCCACTCTGGGTTGTTCCTTATACTGGTGGCCCATTGGCACTTCTTTGTTAATTATCTCTCAGCCAATATAAACGTTGTTTGAGCGGTAATGCCCCTGGAATTTGGGCTCGCCTTTTGAGTGCTTTTGCATTCTGACTGGCAGTCCAGTCTAAACCAAATCTGGCGTTTCCCTGACATAATTGACCGTCCATTGTTTCTGTCCATTTCCACCCACATCCTTAAGATGGGCGACGCAGTAGATACTATCTTCCTTATGAGCGATCAATTGGTAGCCTTCCTTCTGTTGTTTGTCTGGTCAATTGCCAATCTTATAAGTAACTAACAAATGGCTTTGGAGGAACTCCTTCAAGGCCAAATTTTTTTCATTACCCTCTACTTTCCCCTCAGTGCTCCCTCAAGGTGAGAACTTCATGATTAGTTTTGCTGACTTGGCCTTGGGTTCTGATCCTGATGTTGAATCAGTATTTGTATTGGTTTGAGGCCCTGATGCCGCTTCTGCAGCTAAGTTGGGTTGCTCCAGCTCTCCTGTCTCAAGCCAATGGAAGTGCATCCTGAAGATGACGGGATGTACCCCCTTTTTTGCCCCAATTTTAACCCCATAAAGAGACCAGCTCTTTCCCCCAATTTAGTTACAATCTCTTCTGTTTCAGCAGAATTGACCGCATCCACCAATAAACAAAACTACGCCTACTTTCTATTACCAACGAAAATTCATATCAAGGCACACCAGGTATCCTTTGTGGCCTTGGTCAACACTGGAGCAGTAAGCAACTTCATGAGTTTGGAGTTGGACCAGCAGCTGGATCTTGACTTGGACCTGGGACCAACAGTGTTGGTCACCTCATCGGCCTCCCAGCCATCCTATAAAGTATGGCGCCCAGTGCCCTTCTTAGTTCACTAGTTTAGTTTTTTCAATCGCTTCTTGGCAATTCCTGACTTTGTGTTTCAGTAAACTTGGGTGTGGTTGGTGGCGTTGGCAGCAGGTGAGAATCCACTTGGAATCTAACACGCTGTAATTTTCGAACAGTCAGGTGGAAGACAAGTTCTCTTTTTAGTGATTACCCTTACCAAGACTCAAGCTTTTGGATTAATTACATCTCTCATATCTCCTGTAGGTCTTCTGCCAGATTTTCCTGCTGCGTCAATGAACTATCAAAGAATTTTTGATTCTGAAAAATCTAATCGCCTCCTGCCACATATGGAATTTGATTTGAGCTTTTGGAAAATGATGAAGGTGGTGAACATAAACTGTTTACTGTACCCACATACAGCGGAGGAGGAGGCTGCCCTCAAAGCATGGTTAGATGATATGACCAATAAAAGTTGGTTTTTCAAGGAGACCTCCACAGTTGCCTCTCCCATCGTCTTTGCCAAGAAGGCTGATGGTTCTCTTTGTCCCTGCATGTATTATAGACACCTCAACAATATCACGATCCATGATCCTTACCACTGCCATTGGAAAAGACAATCAGCCAAGCGATTGTAAAGTTGCAGATGTTTTCAAAACTTGATCTGGTAAACGTCTTTAATTAAATTTGGGTGAAGTAAGGTTAGGAATGGCTTACTGCTATCCAGACAAGACAAGTTATACTTCAATTTTGAGTAATGCTTTTGGGCTGAAGAACGCGCTGCAACATTCTAAAGAATGACTTTAGCGTGCTAGGAGGTCTCAGATTTTCCTGCGCAGTTGCATACATTGATGACGTCTTGGTATATTCTCCTTCCCCTGAACAACATGAAAAGGACCTGAAGGAGGTAGTGGCTGTCCTGAATAAGCGGGCTTGTTTTTCAAGCCATCAAAATGCGAATTTTATTGGGAAGAAGTCACCTTCTTAGGTAATATCATCTTGAAAGATGGGTAAGCCATCTCATTCAGTAAACTGGATGCCATCTACGAGTGGCTAACCCCAACGACCAGATAGATTGAGAAGCATCTTGTGTACCATTATATTCCTAAAAAAATTCTCCCCCTGCGCTCTCACAACTGTCTGCTCCTCTCCACCCTCACACAGGCAAAAACGTTCCCTTTCTTTGGACTCCCAAGTTCAAACAGGCATTCAATTTGGTTTAAGTGGTTTTTTGTCGCCTCCCATCCTTAAGCAAACAGAAACCACCAAACCCTATATTTTATCATGTAATGCGTTTTTTGCCGCGGTAGGGCTGTCTTTCTCCAAGAGCACAAAGGGCTGGAACGCCCAGTTGCTTACTTTTCCCTCAAGTTTTATTCCATCAAGCAATCCTGGCCATCTACTACTTGGAGTTAGCAGCCATGGTGTGGGCCTTGACTCGCTGGCAAAATCTCTTACAGGGTACTCAGCACAAGATGACTGTGAATATTGACCATCAAGCACTACTATATTTTCGCAAGCCACAGAAGTTGTTACACCGCCAAGACCAAACCTACCAGGACTTTTGCAGCTTTAACTACAAATATAAGTTTGTGAAGGGAGCACTGAACGCCCTTTCAGATTTCTAATTAGCAATCTAATTCTCTGACCAGCTGATTCAGATGAGGCGGATCTCGTCACAGTCATTTCCACTCAAATCCCAACTATTGTTCCCACCACAGATTTTGGAAGCAGATTTAGCTCCAGATGTGCCGATATTGCCATGGGTCTTAGCAGCTCAGGCGGCATGTGCGGAGGGGTGGATCTTTTGGAATGGTTGTCTCTCCCATCTTCCAAGCAACCTTATATTCCTTGGCTGAGGTGCTCATCCAGTTTAGGTCCTGGGTGTGGGCTCATCCCCTCCTCTGAGCTAAAGTCATTTAAGTTCATCACAAAACCCTGCAGTCTGTCATCCAGGGAATAAGAAATGCATTGATCTAGTAAAGCGTACCTTCAACTGGCCCAGCTTGTTGAAGGACATTCCAACATGGATCGCCAACTGTGTGACTTTTGAATGGGCCAAGTCTGACCGGTCTGGTAGGAATGGTCTTCTTCACCCCTTGCAGCAGGCAGAGGGACCATGGACATCAGTGTCTGTAGACTTTATTGTTGAGCTGCCCAGCTCTAAGGGATTAACAGCGGTCATAGTGGTTGTAGACTGCTTCACTAAATTCTCCCTGTTCATCCTGTGTTTCTCTGCTATTACCTTCAAAGAAATTGCTCACCTATTTGTGCACCATGTGCTTTCAATATTGGCTCCTGCAGGAATTTATCAGCTACCATGACTTAATTTATGGCGCGGTTTTGAAATGAACTCTTGGCAATCCTGAAGATAACGTCCTGCTGCTCCACCGTATACCATACACAGTTGGATGGTCAAACTGAACAAGTCAATCAGATCTTAGAGCAGTATCTGTTGTGCTAAACTTCAGCCGCTCATGATACCTGGGCGGACAACCTATCCCTCGCCCAGTTTGCACACATTAACGGAATGCATGCATTCACTGGTTTTTACTCATTCAAAAAAATCTTGGGGTATGATACCTCATTCTTGGTTGATCCATGCCTTTGTCCATAGGTACCAGTTGCAGCTGACCACACTCAGCATATTTAGGACACACAGTCCCTGGTTTGGGAGAATTTACTAAAGCCATAAGCGATTTCAAATTGGTTTGCATATTGAAAGCGGCTCCTGGCTCATAAAATGAAGGTGGGTTCATACATCATGCTTGACACGTTTCTTGCGGATGCAGGTGCCCTTGAAAAAAATTTGCAAGTAATTGCTCAGGTCCACATTTAGTGGAAGAAGACTTAGGGAATAGCGCCTTCCATATGAAGTTGCTTCCCCACTGGAAGCAACATCCAGTGTTCCATATCTTTCAGCTGTCCTCATTCAAGGATGATATTCTATCAGATCCAGAGCCCATTGTAATTGAGGGCGCGGAGGAAGCTGAGGTTGAGGAAATTCCTGGCCTCCTGACAATCACGCCGGTCAAACCAGTATTTAGTCATGTGAAAGGCTATCCAGCCTAAAAGTATAGATGGGTAGGCGCACAGGACTGTGCCAACTGCTCAGAGCTGTTGAGGCTTTCCATGCCACCCTCCCAGATGTCCTAGCCCTCCCCCAAAATCTCTATACTAATAGAGATTAAGTTTCACAAGGCTCATAAGAATGTGGCTCTCTCTTTTCCCTGGTGGTGGCCCCCCTATGGCAAAAGGGAAGGGTAATGTAAGTCTGGGGGGATTGGTGTATCCCCCTTTAGATTGGGACCACCTAGTGCTAAAAAATGTAAGTCTGGGGGAGCACCCCCTCCATTTGGATCAGGGGGTGTTCCCTTTCCCATTCAAGAAGGGGCAAGTAGGCCAGCGGCCCCTTGTCTCCCAGGGCGACCTCACTCATGTGGTTGATGAGTGGTGAGTTACATCTAAACCTTTTATGGACCCCGCCACCCATCCCAGTATTAACTTCAAATGAATTGAGACTATGAATCAAGGGTATTTGTGCTGAGCAATTGGAGAGTTGGCATACTCATGGCCCCAAGGTTCAAATGAAGTTGTCGGCCACAAGCCTTCAGCATCTAGGCTAGATAGCCCCAAACCATTGGCAACAAAACCCAATTGGCGCATACTTTTGGAAAATAAAGCATTATTGGAATCTCGTGAGAAATTACAATAAGCAGGTGCTACAAAGGCTACGAAATTATTAGTTCCATGGCTCTAGCAAAGATTGACACAATTGCAACGAAGTTATTGGTTTTGTTGCTATAGTTGATTCCAATTGTAAATACATAATCCTGTATGAAAAAAGACAAAAATTAGGCTCCACGAGACAAAAATAGAGGTACTTTGTTTGTTAGAAATGAAGGATATTTATAGGGGTAGATTTAATAGTTATTAATGAGGATTTTCGGTATATTGAGGTAATATATTCCTATTAGATGAACAATATTGCTGATTGTTAATACCATAATTGTGATGGCCAGATATGGTAAGATTCTTATTTGATTAGACCGATTTTCTTATATAATTTTCTGCCTCATAAAATAGCTTAACATCATCCTTCAGTGAAGGTTGATAACTCCGAAGGGTTGATTGTTGGTCTATCTTAGAATTGGATATTTTTGACATATATTTGCAATCTCATTAGACTGAGATATCAAATCTCAATCTTGAGTAATTTTGGTCATCATAGATGAATCCCCAACAATGCCCCCTCAAGGTCTTGCCTAGGGGACACATACTTATGAAGAAATCTACTATGCATTCTATTGATGACAGTACCAGTATCAACAGCTGAAATGGAGTATTTAATACCCCGGCAATAAATAATATGGTAAGGACCATCACATAAGGTGTCAAGTTTGTGAATCCTTCCTCCCAGTCTATGGTGATAGAAGATTACAAGATCTCCAACTTAATATTCTGGTAGCATAGGTCTACTAGCGTTGGTTCTTGTTCCCCCTTTTAAGGTGGTAGAAGAAAGATGATTGAAGCCAAAGCTCGTACTTGGATGAATTCATCAGCTAGTCTCCTCATAGATAATAGTAGTTTGCGGGGTAACCTCATCAAGTATAGGTTGTACACTTGAGGAGAGAATAGGATCCTGACCATATAAAGCTTTAAAAGGAGACATTACAATTATATGATGGTAGCTAACTCTATAGGCTAACATCGCACTAGGCAAATAGAGATTCCATCTACTAGGGTCATTGGAAGCCATCTTTTGAAGAATGGCTACAAAGGGTACCATTTGCTCTTTTGACCGCACCATTAGTAGAAGGATTGTATGGGGACGTAAACGACTGATAGGTACCCATTAATTTAGTAATCTTGGATACCACCTGAGAAATGAAGTTGGTCCCATTATCCAATAACAGGACTTTTGGGCTACCATGCCTGGTGAAAACTTGCTTAAAAGAAAGGATGCCTTAGCCTTATTGTTGACCGTGAAGACTGAGATAGCTTACATCCATTTAGTAAAATGATCGATAGCTAACAGAATATATTGATGTCCATAAGTGGCAGTAGGGAGAGGACCCAACACATTGATACTCATAGTAGAGAAAGGTTTGAATAGTCCAACAATTTTGTGTTGAAAAATCAGATTTCTACCAAGTTGTTGTTGACAAGTGAGACAAGTCTCCAACACATCATGTACAGATTCCATCATGTCATCCCAGTAACAATGATTTTTCAACCACTGTAGGGTCCTAGCAACAGCTCCATTCCCTACGGTTTGATGAGCCTCTCGATAGTATTAGTCCTCGCAGAGGGCTAAATAAAGGGCAACCACTTAGATACCAACTTCTAGTATAATGAACCTTCTTTAATCTGAGTATCTTCAATTAAGGATTGTAGCTTCAATATAACATCCTTAGATTCACGGCACAAGAGCTCAGATCTACCAATCAAGTCATAGAGGCGATCCTCCTCAGCAAAGAATAACGTTAGTATAGGAAATTGAGAAATTCCACCAGCGTTTTGATGAATAGCTCCAGCGCGATGTTAAATAGTAAAGTCATAATTCTTGAGCTTTAACGCCCATCTAGCTAAGCGCCCATCAGGATCCTTCATTTGTTGCAACCACTTCAAGGAATCATAATCAGTGATGATAGTGAAATGGTTGCCATAGAGGTAAGGGTGGAAATGCTTGATGGCGGACAAAACTACAGGCGTTCTCTCTCTGTAACGCTATAATTGCGTTTGGCCTTAGAAAGGGTTTTACTATAGTACGCAATGGGGTGATCAATCAGGTTAGTATCATGTTGAGCCAGAATGGCTCCAATAACAATATCACTGGCATCATTAAATAGTATAAAAGGTTTGGAAAAATCTGGATGGGCTAGTATTGGTGCACTCACTAAGGCTTGGCGCAACAGATCAAAAGCTTGCTGCTGCAATTCTTCCTATAAAAAAGGGACTTCCTTGTGCAAAAGGTAAACTAAAGGCTCCACAATCTCTGCAAAATGGGAGATGAATTGTCAGAAATAACCAACCATCCCTAAAAACACTTGGATATCGCGCAAGCTTTTAGGAACAGGCATGTCTGAAATAGCTTGTATCTTCTTAGATAAGGGTAAAATCCCCTCGCAATTAACTTTATGACCTAAGAATTCCATCTCAATCTTAAAAAAAGCACACTTGGATGGTTTTAGCTTAAGCGAAGCGTGACACATCTGACCAAATACTTCCTTTATATGAGCCAAATGCTAAAAAAAGTTTGAGAAAGCACAGTAACTATTGTCCAAGTATACCAAAACACAAGAAAGTTTCCAATCCCCAAACAAGCCATCATAGCTCATTGAAAAGTAGTAGGGGCATTACAAAGCCCCTGTGGCATACGAGTGGACTCAAACAACCCCTCACTAGAAATTAAAGCACATTTTTGATGATCTTCCGGAGCCAGGTCAATTTGCCAATAACCACTTGCAAGGTCCATAGCTGAGAAATATTGGGACCCAGACAATAGCCTCAAGGAATCATCATTGCAAGGTAGAGGATAAGAATCCTTTTGGGTAACAGCATTGAGCTGATGATAGTCCATAACCACTATGACCCCATCTTTCTTCTGAATGAGTAGTAAAGGAGAAGCCCATGGACTTTTAAAAAGCTTTAACAGCCCCGCATCAAGGAGTTGTTTCAATTCCACTGAGACCTGAGCCTCCTTGACTTTAGATTTGCGATATGGTCAAGCTCAATTAGGGGGAGTATCCACGGTATTCACCTGATGCTGCACATCTTTCATTAGTCCAAAATCACCAGGACCTTGGGCAAATATATCCGCATACTCTTCAATCAGAGCCTCAGCTTTATGCTGTTGTTCTGAAGTAAGTGAATCCCCAAATTTGGATGTCAATTCTAGCAACGATAGGGAGATCTTTCAGTCCAAATTCACATAAATCTCCATATCCTAAGATGGATAAGATATTACTCACAGGAGTAGGCCGCACATATGCGAAGAGCTTATTGCAATTCAATCGCATAGGTTAAGAAGTGAGATTAGCCAGTAGAACTAAAACAGTCCCATCATAGGCAGGATCAAGGATACCAGGGCAGGGTAAAGCCTCCAAATGAGAGGGATTTTGGTTACCAAAGATCTCTAACACATGATCAGTGGGTCAAATACTTGTACTTCCATATCAATTATGACTTGAGGTTTTGAGGGAATGGTAATTGGAGAAATAGAATATAAAGGCATTCCCTCAGAGGCACAAGCTGACAGAGGCGGAAGTATAGTCCTTGGTCCCAGAATTCGGTATTCAAGATGAGAGATAGAAGTGGGGTATTCCAATAAGCAAACACGTCGTTTGAGTTTGCCTTTGCTATTGGGAATATATTATAATAATAAAGGTACTTGGTACCCAATTAAAGAAAGATAATTGTCCTTAAGGCTGATTATTGCATCAAAATCAATGAGAAATTTGGTTCAAAAGAGCAGGTCATAGCAGTTGTTGTCCAACACTACTACAGGGGCTGACACAATCAACTTTTCAAAGCGCATTGGAAGAGAGGAATAAGCTCCTATATATTTAGTGTAGGAAGGACCAGCAGTTCCATAGTCTAAGGAATGGTTTAATTCTGGCGCCAATTTAATTTTTTCATAAGCCTGTACGAGATTATATTGATGGGCGATCCTGTATCAATAATAGCCAAAACTTTCACCTTATGCACAATGTCTTCCACCTGGGTCACATCAGTGCCAAAGTTTGGGATTGAAAACACCAAGGTATTAATCTATTGAATTGAAACAAAAGCAGAATAAACAGAAGCATAAGCAGAAATAGTATCTTTATTGCTAATTCATCAGGGATATCAAGCTTACCAGGAGCGGATATCACATAACAGTCTGTAGAAGAGTTAAAAGGTTTTGATTGAGGCACAGGAGGTAAATCATCACAGGGAGCCTCATGCCCTATGCTGACTCCTCTTTTTCGACTCCTCCACATGCTTTTTCCAACATTGAGATACCACATGACCTACGAGACCACAATAAGTGCATGGCTCCTTCTTCTGTTTAGGTTTGGGTTTAGGTGTCATTGCATGGATATAAGAACGAGGATTATAAGTGGAGGTCAGTTGTACCACACCATTAGGAATCTCCATAAGCTCTTCTTTGATGTCAAAAATGGATCGGAAATTTCTTTTAAGTGATTTTAAATGTAGTAGTAACTGAGTGCAAGAAGCAACGCACTCATTACAGCTGATATGGCATCATCTATGCTAATCCGGTCAAAAGTGGCAAGAGTCTGGGCCTCATGGTAGAATCTTTTAGCAAAATCTTGGATAGACTCTCCTCGTTTGATTTGAATACTCATAAAGGCTTGCTTTTGTTTAGAAAGGTTTTGATCTCTCTGAATTCCTCAATAAGGGCAGTCTTCACTTGAGCCCACGTATTGCAAACCTTCAGGTGAGGAACCATGATCTCTTGAGTGAACTGGCTTAGGCAAGAGGTAATATGCCATACTTTCTGTTGATCTGAGGCCCCGTACATTGCATGTTCATAGACAAAGAGAGACGAATGGGTGCACCCTTCACCCAGCTCAAACTTACTCTTAAAGGTAGGTTTGAAGGTAGTGGGTTCATTACAAAAACATGTACACCCAATACCATGACCGGATAAGCTTCAGAGGGTTCTGATTCTGGGATATGAGCTTGAGTGGGAATTCGGACAACTTGTTGCCTTAGATGATTGAGGTCCTTGTGTAAATTATGAACCCATTGAGCAAGATGATCATTCGCAGGTTGTTGATTCAAGTTAGAAATTACAGTGATCTTTCTTCCTGCTTGTTCTCAAGTAATCCGCATCTAGCAGTTAACAATTTTATGGAAGCTTTTAACCTTGAAAACTGGGTTTCTTGCATAAATTGGTTAGCTTCACATAGACGATGAGCATTATCCACGCCATCCAATAAGTTGGTTAAAGAGTAATTTGGGTCAGTTGGAAGGCCTTCCAATGATAAGAAACACCCTTGTGCATAGCTCAGATTTGGGTTTCTAACGCCTGTAATCTTGATACTAATAGAATTGAAGGTTCAGAATCATGCATTGGAAGTGAGGATCCAGGGGGACCATGAGGTTCCAGGGGTCCTTGCGACCCATCTCAACCTGCTGGCCCCAATGGGCCTTGTTGGCCCACCAGAACAGGAGGACCACGTTCATTAGGAGGTCCCAGGTTTACCGAAGGGGAACTAGGTGGTCCCAGCAGTACAGGAGGATCAACAGGGCCAGCTCCACTTTCTTTGATAGTACCCACCATTCAAACAATATGTTGGACTAGCCCGTCAAGCTCAACAAAGTGCTCCTCATGTTTGACCCACAATTGTCCCAGTTGTCTTGTAATCTCTTCCTCAAGGGTGGTGATACGGTGGTGAATAGGGTTAGTGACATTGCTAACTTGCTGAGATACTTCATGGCTGATGTATCCCACAACTCCATTATCAAATCTCACTAACTGGTTATGTATATTGTTAATTTTTCTTCTATTATCGAGAATGGCTTCCCAATTATCCCATCCTAAGTTAGAAGCCATCTCATAAAACGAAGATAACTGATAGTGAAATTGATGCACCAGGGTCATCTGGCGCTGGATCTCTAGATGATGCAACCACAAAATCTGGAGTACATGATGAATAGCGGGATTTACATAATGCCAGAGGTACTGCCCTGTTCTAGCCAAACCAACTTCAGCAGGCTGTTACACCGCTCAGTTGTATAAGTTCATCATATTTCAGCAACTTTAGATGCTTGGTCTTGATTAGGATGAGCGCCAGGCTGGATGTCCCCCCTTATTAAGCCTTTGACCATTTCTTCTACATTTGTGGCAAGAATCTGATAATTATTTTGGTCAGGGCCCTCGATGGCCAAGTCCATAGAAGCTTGAAATTGCAGATTATTTGTATTAGTGGAAGGCATCTCTTGCCTGTTGGAGTGTACCCATATGTGATGGTCAAGGCGCTGCCTGACTGCCACATAGCCCCAACCCCCCTAATGCGGGGATTGGGGCTCTTAGTAATGTAGATAATAATAAAAGCTTAGGGTTTGAGGGCAACGACCCTCATAAATGGCATTCTGTCAAATCAGATGCTGACAAATTGACCAAACCTCAGAGCAGAGGTGGCAAGGGTTGACATAAATGGTAACTGGGCCAATCAAAGGCTGCCAGCCTGAAGTCTGATGAACTAAATAATGACAAATGACAACGGTAAAGGGCAGCCCAGTGAATCAGGGGCTGCTAAGCCAAATTATGCCAAAAGGGGAAGCGTCAAAAACCATGGCATTGGAAAGCTCAGTGAATCAGAAGCTTCCAAGCCAAATTATACCAAAAATGGAAATGATGAGAGCCATGGCATCAGGAAGCTCAGTGAATCAGGAGCTGCCAAGCCAAATTTTGCTGCTAGAAGAGAATATTGAGAGCCATGGCGAAGGGCAGCCCAGTGAATCAGGGACTGCCAGGCCAAATTATACCAAAATGGAAATTTTTGCAATCAGGTCGTCATGAGAATGCTGAGCCCTGATTCATCCCCACAAATGAAATTTTATGTATAAAGTTTCTGTAACGCCTAGGGTACTCAACAAACGGTCTAGAACGGGCTTAGATGGGAATATCAGTGGCTAAGATTCTCAAAATAGGTCCACGGATAGCCTTCTGTCTGTGGACTCTATGGGAACAAATTCCCCCATTTCCTAATAAAGATACAACCAGGCGAAGGTGTTTAGGACAACTTTGTCTTCTCATATATACAATAAAAAACCCCAAAATCAGAAATAAAATTTTAAATTTTAAAATCATTTATTTGGATTTTGCAACTTTTCTTTCTCGTTGCAATCACTTTGCAACCTATTCAATTCAAGACTGAATCAAGTTTGATAATCTCACAGAGGATATTAGTCTGCGCCCATGTCAGGGAGCAGTTGGGCAAGCAAGGTAAGAGGAGCAGGTGGAAGGCCCGCGGCCTCCAACATTCGAAAACGCCCCAGAGAATCTGGCGGAATAGACAAAAATTTTAAAAAACTGGAGGTCACTATTTCCCCAGAGATACTCGCATGGCAAGCACGTTGCAACCAGTACATCAACACGCCACACTCCCAGCCACTTTCGTCGGTGGAATTTGGAGTCTGCGTGTTTCTGGACATCCAAAAAAATGGCCTTATGAGAAAAATTTTGTGAAGATTTACACACAATTTTCCTGACCGCGGTGTACGTTGCACCTCACTCCATGGTACGCAGTTGGCTGGACCTAGGTTTTACAAGCAAAAAAGCAGCAGACGAGGCTGCAGCAGTGCGTGTAATGGTCAACCTCCCTGAAGGGCAATGGGTCACTGAAACCAAATGCACCAGATGGACAAAATCAAACCAAATTTCCTCACGTTTGACTTTTTGCCTACTACGGTAAAATGTGACATTTTGGAACAGCACCTGAAAGATGGTCTCGCCATATATGGCGAAATACAATCTTTTAAAATGCAACACTTCATGCTGATGCCACACCTGTGCACCAGCAAAGCCATCGCAGTTCTGACCCCAACTGAGGAGATCGCAAAGGACCTAACCCAGATCCCGCACTCCACTTTTATTATTATTGCAGGGCATAACACCCATTCCAGTGTCCATGAACAGCGCGCCCCCATTTGCACCCACTGTGATGCGTTTGGCCATAAGGCGCATGCATGCCCCATCAAGGAGGGCGTCACATTCCAAGAGCACCCCTCGGCGGCCATGGCCAGTGGAGAGGCGCACTACAAACCAACTGCAAGCACCAAGGAGGCTTTCCCGTGGGGAGCACAAGGCTGCTACCTATTGGTAAAGCCTATCTCCCTGCAAGAGCGGAAGAAGGCCAAGCAGGCCCATAGGGCCACGGCCAAGGAAGCGGCCAAAGCCACCACCACTATCACACACTTACAACACCAGGAGGACAAGGAAACCTTCGCGGTGGAAGCAACTTGGGAATCCATCAACCAATCAGATTGGGAAGCCCATGCTAAGCGGGCCACTCAATCTGAGGATCCAATGGGAGATTTGATCTCACCCAATTGTTGCACCCAAGCTCCAGTCAAAATTGACTTGGGACCCATCCCAACTGAAAATTTTTTTTGACCCGCTCAACGGTGCACTGAACTCATCCGCACTGCAAAATTCGTCTGACGTTGGGAAAACAAAAAGCGAAGGCTAAAGCCAACGCGACTCTTTCCACAAAAAAAAAAAACTCTGATAGTGTTGCTGCTAACACCCATGCTGCTGTGAAGGCCCGTGGGGATCTAGAGGGAGGCTGGTGGGCCCAGGTGATCATCCCCTCACACCTAAGGTGTGGCGGGGGAAACCTTCACTTTAGGGATGTTGAATATCACCAGACTCAAGGCCTCCCCATCCTGGGCTAGGAAACTGAGTTTTTTACAACACAATTTACCCATGGATATCCTGGCCATCCAGGAGTCCCACTGTCCATGAGGTTCTGAGGAAGCTTAGAAAACAATGCTCCTCCCATCCCTATCCTTTTGGTCAAAGCACTGTAGGGTGCTAATTCAGAAAAATAATTTTTTCAAATTTTTAGCCTCAGAAACATTCCTAAATGGCCGAGTGCTTGTTGTCACTTTCTCGTGGGCTGACGTAGTGCATGCAACCATCAACATCTATGCCCCAAATGGTGCACACAAGCGTCGGGAATTTTCTCATCAATAAAATCCCTCCCGCTACCCCCAGACTCTTTCCTAGTTGGCGACATGAATTGTTGGCTAAACACACCAACAGCCCGGTGGCATTCCTTACCCCACGCCCCCCAGGGTCACGTAGAACTACGCGCTATAAAGGCCACCCTCAGGTTAATGGATGCACTGCCACGACAGGCCCCGCTGCTTGAAAACATGATGCATCCCCATATCCACAATGGCCAATTAAGGTCCATGACCCACATCGACCTTATTCTAACACCAGCAAAATTCCAACCCCACATCTCCCACTTCAAAACAACAAAAATGGAATTCTCCGACCATTGGCTGGTCTTTCTAACCTACCACCTACCTGTCACAGCTGCTAAAGCCCCACATTGGTGCAAAATCTGCCCCCCAAGCTCACATCACCAGGATTTTCCATGTGGGTGGAAGAGGCAACTTTGGCAAAAAAGTTTGTTGCACCATTTTGTGCGGACCCCATTTCCACATGGGCAACTTTCAAAGATGACACCATCCACCACTATCGCCATATCTCCTCCAGACGCTCATGAGCCACATCGGTGGTTATCTCGCATGCTCTGGCAGAGTTGGCACACTTGGAGTCCAACATCCCAGTTAAAGGATATAGCTCTGCATGGGGCTAAAAGTGGGCAGAGGCAGCTGTCCACTCAACGCACTCAAAAGACAACACAAACATCAGGTTTGTGTTCAGTACAGGGCCACATGCATCACAAAAGGCAACAAGTGCACCGTACATTTCTTTAATTGAATTTCACACCACGCCAGAGCATGGCCTGCACACAGGTGCGAAGATTGGATAATTCCATTGTGGATACACCAGCTGAAGTGGCAATTGAAATGCAAAAGTATTATTCTGAGTTGTACCAATATGATCCAATTCAGCTGGCCGAAGTGGTGGAATTTCTCGACTGAGCCCACATCTGCACCGTTTTCTGATACCCAGAAATAATGAATTTGATTACTCCGAACAAATTTATGGACAGCCATTCGCGGTGCGCAAAACTGAAAATGCCCAGGCCCAAATGGCATTCCATATGAGTTCTACAAAAATATTTCAAATATATATCCCCATTGCTGCTCGACTCACTCAACCAAAGCCTGTTGGAAACGCGCCTCCTACCATGAGGACATGAGGCCTTTACTGTCACACTCTTCAAGAAAAGGGGTAAGCTAGACTTAACCAATTGGCGCCCCATTTCTCTAACAAACACAGACACTAAAATTTTAACAAAAATTATGGGTAACCGTTTAGGGACTGTAGCATCTGCTACCATCTCCCCAGAAAAATTCAGTTTCATCCCCAGAAGGTCGATTTGGGATAACGTGCACTCTGTGGCTAATGTGTGTCAGTCCACAGCCTCTGGGGCACTTGTATTCTTGGACCAACAAAAGGCCTATGATAGAGTAAACTGGGAATACCTCAGGGCCTGCCTCTATCAATTCCGCCTACCCCCTCGCTTCATCAACTGGGTAATGCTTCTCACGGAATCTGCAACAATGGCAGTATGTGGCCCTGGCTTCCTAATGGAAGTAGTCCGCCCTCAAAGGGGCTTACGACAAGGGGACCCCCTCAGCCCACTCTTATACAACTTCAGCCTTGATCCACTACTGCGAAATGTGAATGCCCAACTCACTGGGGTCCATGTGCCAGGCCAAGCCCCAGTCAAGATAATGGCATTCGCAGATGATTGTGTGATTGAGGTGTCTAATAATCAAGATGCATGCGCGCTTAAATCTCTCATCCAGGAGTATTCCTGGGTAAGCAACATGGCACTGAACGCTTACAAACCAGAAATCATCCTCCTTGGTCAGTTTTAGAACTTCTGGGCCCCAGCAATTAGTTCCCAACCCGGCCCATCTTCTCGCCCAAGTCCTCGCCCTACTAACTCAACACACACCGCTTCAATGATGATCCCCTTCATGCCACGTCCTACCATAGGACCGGTACGCCATCTGGGCGTGTGGATGGAGACAGGCGGATATATGTCAGCAGTCATGGAGTGCCATATTCTGGACAACGTGACAAAGCGAATCGCCTCTCTCAGAGCCCACCCGACTTCCCTTACTGGCAGGGTTGTTTTAGCCAACTCTATACTCCTCTCCAAAATCTGGTTTGGAGCCCACGCCATCTCCTTCTCCCCAAGCTTCTTCAAATCCTTGTATGCCTTGCTGCAAGGATGGCTTTGGTCAGGCCGCCCTCCACCAGTGCGGCTAGAGGTCATGTTTGGCCCTCATCATCATGGTGGCATGGGCCTGCTTGACTTCAAAGCCCATGCTGCCAAGATCCTGGGCACCTGGATTGCGGCCGTCACCGCTCCTACACTCCCCTCCCAACACTGGTCCCGCGCAGTCCGCTCTAACTTCTCCCGCGCTTTGGGCCTCAACAATTCATTGAGCCCCCACTCCCTGATGAAATACCTCGCATCACACACATTGGCCACAGGTCCTCATGGGACTAAAACCCACTACAAACGAATCCTACTCTCCATGCGGAGCGCTGAGTGGAGAGTTCGTATTAGCGGACATACAACCAAAAAGGCCGCCCCTCTCCTCAGTTCACACAAGAGGTACAGGGGCTATCCATCCAGGATGGCGTGATCCACATTCGGCCCCATGTCCTATCCAGGGTGGACTACCTGGACATGATGGACATCCCTTATTCCATTGAGACCCAAAAAACTATCTGGAAATCCGTACACCATCCTCTGTTGCAGCCTCAAGTCCACTCCCATGTGTGGCGCTGCCTGAGGCGAGTGGTGTATCATACAGCTGAGCGCTCTAACGCTTTACACTCATCCTGTGTCATGTGTGGCCAGTATGGAACGCTGTTCCACCGCCTGGAGAAGTGCCCTACCTCATAAGTAATATGGTGCGAAGTTCAACATCTGCTGGGCCAGGATCAAACGCATCCCTTCAGTCTGTCGAGAGATATGTTTGCTCTATCAATGGCCTCCTCCCTTCCACCCTCCCTCCATGCTTTGGTGGTTGCAATCGCCATGTGGACCATCCACACGATTGTCTTAGATGCCATCGCAGGCTCCACCCACCCTCCCAGAAGCTGTCCACAGATTCCGGTCTCATTTGGTGGACCACTTTCAAGCGTGGGACTTTGGATACCTCCCACCGTGTCGCTGACAGCTGGTCTCCTCCTGGTTCCCAGTATGGTTCATCAAATCAGACCCCTTCCTACACACGTGCTCAATAGTGGCTACGGCCCCTTCACACGTTTCCTCCCCCTCCCCATAAGTGACGTTCCCGCCTGCAACAAGAGATAGCATCGCTTCTCTGGGGTGCCTCCCCTGGTACTAAGTTTTGTCTCTTCTGAGTCATATTCAGAAGTGTCCGTACCATGGTCGGCCTTCCCCGCAATAAATTGAAAATTTATGTGGATTTTGGAGGAAAACCCTGGATTTTGAGTGAAAAATGGACCTTTCCTTGGACTTTGACAGAGCAGTAGCCTCTATGTATGCTTTCTCTGGGGGATAGACTGTCCTCCTCAGTGTGAGCATCATCCTCACCATATTCCAAGGATACCTCAATCGCTCATCAAGCCAACAAACAGAGGACCTAATCACTGCAGCACTCTCATGTTTGTGGGCCCTCACCTAGGACCTCTTGCCAAACTGTTTTGTGGCAATGTGGAAGGACCCTGTTCATCACACCATCGGGTGATACTCATTAATTCCTCAGAAGAGGGGCTTTCTTCGCTAGACATATTCATCGTTGTAAAAGTATGTTTTCACCAGGTATCCTTCAAGCAGACCTAGTAGAAAGCACCAGTTTTGGAATTTCGTGAGAAATTAAAATAAGCAGGTGCTACAAAGGCTACGAAATTATTAGTTCCATGGCTCTAGCAAAGATTGACACAATTGCAACGTAGTTATTGGTTTTGTTGCTATAGTTGATTCCAATTGTAAATACTTAATTCTGTATGAAAAAAACCAAAATTAGGCTCTACGAGACAAAAATAGAGGTACTTTATTTGTTAGAAATGAAGGATATTTATAAGGGTAGATTTAATAGTTATTAATGAGGATTTTCGGGATCCACCTGAGGTAATATATTCCTTATTAGATGAACAATATTGCTGATTGTTAATACCATAATTGTGATGGCCAGATATGGTAAGATTCTTATTTGACGAGACCGATTTTCTTATATAATTTTCTGCCTCATAAAATAGCTTAACATCATCCTTCAGTGAAGGTTGATAACTCCGAAGGGTTGATTGTTGGTCTATCTTAGAATCGGATATCACTGACATATAATTTGCAATCTCATTAGACTGAGATATCAAATCTCAATCTTGAGTAATTTTGGTAATTGTAGATGAATCCCCAACAAGAGTCTAGTGTCAAATCTTTAAAAAAATCACTAAATGGTATTATGTCATTGTGAAATGTTGCTGCTAGTCTGAAATCCTCACGAGAAGTATCAAATTTTTCATCCAACATTCCTCTCTTGGCCAAACATATGCTGGAGCAACAAAGTGCAAGTGGGTTGGCCATCTAAAACCCATTCTTAATCTTATGGGGCTGCCCCTACGTGGGGATACCCCTAGGAGGATCCCTCTGTAGATTGGGTGAGACGCCATTGCTCCAGTCATCAACACTGAAGAAAATCGCCAATTTGGGCATCCATGAACAAACAGATAGTGACTCAGCCCGCTACCAATACATTTGAAGTCAGTTATAATTAAGTTTGTTTTCCCCACTCTCACTCAAAGCTCTCCAGGGTAGACCAAATCTTAGGAGGCCTAATCCTGCACTTTCCTAAGTTATTCCCGAAAAAAATTGTCTATTTAAGCAGTCATAACACACTGAGGAAATTGACATTCAATTCTTTTATTTTAACTTATAAATCTTACTTTGGAAAGGCCAACCATAGTATGGACACTTCTGATAAACTCTAACCACAAAACACCAAGAAAATAATGAGGGGCACACCAGAGGAGTCGTAGCTACCTCCTGTTACCAGTGGGACTGCCAGTGGAAAGAAGAGGGGGAGTGGCAGAGGAGGCCTGGGCCAAAACTGAACACTAATGGAGGAAAGGATCCGTTGAGAGGAACCAGATGGGGATCCAGGATGACACCAACCGTTGTTGGCAGGATGGCAAGTGGCCAAACAACAAATATTGAAAGTGATCCGTAATGTAGGAATGGAAGTGATGCACAACTTCACATAGAGTTAGGGTAGTGCCAGAGAGTGTGAATCAAGGACAATGGTGTGTATCATCCATAGTGCTATTGCAACAATTAAGATGTGGAGTTATTGGTGGATAGGGGAGGATATGAAAAAGACAGAGATTTTTTTCACAGGCTGAAATCCTGCTCACTCTATTGGCAAAAGAGGCGCATAACATCTCGAAAAATTGCCTTTGATGGCGGGTAAACTTCCAATCATTGGGCTAAAGATCCATATTGACCACATACAACGCATGAAGTTCAAGAGCCATTGGACCGCTCAGCCATGCAGTACAATTTTCTCAGGCATCTCCAAACATGGGCGCGAATTTGGTGTTGTAAAAGAGGATGATGAGTGTATTGCCAAATGTCCTTCTGGGTCTCCAAAGAGTATAGGATGTCAAGCTTGTCAAGATAGTCCACGCGGGCAATGAGGTGGGGAAGTTGGGGCACCAGGTTGTTTAAAACGAAATGCCCATGGACTTCTTGTTTGAAACAAGGAGTAGGGCGACACCTCTGGGCGGTGTGCCCACTGATGCTGATTCTCCACTCAACGCTTCACACGGAGAGGAGAATTCATTTGAAGTGGGACGATGTCCCATGTGGGCCCATGGCAGAGGGATGCAAGGCAAGATAGTTTAGCAGAGAATGGGGGTGGGTAGGATTGTTGAGGCTCAGGGCACAGAAAAAATTGGAGTGGGCTGCACGTGACCAGTGTTGGGCTGGGGGTGTGAAGTTGGTGACTGCAGCGATCCAGGTGCCAAGTATTTTGGCATCCTGGGCCTTGAAGTTGAACAGGATCATACCTCCACTATGGTGAGGGCCAAACATGACATCCAGGCGCTCTGGCAAGGCGACCTAACCAAAGACTCACTTGTAGGAGGTTGTACAATGAGGTGAAGAAAGTTGGAAAGCACGATAGCATGGGCCACAAACCAGACTATGGACAGGAGCATAGAGTTTGTAAGCACAACCTGGCCCGAGAGGGTAGTCTGGTGTGCTCTGAGAGAAGCGGTGCACTTCGTGATATTGTCTAGAATATGGTGCTCCATCACAAATGAGGCGTACCCTCTCGCCTCCAGCCACACACCCAAATGGTGTGACAGACCAACAGTGGGTCCTGGCATGAAATGGAGCACAAGCGGGGCAGTATGGGGTGGGTGGGGCAAGCAAACCTGTGAGCTAGCTGCTGAACCAGGTAGGTGACTGTCATGGTTGGATGACATCATAGTAGGAACTGATGCTAGAGAGATAAGGCTGGGCGACAGGAAGCCCAGAAGGTGAAACTTCAGGCTCTCCCTGACCTGAAGCACACCATAGATCAACACTGGGTGCAAACCAAGCATGCCCAGGTTGATACTAAGGGTGTGGAAAACGCCCAGCCTCTGATCTCGGCTCAGGCACTAAAACGAATTATTTACATTTTAAATGGAGATGGTTCAATTCACTTGGTTGGAGAGCAAGGGTTCGAGTCCCACTCCAGCTATGAAATTTTAAGTTCAGGTAAAATATGGCTTCAATCAATTACTCGAGTGAAGGCACTTTTGGTGTGTTTACTAAAATGGATGGAAGCATCTGTTTATTGGAGCATTAAGGCTTGGGCGCATTTCCGCAGAACCCAAATTTCCCTGGACCACTTTAAATATGGTTTTGCGACCAACATTCCTTGTTGGTCGACTTTTCTTTAATAAAAATACCCGTTTTTTTACGTTTTACATATGGTTCCCTGGGCTAACTTGGTGGCGGACCTCTTTGGGAAGGTCTCCAACCATGTGGGCAACTACCTATCACAATTTACCAAAATCCCAGGTGCTCCCTTAGGCCGCCCTGGTCCCCTCCAGATCAAAGCACCCAAGACCCCTGACGCCAAGTTACATTTGATTATGGACTCCCCTCTGGGGTCCACTCAAGCTGTGATATTCCTGTCTTACCTGGTACTTTATGTTGCGTTTTACACCCTTGCCTGGGGTGCCTTTGGCACAGGCACCGTTCAAGGTGCCTTCCTTCCCATTATTTTAACGAATAGTTCCCTAGCAATGTGGTTTTGCATCCCACATCACCTTGCTGGGAATAAGAGAGTTACAGACACTCTCTTGACATTAGTTGACCAACCCTTCTATTATATGAGCATACGAATTATCCATGTGGGACTTCCAATATTAGTAAATTAATTGTGCTGGCCATTTATCACTGCCACGATGGTGCTCACCACAGTTTTCTCGTTAGGTTTTGTATTAATACATTTCAGCGTTATTTTTACAACTACCAATTGGGAAAAGTCCACCCTTCTTGCTTGCACCTGGTGGTCTTGGACCTTTTGCGATCATCTTCTCAAAACCCTTTTGGGTAGTTTCCCCACCCCAACCCAGAAGGGGCTAGGTAATTGGGCCATCATTGGATCAAACCATATAAATATGGGAACCAAAAAGTCGCGTGCGCTTCTTAAAATGAAGAAATCTTATCCTTTTAATCCTTCAACTCCTTCTAAATTTGGAACTGTACAGGGGTCTAGCCCCAAGAAGGAAGTAAAGGTTTCAGATGATTACACCGTGATGATGTCACCCATGGTCATCCCTATAAATAGCGCTTCTACAACTAGTGATTTTTCCTTGAAACGTGAGATGCTTCCCACTGATTTCCTCCCCATCTCAGCGGAAATTGAGAACATCAAAGGGTCTGAACCCAAATTTAACAAGAATAATTCCGTTGTTGTTTTTTCTCCCCAATACGTTTCCAAGGTGCATGCCGAGGCATTGGCTCAGGGCTTGGGGGTGATGGCCCTGGATAACGAGGCGCACCAAACCATTGGAATAAGGGGGGTTCATTAGAACCAAAAAACGCGTTTTATAATGTGAGCAAATTATCCAAAAACGAACCTTTTATTTGCTCATATGGTCTGGATGAGGACTCCATTTCAGTCTACCAGATTACTCCTGAGAACCCTCGTTTGACCCCTACCATGATTAGGGTTCTCAGGAAGTGGAAAAAGAACTTCGTCATTTTTATAAAGATGTATATGCACCTGCAGAAGGTGTGGTGGGATATGTGGCCTCAGTAGTAAGAGTGGCTCACTACCCCTCCCCCTTCTATGATTCCAAAACATACCCTGATGGCTTGTTGAGACCGGAGGAAGAATTTTCAGGTGAGTTGATGGCGTTTTCTGCATTAGATAAATACCATTATGGATACTTCTTGTTGACTGCTACTCTTACTTCCTCTTATGGAAAGTTTAGCACAACTATTTTGGTGGATACTGGTGCCTCAAATAATTTTATTGACCAAAACCTCGCTGACTACCTTGAGTTGAGTTACTCACCCGGTGGTATGGTTAGAGGTGGGGCCTCTCAAGATATCCCCACACTGAACGTCAGAGAGTCAGTCAATTTTCAGGTAGGTTCTTATCTATCGTCAGATCAGTTATAAGCTATCAGAAACCTCTTGTTTCCCATCATTTTAGGTGTTGAGTGGTGGCGGAAGTTTGACGTCAAAACTAATTTGAAAGAAAACATGGTATCCTTGTTTTTAACAAACGGTCACCAGCTGATTGTTCCTCTGTCTGAGGATAACGCCCCAGGCAAATTACCCCATTGGCCCAATGTTCCCAGTTCATATCTTGCCCCTTCGCTGAAGCCCACTGTGGGACTTTCCTTACCTTCCTGTTTGGAGGAGTTGGCATCTTCTTTTGATGCAGCTTCAGCTAATACGCTACCAGAACATTCCGAGTTTAATTGTGAATTTAAACTTACTGTGAATCTGGTGCGTATTTCTTCCCCATATACCCATTGACTGTCCGGGAGGAAGAGGCGTTAGATGTATGGGTGAAGGAGCAGTTGGCCAAAGGGGCCATCTTTCAGCGTACCTCCCCTGTTTGCTCCCCACTGCTCTTTGTGGAGAAGGCTGATGGAACTTTACGCCCATGTGTCATTTATGGAAACTAAAACAATGTGACTGTACCCGACCTCCATCCCATCCCTTTAGATTCCCAGATTGCGCGCTATGTGGAGAAGGCGAAGGTCTTCTCCAAGATGGACTGCCTCGATGCGTTCAATAAAATCCGGATAAATAAGGGCCAGGAGCGGTTAACTGCATTCCGCACCAGAAAGGGAAATTTCCAGTTTCAGGTTATGCCCTTTGGGCTTAAGAATGCCCCTGCCATCTTTCAACACCGCATTGATGCTGCATTGGGAGACTTGTTGGGGGTATGTGCGGTTGCCTACATGGATGACATTCTGGTGGTTTCCCCCAATCATGAGTCACATGCAGTACACCTTTGACAAGTAGTGGAGAGATTGAGGGCCGCTTGCCTTACCCTCAAGATTAGTAAATGCGAATTTTTCAAGTCCCAGGTTACTTTTTTGGGAAATGTCGTTTTTGACCAGGGCCATATGATAACTCCAGACAAGGAGAAGGCTATTCGTGAGTGGCCTACCCCCACCTCTGTCAAGGAACTGAGAAGCTTTTTGGGAATGTGTACGTTCCTCAAGAAATTCACACCCAATCTCTCTGAGGTGGCAGCTCCCTTATATAAGGCTAGCGGGGCCAAGGTGCTTCAGTGGTCCTCTATTTTGGAGGATGCTTTCCAGGCTTTGAAGTGCACCTTGTTATCACATCCATCCTTCGCCATGTTGACCCTGCGAAGGAGTTCATTGTGTCCTCAGATGCTTCCAACTTCGCCATTGCGGCTGCCCTGTTACAGGTGGGTGAAGATGGGTCTGAGCATCCCGTGGGATATTTTTATAGGAAAATGTCTCTGCATGAGTTAAACTACGCCGTATATGACAAGGAGTTATTAGCAGTGGTGGAGGCGCTGATTTATTGGCGTCACCATTTACATGGCTCTTCCCAACCATTCCAGGTATGCACAGACCACCGAGCCCTGTTGTACTACCGTGCTCCACATGTTTTAACACCACGTCAGACCCGTTGGCATGAGACCCTTGCCCTATTCACATTTTCCTATGAGTTCACCAAGGGTAAGGAGAATGGTTTGGCGGATGCTTTGAGCCGCAACCCCTGCTTTGGCTCCAAATCCCAAAGGAGGTAGAGATTCTAACACCCAGTTGATGATTCTACCGAGTATGATTCTGCCTCAACTTCCCAAGTCCACGGTACATACGCCAGCGCTCATGCCTTTGGAGAATGCAGCAGAATATAGCATGTTTAGGAAGGTAGTTCTTTCTCAGCCGTTATCAGCCAAATATGCTGTTGTTCTCGCTAAGAGTGCCCTGAATCAGGAGGACTTATACAGGGGTTATCACGTGAGGATGAGATGGTGTGGTTTCAGGGACGCCTATGGGTTCCTTCTGGACCACTGCGCCTGGAGATCATCTGGGACCATCATGACGGAATCACCGTTGGTCATCCTGGAAAAGCAAAAACCTTGGAGTTGATACGGCGCACTTACAATTGGAAGGGCTTGCCTGTTCAGGTAGGGCGGTACTGTAAAGAGTGCCTGATCTGCAATCAAATGAAACCCAATCGGCAACCCTTAGCAGGGTTGCTGGTACCAGTCCAAAAGGCTGAAGGGCCCTGGACTTCCCTATCAGTGGATTTCATTGTGGAGTTACCCATTTCAGATGGGTATGATGCAATCATGGTGGTGGTGGACCGCTTTACAAAGTTCGCCCACTTTAATTCTTGCATAACAACGATAGCTGCCGCTGAAATGGCCAGGCTATTCGTCGCCCAGGTATTTGCGCTTCATGGGGTTCCTCAAGAAATCATTAGTGACTGGGGACCCCAGTTCACCTCCGTCTTTTGGGAAGAGTTGTGTAAAACTCTCCAGATCCGCCCCTGCCATTCAACTGCTTATAACCCCCAATCAGATGGGCAGACTGAGCGAGTAAACCAGTGTTTGGAACAATTTCTGCGTTGTTACACCACCGCAGACCATTCAGATTGGGTTTCTCACCTTCCTATGGCTCAGTTTAGCTACAACAACACTTTGCATTCATCAATAGGGTGTTCACCTTTTTTTGCTAACCACGGTTTAACCCTGCTTTTAACATGGAGCCCAGCTGTGGTTCCAAAGTGGAAGCGGTGCTGGACTTTGCTAAGACTCTCAAGAAGGTCCATCAAGGGGTGTCCACAAGTTTGGAGGCGGCTATGCTCGTGTATAAGGAGAATGCTGATGGAAAGCGCTGAGTGGGTCCCACATACAAGGAAGGGGATCTCGTGATGCTTGATTCTCGCAACATCCCTATCAAGCAGCCATTCAAGAAATTGGGTCCAAAGAGGATTGGTCCTTACCATGTATTTAGAAAGGTGGGACATGCCTCATACCAGTTGGATCTTCCCTCCGCGTTTCATTTTCTCCATCTTTCATGAAAGCAAGTTGACCCTGTTTGAGGGCCCTCCTCCTGTGACTCCTGAGGCTTATCTTGTGGATGGGGCACCAGAATGGGAAGTGGAGGAAATAGTAGCCTCCCTCCGGGTTAAACGACGCCTGGAGTACTTGGTATCTTTGAAAGGGTTTGATGCAACAGAGAACAGTTGGGTGCCAGCACGGGATTGTGTACATGCCCAAGACCTGATCAAATCTTTTCATAATCGTTTCCCTGAGGCTGCAGGATCTCAGCCTAAGCCAGCCGTTGCTGCTATGAAGTTGCCGCCAGCACATAAGAACTTCTCCTTAGCAAACGCCCCTGGAGGGGGTGGAGCCCAAGAAGGAGGAGAGGGTAATGTCATGGTTGGATGACATCATAGTAGGAACTGATGCTAGAGATAAGGCTGGGCGTAAGGAAGCCCAGAAGGTTAAACTTCAGGCTCTCCCTGACCTGAAGCACACCATAGATCAACACTGGGTGCAAGCCAAGCATGCCCAGGTTGATACTAAGGGGTGCAAAACGCCCAGCCTCTGATCTCGGCTCAGGCACTAAAACGAATGATTTACATTTTAAATGGAGATGGTTCAATTCACTTGGTTGGAGAGCAAGGGTTCGAGTCCCACTCCAGCTATGAAATTTCAAGTTCAGGTAAAATATGGCTTCAATCAATTACTCGAGTGAAGGCACTTTTGGTGTGTTTACTAAAATGGACGGAAGCATCTGTTTATTGGAGCATCAAGGCTTGGGCGCATTTCCGCAGAACCCATATTTCCCTGGAACACTTTAGAATATGTTTTTGCGACCAACATTCCTTGTTGGTCGACTTTTCTTAAATAAAAATACCCGTTTTTTTACGTTTTACATATGGTTCCTTGGGCTAACTTGGTGGCGGACCTCTTTGGGAAGGTCTCCAACCATGTGGCCACTACCTTCTATTGCAATTTACCAAAATCCCAGGTGCTACCTTGGGCCGCCCAGGTCCCTCCAGTCGAAGCACCCAAGACCCCTGACGCCAAGTTACATTTGATTATGGACTCCCCTCTGGGGTCCACTCAAGCTGTGATATTCCTGTCCTACCTGGTACTTTATGTTGCGTTTTACACCCTTGCCTGGGGTGCCTTTGGCACAGGCACCGTTTAAGGTGCCTTCCTTCCCATTATTTTAACGGCTAGTTCCCTAGCAATGTGGGTTTGCATCCCACATCACCTTGCTGGGAACGAGAGAGTTACAGACACTCTCTTGACAGTAACAGGTGCTGGTGACCAGAAGGCCTGGTACATGCTGAGGAGAATGATTTTGGTTTTATATGTGTTTCTTGCGGCATTACTTACCTGTGGTATCCTGGACAGTAGCCTCAAGCGTGCATGCATCTTGGTTGTTATACACTAAACCACACATAGTCATCAGCATATGCCAGCATATCAACTGGTGCTTGGCCTTGCACATGGACACCAGTAAGGCGGGCATTCACACTGCATAAAAGTGGGTTGAGGCTGAAGTTGTACAATAGTGGGCTTAAAGGGTCCCCTTGGAGGAGGCCCTTTGAGGGTGAACCACATCAATGAGGAAGCAAGGTCCACGCACAGCCATTGTGGCGGATTCTGTAATCAACATCACTTGATCTATAAACTGTTAGGAGATGTGGAACTTTTGGAGGCAGGCTTTGAGGTAATCTCAGTTGACCCTATAATAAGACTTCTTCTGGTCTAAGACACAAGCGACCTAGTAGCCGTGGATTGGCAGATGTTGGATACAGTGTGTATGTTGCCCCACATAGATCGCTTAGAATGAAACTAAATTGCTCAGAGGAAATGAGATCTTAGGCAACTTCCTCTAGGCTGTTGGCCTATTCTAGTAAATAAATTTTTATCTGTATTAGTAAGTGAGATGGGGCATCTGTTGGCCAAGTACAAATAATCCCCTTTCTTTTTAAATTTATTGCGGGGAAGGCTGACCATGGGACGGACACTTCCGAATATGACTCAGGAAAGACAAACTTAGTACCAGGGGAGGCACCCCAGAGAAGCGATGATATCTCTTGTTGCCAGCGGGAACGCCACTTATGGAGAGGGAGGGGACGTGTGAAGGGGCCGTAGCCACTATTGAGCACGTGTGTAGGAAGGGGTCTGATTTGATGAACCAGACTGGGAACCAGGAGGAGACCAGCTGTTGGCGACGCGGTGGGAGGTATCCAAACATCCACGCTTGAAAGTGGTCCACCAAATGAGACCGGAATCTGTGGACAGCTTCTGGGAGGTGGGGGTGGAGCCTGCGATGGCATCTAAGACAATCGTGTGGATGGTCCACATGGCGATTGCAACCACCAGAGCACGGAGGGAGGGTGGAAGGGAGGAGGCCATTGATAGAGCAAACATATCTCTTGACAGACTGAAGGGATGCGTTTGATCCTGGCCCAGCAGACGTTATACTTCGCGCCATATCACTTTAGAGGTGGGGCACTTCTCCAGGCGGTGGAACAGCGTTCCATACTGGCCACACACGACACAGGATGAGTGTAAAGCGTTAGAGCGCTCAGCTGTACGATACACTCGCCTCAGGCAGCGCCACACATGGGAGCAGACTTGAGGCTGCAACAGAGGATGGTGTACGGATTTCCAGATAGTTTTTTGGGTCTCAATGGAATAAGGGATGTCCATCATGTCCAGGTAGTCCACCCTGGATAGGACATGGGGCCGAATGGGGATCACGCCATCATGGATGGGTAGCCCCTGTACCTCATGTGTGAACTGAGGAGAGGGGCGGCCTCTTTGGGTTGTATGTCCGCTGATATGAATTCTCCACTTGAGCTTCGCATGGAGAGTAGGATTCGTTTGTAGTGGGTTTTAGTCCCGTGAGGACCTGTGGCCGATGTGTGTGAAGCGAGGTATTTCATCAGGGAGTGGGGGTTCGATGGATTGTTGAGGCCCAAGGCTCGGGAGAAGTTGGAGTGGGCCACGCGGGACCAGTGTTGGGATGGGAGTGTAGGAGCGGTGACGGCCGCGATCCAGGTGCCCAGGATCTTGGCAGCATGGGCTTTGAAGTCAAGCAGGCCCATGCCACCTTGATGATGAGGGCCAAACATGACCTCTAGCCGTACTGGTGGAGGGCGGCCTGACCAAAGCCATCCTTGCAGCAAGGCATACAGGGATTTGAAGAAGCTTGGGGAGAAGGGGATGGCGTGGGATCCAAACCAGACTTTAGATAGGAGCATAGAGTTGGCTAGAACAACCCTGCCAGTGAGGGTAGTAGGGTGGGCTCTGAGAGAGGCGATTCGCTTCGTCACGTTGTCCAGTATATGGCCCTCCATTACTGCTGACGCATATCCGCCTGCCTCCATCCACACGCCCAGATGGCGCACCAGTCCTATGGTAGGACGTGGCACGAAGGGGAGCACCAGTGGAGTGGTGCGTGTTGAGTTAGTAAGGCGTTGGCGTGGGCGAGCAGATGGGCCGAGTTGGGAACTAATTGCTGGGGCCCAGCAGTTCTGAAACTGACCAAGGAGGATGATTTCAGTTTTGGAGGCGTTCAGTGCCGCGTTGCTTGCCCGGGAATATTCCTGTATGAGGGCTTCAAGCGCGCGTGCATCTTTATTATTAGACACCTCAACCACATAATCATCTGCGAATGCCATTATCTTGACTGGGGCTTGGCCTGGCACATGGACCCCAGTGAGTTGGGCATTCACATTTTGCAGTAGTGGGTCAAGGCTGAAGTTGTATAAGAGTGAGCTGAGGGGGTCCCTTTGTCACAAGCCCCTTTGAGGGCGGACTAGTTCTGTTAGGAATCCCGGGCCACGCACCGCCATTGTTGCAGATTCCGTGAGCAGCATCACCCAGTTGATGAAGCGGGGGGTAGGCGGAATTGATGGAGGCAGGCCCTAAGGTATTCCCAGTTTACTCTATCATAGGCCTTTTGTTGGTCCAAGAATACAAGTGCCCCAGAGGCTGTGGACTGACATAAATTAGCCACGGAGTGCACGTTATCCCAAATCGACCTTCTGGGGATGAAACTGAATTGTTCTGGGGAGATGGTGGCAGATGCTAAAGTCCCTAAACGGTTAGCCATAATTTTTGTTAAAATTTTGGTGTCTGTGTTTGTTAGAGAAATGGAGCACCAGTTGGCTAAGTTAAGCTTATCCCCTTTCTTATAGAGTGTGACAGTAAAGGCCTCATGTCCTCCTGATAGGAGGCGCGTTTCCAACAGGCTTTGGTTAAGTGAGGCGAGCAGCAATGGGGATATATATTTGAAATATTTTTGTAGAACTCATATGGAATGGCATCTGGGCCTGGGCATTTTCAGTTTGGCGCACCGTGAATGGCTGTCCATAATTCATTCGGAGTAATTAAATTCATTATTTCTGGGTATTGAAAATGAAGCGGATATGAGCTCAGTCAAGAAATTCCGCCACTTCAGCCAGCTGAATTGGTTCAGCTCGGTATAACTCAGAGTAATATTTTTGCATTTTGATTGCCACTTTGGCTGATATGTCCACAATGGAATTATCCGATCTTCACACCTGTGTGCAGGCCACGCTCTGGCGTGGTGCGAAAATTTTTTTAAAGAAATATGCAGTGCACTTGACGCCTTTAGTGATGCTTGTGGCCCTGTATTGGACACAAACCCGATGTTTGTGTTGCCTTTTGAGTGCGTTGAGGTGGGCAGCTGCCTCTGCCCACTTCTGGCCCCATGCAGGGCTGTATCCTGTAGCTGGAATGTTGGACTCCAAGTGGGCCAATTTCGCCAAGGCGCGTGAGATAACTGCCATTGTGGCTCGTGAGCATCTGGAGGAGAGATGGCGTTAAGTGGTGGATGGTGTCCTCTTTAAAAGTTGCCCATGTGGAAATGGGGTCCACACAAAACGGTGCAACAAACCTTTTTGCCAAAGTTGCCTCTTCCACCCACATGGAAAATCCTGGCAATGCGAGCTTGGGGGGCGGATTTTGCACTAATGTGGGGCCTTAGCAACTGTGACCAGTAGGTGGTAGGTTATTAAGACCAGTCAGTGGTCGGAGAATTCCATTTTCGTTGTTTTGAAGTGGGAGTTGTGGGGTTGGAATTTCGCCAGCATTAGAATAAGGTCGATGTGGGTCATGGACCTTAATTTGCCGTTGTGGACGTGTAGATGCATCATGTTTTCGAGCAGCAGGGCATGTCGCAGCAGTGCATCCATTAACCCAAGGGTGGCCTTTAGAATGTGTAGTTCTATGTGACCCTGTGGGGCGTGGGGTGAGGGAGGCCACTGGTCCATTGGTGAGGTTAGCCAACAGTTCATGTCGCCGACTAGGAAAGAATCAGGGGGTAGCAGGAGGGATTTGACCGACGAGAAAAATTCCTGACACTTGTGTGCACCATTTGGGGCATAGATGTTGACGATTGCGTGCGCTACGTCAGCCCACGAGAAGGTGACGATGAGCACTCAGCCATTTAGGAATGTTTCTGAGGATGTGAACTTGAAAAATTATTTTTCTGAATTAGCACCCCACAGTGCTTTGACCAAAAGGATAGAGATGGGAGGAGCATTGTTTTCCAAGCTTCCTCAGAACCTTGTGGACAGTGGGACTCCTGGATGGCCAGGATATCCATGGGTAAATTGTGTTGTAAAAAACTCATTTTCCTAGCCCAGGATGGGGTCGCCTTGAGTCCAGTGATATTCAATGTCCCTAGAGTGAAGGTTTCCCCATCGCACCTTAGGTGTGAGGGGTGGGCCCCCAGGCCCACCAGCCTCTTCTAGGTCCCCACGAGCTTTCACAGCAGCGTGGGTGTTAGCAGCAACGCTATCGGAGTTTTTGTTGATTTTTGCGGAAAGAGACACATTGGCTTTGGCCTTCACTTTTTGTTTTCCTGACGTCAGACAAATTTTTTGCGGTGGGGATGAGTTTGGTGCACTGTCAAGTGGGTCAAAATTTTTTTTTCAGTTGGGATAGGTCCCAAATTGGTTTCAACTGGAGCTTGGGTGCAATGATTGGGTGAGATCAAATCTCCCATTGGATCCTCTGATTGAGTGGCCCGCTCAGCATGGGCTTCCCAATCTGATTGGATGATGGATTCCCAAGTTGCTTCCGCCGCGAAGGTCTCCATGTCCTCCTGGCGTTGTGAGTGTGGGATAGCGGTGGTGGCCTTGGCTGCTTCCTTGGCCATGGCCCTATGGGCCTGCTTGGCCTTCTTCCACTCCTGCAGGGAGATAGGCTTTACCAATAGGTAGCAGCCTTGTGCTCCCCACGGGAAAGCCTCATTGGTGCTTGTGGTTGGTTTGTAGTGCGCCTCTCCGCTGGCCATGGCCACTGTGGGGTGCTCTTGGAATATGACGCCCTCCTTGATGGGGCATGTGTGCGCCTTATGGCCGAATGCATCACAGTGGGTGCAAATGGGGGGCGCGCTGTCCACGGTCACCCAGAACAGGTGGGTGGTATGCCCTGCTATATCAATAAAAGTGGAGTGTGGGATCTGGGTTAGGTTCTTCACGATCTATTCAGTTGGGGTCAGAACTGCGATGTCTTTGCCAGTGCACAGGTGTGGCATCAGCGTGAAGCATTGCATTTTGAAAGATTGTATTTTGCTGTATACGGCGAGACCATCTTTCAGGTGTTGTTCCAAAATGTCACGTTTTACCGTATTAGGCAAATAGTCAAACATGAGGAAAATTTGGTTTAATTTTGTCCATCTGGTGCATTTGGTTTCAATGACCCATTGCCCTTCAGGGAGGTCAACCACTATGTGCACTGCTGCATCCTCGTCTGCTGCTTTTTTGCTTTTGAAATCTAGGTCCAGCCAACCGCGCGACATGGAGTGAGGTGCAACGTACACCGCAGTCAGGAAAACTTTGTGTACATCATTACAAAATTTTTCTGATAAGGCCGTTTTTTGGATGTCCAGATACACACGGACTCTGAATTCCACTGACGAAAGTGGCTGGGAGTGTGGCGTGTTGATGTACTGGTTGCATTGTGCTTGCCACACGAGTATCTCTGGGGAAATTGTGACCTCCAGTTTTTTAAAATTTTTGTCTATTCCACCAGATTCTCCAGGGCATTTTCAAAAAGTTGGAGGCCGCGGGCCTTCCACCTGCTCCTCTTACCTTGCTTGCCCAACTGCTCCCTGACATGGGCGCAGACTAATCTCCTCTTTGAGATTATCAAACTAGATTCAGTCTTGAATTGAATAGGTTGCAATAGTGATTGCAACGAGAAAGAAAAGTTTTAAATAATCCCCTTTCTTATACAGCGTTATAGTGTACGCCTCCTGGCCCCCAGGAAGGAGGCGCGTTTTTAAATAACACTGGTTCATTGAGGCTAGCAACAAAGAGGAGAAATATTAAAATATCTCTTATAGAACTCTTATGGAATCCCATCTGAACCTGGGCATTTACTGTGCAGTGCACCATGAACAGCATACCGGATTTCATCTTGAGAAATTAAATTTATCAACTACATGTAATGGGAAATGGTGTGGATATGTGAACTATTGAGAAACTCTTCAACTTTATCTGGTTCACTGGATAGGAGCAATATAATTTGGAGTAATAGTTTAAAACTTTAATTGCCACTTTGGCTGGAGTTTTGGTGATGGCGTGGTCCAGCTGCCTCACCTTAGTGCAGCCAAGCTCTGTCGCAGTGCAAAGAATTTTTTAACAAAAATAGGTTTAGCATGTGTCATCCACTGTAATATTTTTTGCTTTAAACTGAACACAAACGAGATGTTTGTTTTGCCTTATTAATGCGTTGAGATGAGCAGACACTTCTTCCCACTTACAACCCCAAGCTGGGCTGTAGCCTGAAGCAGTGACATTAGACTCCAGGTGGACCACTTCTGCAAGCATGCGCTTAATGACCGCCTATGCATCCTGAGAGCAATGCAATGAGAGTGGCTGCCTGGAAGATGGTGTTAATATTGAAGGTTGACCAGGTAGTAAGTTAGTCTGCACAGAATGATGTGGCGAACTCTGGTGCTTAAATTTTGGTGTCCACTCATGAGGAAAATCTGGGCAACGTAATCTCAGCTAGATAAAGTTTGCACCACTTTGGTGCCTGTGCCTCTGGGTTTGACAAAGAGAAGAAAATTATCACCGACCTGTGGTCAGAGAAATCGATTTTTGTTGTTGTAAAGTGTGCAACCTTAGACCAAAAGTGCAACGGGGCAAGAATAATGTCAATGCGGGACATAGACCTCATCTGACCGTTGTGCACATGGGGAAAGGACATGTTGAGGAGCAGCGGTGCATTTTTGGGTAGGGTATCAAACAGCCCCAAAGTGGCTTTTATAATGCGTAGTTTGACATGCCCCCATGGGGGTAGGCCTTGAGGGCCAGAAGTCAGTGGCTGGTTGCCCAGCAGTTCAGGTCACCCACCACAAATGGATCAGGAGGAAGTGGAAGGGAAGTGACGGCTGAGAGGAACTCACTGTAAGCCCACACACAGGTCAGGGCTTAAATATTAATAGCGTGCACTTCATCGTCCCATGAAAAGTACAAAACAAGCACACACCCATCGAGGTATGAATTTTTGGAAATAAATAAAAAACACGGGTTGCACATATAAGCATCCCATAGTGCAGCAACCAAAAGGAAAGGAGGGGAGGAGAATGGTTGCCTATGTTTCTCGGCACCATGTGAGCATTGGATTTCCTTAATGGCCAGGATGTCCTCAGGTAAATTATTTTTTAAGAACTCAGTTTCCTAGCCCAGGATGGCAAGGCCCTGAGTCAAGTGGTGTCCAACGTCCCTATTGTGAAGGCTTTCCCATTGTACCTTAGGTGTTATGGGTAGGGCCTCTTTCCCATCCTTTGCCGCTCTCACATCACTACTCTTAGATTGTGTATCTGGTGCTTCATATGAGGTCTTGAGAGATTCCTTTGCTTTGGATGTAGGTTAGTTTTTTGGCATTTACTTTGTTTCAACATTTTGGAATGCTGTGCTCCTGTGGTGATCATTGAAGGTTGACAAAAATTTGGGAGGGAAATGGGTAGTAGAATCATTTTTGATTGATACTTTGTAATTTTGCTCAGGTAAATCTGGCTCACCCATCAGGTCCTCAGGTTTGTTGGCCCAATCTGATTGGTGATCGGATTCTTGAACTGCTTCAGCAGTGATTGACTCAATGTTAACCTGGGTCTGGGTAGGTGGGGTCACAGACACGGCCATAGCCGCTGCCTTGGTTGATGCTCTGCAGGCCTGTTTGGCCTTCTTGCACTCCTGTGGGTACACAGGTTTATCATGAATGTAATACCCCTGAGCGCCCCACAGGAAGGTGGTGTCGGTGTAAATAGCCTGTTCATAACAGGAGTCTGCACTGCCCATTGCATTGAGGATTAATTCTTTTTGTGTGATTCCCTTTCTGGAAGGGCATGTGTGAGCCTTGTGGCCAAATTTGCAACAAAAGGTGCAGATATGGGGCACGCTATCCACTGTGGTGTGGAATGGGCGGGATTCCTGCCCATAAATAAACACAACTGTAATGTGGGGGATTTGGGTCAAATCTTCCACTATGAATGTGAATGGGGTGATCACTGCAATTGCTTGGCCCGTGCACAGGTCTGGCATAAGCATAAAGCGTTTCATTTTGAAGTAGTGAATTTCCACATAGCTTTTAAGCCCATCCATGAGGTGGTGCTCCAGCACTGTGCACTTTATCGTTGTGGGGAGAAAAATAAAAGGTTACAAAATTTGGTTTAATTTGGTCAATCAAGTGCACTTCATCTTGACCACCCATTGACCATCTGGGAGGTCTACCACCACACGCACCTATGCAGCTTCGTCCGCTGCTTTTTCAATTCTAAACCTGAGATCCAACCAGCTGCAGATTATAGAGTATGGTGCAACATATACTGCATCTAGGAAATAGTTGTGCACATCTCCACAGAACTTTTCCCAAAGCGCCGTTTGATTAATATCCAGTAAAACTCAAATCCCATGCTCCACTGATGACAGAGGCTTTAAATGCGGAGTTTTTTAAACTGATTGCATTTTGTTTTCCAAGCTAAAAGACTTTGGGGAATAAACACTGCCAGTTTTTTATTTTTGGTTAAGCCACTGTTGTCGCCAGGGTGTTTATGAACTTTAAATGGTGAGGAGCTCAATCCTGTGCCCTTTACTTTGCTAGCCCAACTGCTACCCAACATTGGATGTACAGTAATCTCCTTGAAGATATTATCAAACTTACCTAGCCTTGAATCAAATTTGTTGCAATTAGTGATTGCAACGTGAGAGAAAAAATCAATTTTTTTATTTTAAATTTATATAAAATCTTCCCACATTCAAATTGTTTGAGTCCAATTTTTCTTGCTGAATTACTGTGACAATTATAAGGTGGCCCTGTGGTCCTTGTATTAACTAGGTCATCCCAGTCATATTGTTAAATTTGGCTCTCTTCACAATCAATTGGGCTTTATTGTCAAGACCATTCTTAATTTTTCCCTGATCTTGCAACTCCCTACACCCAAGCCCATTTGCCTTGGGACTGCAACAGCTTGGTTCTTTGCTAGGTTTTTCATTATATTGGCATCTCATTGGCACTCCTTTGTCAATCATCTCTCATCCAATTTAAACGTCATCTGAGTGACAATCCCCTGGCATTATGGATCACCTTTTGAATGTTTTTCATTTCACTGGCAGGCCAGTCTAAACTTTTAGTCGCCTCCCTGAAAGGTGCCCTCATTGTTTTGCATTGTCATTGTTGGGATTCTCCCTGGATTAGGTGAAAGCCTTGTCCAGGGGGAAAATTAATATAATCATACAAAGGGCATAATTTGCAGATGGCCCAATAATTTGAAAATGGAGTTCAATTTTATGTTTTCAACAGGAATACCAAATTCGGGGATTTTCCCAAATTATGCTGAATTTGGGGAATATTTACCTTTCCTATTTGTTATCTAATCTCTATTCACACTTTGTCTATTTCCACCTATCCTAGTATTGGGACTTTCCTACAGGTCCCATGACACTACCCTTAAAATCCCTATTCCTATCCTTAAAATCCCTATATTCTATCCTTACATTTTGAAGCACTATGAATAGTGCTTATTTATTCTAGATAAATTAATTCTCAGCAGAATAACTTCTTTACTTTATTCTACTTTACTCTAATGGATAATGTCTCATCCAAGGCTGCAAGCTTCGAAGCCCTGCCTTCAGATAAACGCGCTTCCAGTGATTACTCCCTCTTGGCCCAACAGTCATCATGACTGCTGTGGTGGGGGCAGCACCTCTTGTAATTTAAGAATCAAGAGTAATAATTCCTGAAGGTAATTTTAAAAATTCTCTATGCGTGATGCTTCCTTATTGAATTTGGTTTCTGTGCCTTTATGCTAGGGTTCCATTTGCATTGGTTCAAGAGTCAATTGGTTGAGGCTCAATTTGGAAACAGGGATTTCAACTTGCTCATCATCTCAAATCCTGACAAGCCTACTACCACCAAATATAGTATTAATATTCTTCTGAGTACCTAGTATGAATGTGTGGAAAACATTTAAATTGGTTTAACAGTTTATGAGATATCTGCAGAAAACCTAGACCCTAAAATGTTATTTATATATAAAATGATATTAAGAATTTAAAAGCTAACCATGATGGTTTCTAACCCTATAAAATACTTGTTCTCTGTTTGGCTATATTTAAATTTATGTGATAAGGATATAATGTATCCCATGATATATAGATACATACATGCATAAGTAAGTCTTTATATTTATATAGAGATATAGCATTATTGGCTGGCTTTGCTATGTTAATACCATTCATGATTTATTACTAAACGTTTTAATCATTTTATCTTTAGCTTTTATATATGCTAGGATTATTGAGCTCTATATATAAATAGCAATCAGAATAAAATAAAAAAAATGTTTTTAAAAGAGTTATTATGCTAAAAAAGTCTTTACAAGATAAATCTAAATTCCTTATAAAACTAAATCCATCAAAAAATTTCATCAGTTATCAGTAAAATCTTGATAAGATATAAGAAGGATTTTAATAAACTTCTTTAATTTTTTCAAACATTTCTTTCCACTTGAGTTCAATTATGAGCGATTTTATTTAGTAATAAGTTTCAATTTATCACCACCACCTGGCCACACTCTTTTACAATATGTCTGAAGATCAGCTGCCTGCTGCTCCAATATGGGGCAGTGGTTCTCCACCACCTAGTGTTTTCCGCCCTGTGGGCAAACGTGTTTGCATGTGGTCAAATAGCCCGCCATCTTCATCTACCCATTTTATCCCACCATGGGATTTAGCACTCCACCTGGCGCATAACCACCCTTCTCGCCTCCATCCTCTCGCCCTCCCTCAATCCACAATCTGATTTTGCTTCTTAGTTGGATATGGGCATTTATTCCCGTATGCCAACAAGGCAATTATAAAATTGGACACTGCTGCTTTTGTACCAGCTGGCTTTATCGGTTTCGCCCTTTTAAGGGCTATTTTGGTATTGGATTCCAGATGGAGGAGGCCGCTGCAGCAGCAGCCTCTATTCCCCTTATTTCTCAAAAATACTCCCATCCCTTTTACCCAAACTCGCCTGCCTACAGATACCACAATGGTGGTATCCTTTGCATCCTTCCCTTCCTACCTTCCGCCCCAAGTTTTGTATGATCAGCTGATGACAGGGCTTCTGGCATATGGATTTTAGCCAACCTTGTCTTCACTATTCCCTATGGTGCAGAGCGCCTTGCTGCCCCTTTTGCAACTGCCACCATTATCCCACACCACCCTGCCATAGCCCACCAAATCCCCTCATGCTTGTATTGCAGTAGTGCCTGAGCACTTTTTTGGGCTCAGGTGGCTAATGGTCACCAAATTAGTCCCCTCTGTTTTACTTGACCATTCCAAAAAATCCTGCCCCTGAGCCACTTCCTCTGATGCAGCTTTGGAGCTACATTCAGCGGGTTCTGAATGGGGCATTTTGCTGCCCCTTTCACCCAACATTCTCATTTGAAACAGAGTGGGAAATTGGCCCCCACCAAATCAACCACCCACATTAACCCACCCAATTCTACTCCCACCAATCAGAGTCAGACTTAGACCACTATTCTCTCCCAAGAAACCCATTCACCCACTACCACCCACCCAACTTCTAATGCCACTATTCTTGTAAACCAGAATTCATGGGACCTATTGGCTGAGATTGATGAATCAGGTAAAGTTATTATAAGTGAGCAAACTGGTCAAATTCTTGGCCAGTTTGATTATGGTCAGGCTGAATTTTGCTCTCTTATTTTGATGATACCCCACCCACCAAACGTTTCACTCCTAAACCCAATGCCATCCTCTACCTAAGTGACCACCAGCTTGCCTTAGCTGCGGTGGCCTCTCCCCAGTGCCTCAAACCTATGCAAAGCAGTGGCCAAATCAGTGGCTTAATACCAACTAGGGCTGTCCACACTCTAGTCCCCCCTGATTTCCCCAAATCTCCTTGCAGCGATATCTCTAAATTATTTGGTGATGCCGAAGCTGCCATCATGCATGTCACTAAACTAGCAGACTTAACCATTCTGCTAAAATCACCTGCCAGAATATCTCCAATTTTGCCCAACTCCCTGAAGCCCACATTCAAGACAAACTTCAATTAGCAGAATTTATTGAAGCTGTCCACTGTGCTGGTCTTGATGAGGAGGTGGAGAACTCATACTACAATGCTATCCACCCACACTATGCTGATGCCTTGATGCCTGGCTCTCCACTTTAATCTGTCTCTTCAACCAATATGACATAGTAAGGGTAAACTCGTCTGCAGACAAACCGCCCCACCCCCCTCACCCTCAGCCATGGTGGTTTAGCAGTTTCTGCTCCCCTCCTGGTTTTGATGTTTTTGTTATGTCTTTCTGGTCATTCCTTCAATTCAGTTTTTTTTTTATTTTTGTTTTTAAGTTTTGGTACTGTCTTTCCCCTGGTTGACGTACCTTGAAAAAAATTTAATTTTTTTTTCAATCACCTAATTAGTCAAATCTTAATTTATGAAAGTTTTTATGTTCAATCAGCCTTTATGAACTTGGCATTTTATGAACCTATGTTAATCTGATTGATGCCTGCTGCTCCATGTGGGGCGGTGGTGCACCGCCTCCTGGCATTTTTGGCCACTGCTGAAACGCGCCTGGGCTGGCTCAGGTAGCCCCCAAATGCTTCCATTTGCTACATCCTGTCGTAGACATAGCTTATCATCTTGCATACTCCTAGGCAGTGCTTTAAAGCCCCCTGGTGCTTTCTCAAAGCTACTTGTACTTCAGCCTTTGAGTCAAGCTTGGGGACCTCTTCCCCTAACCAAGCACGGCCATAATCAAGATGGCCATGGCGTTTTCCAAGCCTGCCAGATTCATATATTTCCACCCCTTTAAGGGGTACTTTGACCTCAGCTTCTCTTGTGAAGCCCTTACCATGGTGGCAGCACAACTTCCTTTAAATTATCAAAAATACACCATCCTGTTTATTCAAACTCAGCTTCCAGGTGAGACCATGCTTATGGTCCATTTTGTTGTTTTTCTCTCCATCTCTCCCTCAAATTCCTCCACCATGAACTCACAGAATGTTTGGCTACCTACAGAACTATCACATGTTGTAGTTTGTGGTTCCCAACAGCACTAGTTGTCATGCAGGGCCTTGCACTTTTGAAGCAATATGCCCCTTCCATATTGACACCCACCTTACAATGTCCCTTCACCATGGTCAGATCCATCTCTGATCATCCCTTCTGGGTATGCATCAAGAACAGCCATGCCATCTGTCCCTTGCGTTTCAGGCTTGACTACTTAAAACAGAAGTGACCTTTGCTTGCTGTGAACACGTATTCTGCCCATATGTCCTCTGCTAATCCCACAGCCTCAGTGGTGCCTAATTTTTCTGGGGCTTGATCCTCCCTTCCCCACTCTCAACCACTGCAGGTGCTGCTCCCACCACTTCATTCAACTAAAGTCTGACTTCTAAAACTATTCCTGAGAAGATTGCTGTTAAGGCACCAGTTGAGTTGCCTTGGTCAATCATACAAAACCAATCTGCTTCTGCCACCACCTACTCAATTTCAGTTTGGTGGCCCAGCAGTGGCTAATTCAAATACAATCAATAATATCAAATAAATTGACAATGAAGAGAAGGTATATTTAATCAAACCAGGTTTTGGATGGCCTGAATTATTAACAGTTTCTTTGATTTGATTCCCCACCATTATTTCCACCCTTGAAAGGGCCTAACTTTATACAAAACCATACATAAAATGGTTATTGATGCAGCAGCTGCCCCTGACAATACCCTCCTCCACCAATCCATCCGTGTGGCAATGAAGCCACTTTGTAAGAGAATCCCACTTCCTAATTTCCCAGATGGTTTCCCTGAAGATGCTAAATCTATTATTAAAGATCCCACATTTGCCACGGGCTATGCATGCATTGATATGGCAAAATTTTAACTTTTTGATCCCAATTACTACAAAATTTCCAATAAATTAAGTATTTTCATGTGTGCCCAAACTTAATGCTTTTGCTGAGAACCAGCTTATTCTATATGTCGAGGTGATGCACACTGTAGGCCTGATTAATGAGGACAATCCTCGCCTATTTCTTTTTATGCACCATACTGCCAACACTCTAACCCCTATTTTTCTGCCTTTGACCACCATCTGAAGCAACTGATATTAGAAAAAATCCTATTGACCCCTCCTCCCCTACTAATATGCATGCTTAAGCTCAACGCCAATTTACTATTATAGGAAATTTTTATCTCATTTTTATTTGGCATCCACAAAACTGCATGGACACCCCCACTTGGGTTGGGCCCCACTATTACTAAATAATAAAAGAAGGGTCAATTGATTAGATTTTTGAGAGAGATTTCAAATATGAAGTTAAACTTAAAAATGATACTTCTGATCTAAAAGTCTCAAGTTTAGATTTAGTAGATTTTTGATCAAAAAACTAATTTACTGTATAATTAGCCTGCTGATATAAAATAGAGATATTTAATTTTAGATAATATTAACTCAATTAAGTTTATTAACTATTATCTAGATCTAAAATATGTGCACTAATACCAATGCTAATTACTAGATTTTTATATCAGATCTGGATTAGAGACCTCATGTTCTCACTATCTGAAACCATCTATAAACTATATAGATCTCTAGGGTATCAGATAACTAACCAATGGCCATTTGAACACTCAACCACATGGAAAAATACAACTTAAATCTATCTATTAATAAATTTTATTTGAGGTGGGCCAACCTGGGGATGATACCGCACCAATTAGGGAAGTGATGATAATGGGAAAGGAGGATAAAACCTGGAAAACCTCCATGCACAGCGTATGATAGGCCAGGAACTCCATGGACCACCTTTGCTATTCGCTATCTTGTTTTGGGGCATTGGTGTGCAATGCCAACACAGTCAAAATCGTCCCCTACCCAAAGTCATTACCAGGATTGAACTCGGGGAGGCAGTGGTAGAGGTCCATACTCTACCACTAAGGTATTCTCCCCTTATTATTTAATAATTATATGGAGGTAAAAAAAAGGAATATTTGGCTAGTGTTATGCAGGGTATTCCTATTACTGCTGAATCTTTTAATAAAAAAAGGATTCAAGTTTTAATAATGGTAAAAAACTTAAGTGTATAATATATACCTAATGGCTGAAGGTTGTTATAATCTTTCTTAATATTTTATCTACTGTTATGATAGAATACTATCATTGTGTTTTGAAGTTTAACTTGTAAAGAAATAATACCTGAGATGGTTCAATTATTTAAGCAATTATTAGATTAGCCTAACTAAAACTGTGTATGACAGCAGGTAAGTAGCTGGTAGATAGATTCAATTTTTAACACGTTCATTGCCCAGTGTGATACAGCTGAGTTTCTCACAGGGCCCAAATGTGACTATTGACAGATTGTCAAATGCCAGTAAGTGAGAAAAAATATTAAAAACTTTATACTCTATTTTATCAATTGTCCAAAATCACTACATATGTGTTTGGGCTATTTTAATGAATACTATATTACACTGTAATATAAATAATATTTTATCATAAATATAAAATTATAATAAATATAAAATTATAAAATTATACTTTAATGTGATTTCTTTAATATTTTTATTTTATAACATATCTAACCTCTACCCATGCAGTTAGGAACTTTGTTTTGCACGCCTTTTTCTTACGTACACCTTCTGAGCTCCAATGGTGGTTTTGGTGGGTTTTTACTACTTTGATTTCATTTAAGACATCTTATTTAAAATTGCTATTAGTGATGTTAGGTATACAAATTGTTTGTTCACATCATTGCCTGTCACCCAAATATAGGTGATGGGCCCCCACGGAAGTATACCCATCTATCTATTTGGGTGACATAGTGACAAACATATTAATTTATATCAAATTAAATAGCAATTTAGTTGTGGTGGTTTAAGGAATCATCTTATAGATAATCTATTTTAATGCATGTTTATTTCAACCTCTACCTCTAGACTATTTACCAATCTCAGATAAGCTTGAACCAAATATTCTTTAAAATATATATATAATTCTTCAGTTGACTTGATTAGTCCAATGTTTCAGGAAAAAAAAGTTGTCAGTTTTTACTTATTTAGTCTTTATTTTAGTTGATTTCATCAGTCAATTGTATGATAATCTTTCAGATATCTACCTATATTACCTCATTTTATTTATTTTGTTGATTTAATTGATCAAACGTTACTAAATTTACTGATTGCCAATTACAAAAATTCATTTTATATATTGTTGATTTTATTGGCCAACCTATGCAAAAACACATCACACCCATAATAAAATAAGCCATTGGCTATGATCTCATATTTGGTTGAATTTTGAACATACCTCCCATCCAAAGGCATATATCATGTCAACATATATAAACTTGTTAATTTAATTTGTCACTCTACAGTAAATTTACTGATCACCTTCTACAATATCACATTTTAACTCTAGTTGATTTTATTGCCCAACATGTGCAAAAATGATCCACACCTGTAACAATTTAAGCTCATAATATATAACCTTATACTTTCCTGGATTCTTAACATACCCCCAGCAATAGGACATATATCATGTCAAAAAATAGTTTGCTAAGCGGTTGGTGGTTATTTAGATAAATCTTATAGGTTTATAAATCAAGGGTTTTCAAGAAGTTTGGTATTTTATTTAATTGATTTGACAGATTTTATTCCCTCACAAACTTATCAATGTCCATATTGTATAATAAAATATCTATTTATATCATATTGTAAATGTAACTTGAACAACGCTGAGTAAATTTACTAGTAATTTATAAAACTTTAGATATACTCTAATACTAAACCTTCAGTTAATAAATAGGACTAGCATAACAGTTTTAATCAATCAAGGTATTCAACCTATTTTAACTTTATTAATTATTGTAATTTTAGCACTATTTAGGCTCTTCCCAAAAAAGGGGCATCCACACATCTTTATTTGCAATAAGCCATACAAAGGGATTATCCTTAATAAAAATTTATAACGTGTCATGTTATAATTTGGTGATACTTTAAAGATACAACAAAGGGTTTTTACACAGGGTTGGACAAACTGAGCAATAGGACGGACAATATGGGGATAGCTGGTCCTCAGAACATACTTAATTAAATAAATGTAATAATATGGAGTAAATGCCCAAACAACTCTTCTTTATCTTAAGTATATTTTCAGTGGATCATCACTGCTCCACTCTCTCTTTCCTAACAACAATACTCTCATTTCAATCTTCTCATCTCACTTATATATTAGCAACTTTTGCCAACGCTGACCCTTTTTATTAGACTATTCATTATGCCATATTCTAATTGGTTCCAGTAGAGTCAGTTATTCATTTCTCATCAACATCTCCTAACTGCCTTTAATTGGAGGCAATAAAATAATCATCTGTTCTGACCTAATTTCACCTCATCCCAAGACGCTCAAATATTATCAATCTATAATTATTGTTGGCAGATTCTAGCTGATACACCATGGCTATTTTGGGCTAATATCCAGTCTTATCAGAATCTCAACATGGCACTTTGGCTTATAGTCTAAGATGCAATATCAGATGGGGAAGAAGTCAGGGGATCTCCATCCAGCATGACCTGGAGGACACCAAAAGGGTGGACAGAATTGGAGTTGAGTCATCAGCAGTGTATGTCATGGAAGTGGCTGATAAGAATTAGACTGGGCTCCCAGTCAGGGTGTATGAGCACCCAGTGGAGAGCCCAGAATGACAAAGGCACAGCGGTCCATGTGACAAGAAGAAGGGGATATCTATTGGGGACATGAGGAAAGTAAATGTTCATATATGTACCGAAGGCCCCAAGGCAAACCAGATGGTTGCAATGGGGGCAACCGCGAGTCTTGCAGGGGCAACCCCCAAGGGCGGGAGAGGTGGGAGGATGATGACTCCTCCGGGGTTTGTGGATGCTGGCCTTCAGTCGAGTAGGTGAGTCTGTGCACCAGAGAGGGGCGGCACAGGGTCCACTGCATGGGCAGGGGTGCTGTTGGAGGAATTGGGCCCGCGATGAGCATTAGGGCCAAGCCCCCTTGGCTGTGTGCTCCGGAGCCCTCAGGTGGATGGGATTAGCAGTGGATGAACCAGGTATGGGGGCCAAACTCACGGCCATTGGGGCGGGGGCGCCCAGAGGCTGCTCTGATGGGGAGCAGTCTCGGAAATCCCAGCAGTGAAGTGAACAGATGAGTACACGTCAGACAGGTATGCAAAAATGGACAGAGAATTGACTCCATCATTGAGAGTGAGGCAGTTTGCAGCGGATATGATCCACCACCGCATGGCAGGGTCAAGTGACTGGATGACCCATTTAGTGATCATTGGGATGATTATTTGGGTGGCAGCACACTTTTCTAGATCGATTGTCAGGATTTTGTAAAAAAAGTAAATGGGCGGAGTCTGCAGCAAGGTGTTTAGAGTATTTGGGCTTTATTTTTAGTGCAAAGCATGAGAAGAATAGAGAATGAACTGACAACTGCCCCTTGGCAGGGCAGTTGCCTTAAGTATTGGGAGAATCGCATAGTAGGGATGTTGATAGATTGGATGATTGGGGATTGGCGATGGGATTTAGTTGGCTGATGGGTGGGGGGTGGAGGGATGCCCAAAATCTTAGCAAAAATAAAATAAACTTTTGCAGATTTTCCCATTTTTTGGGGCCAGACCAGATAGATGGTACAGATCTGGGCCCTGACCATTTGAGTTGGGCTGTACACACAGTTTGGATTTCCCGGATTTATCCCAGGGGGCTGTGGCCTTAGTGTTTGGTCATCCACAACCTGGTCTGAACTCTCAATCTGATTGTTTACACAATCCGACTTCCAGGATCCATTCTGGGGGTAGGGACAACTGGTCTGAGTCACTTAAAACCTGGTTTAAGACCCAAATTGAGTTTCAATCTTATTTTTGGACCTGGCCAGTCCAGACCAGCTCTGTTAGCCCAGAATTTGCAGACTGAGCTCCAATACTAGCACCAGCTATTTCCTCAAAATTTTGGTATGTTTTCCCTGGTGAGTGAGGGATCCCAGGGGCCCGCCCATGGCCCCTGGCCTCCATAATCTCCTGGCAGGTCCCCTCTATTAATCTTACCATGGTTGAGGAGGGTGGGGAGGGGAGAGATCTGGTTATCTTTAGGAGGAAGGGCAGTTACCCAGCGCTCATCAACCACGTGCGCCAGGTTGCTAAACTGCGACAGGGGGTCCACTTGGGCCTTTGGGCCCCTTTTTGTCCGAAAGGGATGCTGCTACCTATCCAGTTGTAGGGGCTGGTCCCCAGGACTTTTAGTGTAGAAGAAAATGCTGTCAAGATGAGGATTTTCCTCATTGATGAAGCCAGCAGTATGCATAACCTCAAGATACTGGGCAAGTTGATTCCATATGCTTGATTAACTCAGGCACACATAAAAAACATTTTACTTGTTGGTGGGTTCATGGGTAATTCAGATTGAACATTGAGAGTTTGCAGCATCAATTTATTTGCGGCCTAATAAACGCAATCTCCTCAATCAGTGTTTGGGCATTGTAATGAAGTTGAGTGGAAATGGGACTTAAATTACGTTGACCAGTGGCTCTATAGCCACATGGAGGGCTTGGTGATCAGAAATGTAATATGGGGTAGCAGAAGCCTCAAGAGCCATCTATTCTAACGTTCTTATAAACTGAAAACCCTTATGAGGGTGGAATTGATGGTGAGGAGTCAAATTGGGTGGGTTAAAAAATTCTGGCTGATCAAAGTTGGGGTTTCTTGAATAAGTCACCTCAGCATCCTCCACCCATCTGAGAGATTTGAAAGGGTTTAAGATGGGAATATTCATGCCAGAAATGTAGCTGATTGGCTGAGTCCAGGAGCAGCGGAGCCCAAACCTTTAACCAAGGCTGGTCAACTGAGGGTTGAGCCGCAACTCATTCTAAATTTGGTTTAATGTATTGGGTCTATTTGGCTGGCCCAACAGAAGCTTTGTCTGCCGCAGGTGTTGAAAGGGGAGGGAGAATCAAACCCCACTCAAACTGATGCAGTTTCAGTGTTGGGGATCACACTGAATGGAGGAGCAGTGGAAGCTGCTGCAATGGCAGGCTTAAAGCACTTGTGCTTTGGTGATCAAGTCTGAAGCACAAGGGGTAAACTGAGAATTCGTTTTCAACATGGGTCCAGAATAAGTGGTTTGGAGTGGAGCATAGATAATGTATGGGGGGATGGTGAGGTGGGTGTCCCAGTGTAAAAAGGGTGGATGGTTGAAAAGGTGTGAGGTTCTGCAAGTCAGCTGGCTCCATTTAGAACCATAAATTGGAGGCCAGGATCTGTGCCATAGACAGCCAATTCCTCCAAGAGCTCATGGTATAGTTGGTTGAGGAGAGATGGCTGGACAGCCTATCAAACTGAACCACCAGAGTGGCATCCTCTGGCAACTAAGTATGGGTATTTATGAGGTGTATTCTTATAAAGCAAGCAGCACTGACACTGCAGCTATGTCTTGGGCTTCACTAGGCATTCCAGATCAAAATACCTTTTAAATGGGTGGAAATCAATATATCAGTTAGGTTTAAACGCTGCCTGAGCCTTCTGGGATGGCAGAACTCACATAAAGGAAGAGGATACCATATTTTACTCAAAGGCTGAAGTTAAGGTTGCTCCAGGGGAGCACTAGGGGCTTCTCAGCATTTCCTGGGAGTGCAAGAGGTGTTGGGCAAGATCCCAAGGGGGGACAAACCAACTATTGGGATTAGGGGCTTGCAGAGCCAGCATAGGCGCGCTTCAGCTGCAGCCAAAAAACACCAGGAGATGGCTCAACATTACTTTTTTTAGCACTAGTTGATTAACCCAAAAGGGGGATCCGCCGAGCATCTTTATTTGCAAATGGGCCAAACAAAGGGATCATTAGAAATAAAAAATTCCTAATATGGCACCTCAGCTAACAGCTTAGGAAGCCATATTAGAAGGGGAGGAAGCTTTGAGGAAACTTTTATCCAGCGCCCAATTTAGCTGGTGGACCATGGTGGGCAGCATCGAGGTGGGAGCATCAGCAACATGGGGCATAATGAGGTATAATTGTGGGTTTTCTTCATTAATGAGGCCAGCAGTGTCCATCGCCTCAATGTATTAAGCAAGTTGATGCTCAGCGAAAGTGATGAGAGCCAGCACACAAGTGAACGACTTGATGCGCCAGTGGGTTTCAGGATAACTGAGGTTAAAAGAGAAGTTTTTGCCATGTTAATGCAAGTGCAGCTCGCACCCAAAGTAAGCTCCTCAATTTCATACTTTTTTCATCTTTCTCAAAATCATGAGGAAAATTGGGGATAGGAATACCCTCAACAAGGGGCTCCATTGCCCCATGGAGTTGCTTTAGTAATAGGGTGTTGGCAGGGGCAGCTGCAGCCTCAACTGCCATTTTATTGATATTTTTGTAATTTAGAAAACTGTTTTTTGGACAAAATGGTGGGAACACAATTTGGGAGGGTCAACAAAGAACTCTTCTAAAGCAAAATCTGAATTCACCTGGTACAGCCATTCATCCTCATCAATCCATTCGAGGCTTTTGAATGGATTGGGTTCAGTTAGCACTGGGCCAGCCACAGGAATTGGGGCTGTGGCAGAAGCTGATTGGCCATTTGATGTCAACCATGGCAGCTCAGCTGAAACTGGTTCAATCAACTCAGGATTCCGTAGTTCAGTCAAATTTATATTAAAATTTTTGAAATTTTGTTTTTGATTGGCTGCCACTTTTTGAGCAGTGCCAAATTGCCCCAAGGTTGGGGGCAGGAGGATTGAGCCCCATTCAAAAAAATTGGGGCGAAACAGCTACAGGCCCAACGCTCAAGGGCTGAGTGGCAGAAGCAGTGGAAGTGGAAATTGTGGGGCATTTGCGCTTCAAGTGGTCAATCTCAAAACACAAGGGGCAAATGGCGCAGCCATTTTGACATGCACCCATAATGCGTGATCAGGGGTGGATCTGATCATTGTGCAGGGGGAATCATGAGGTGAGAATTGTGATGAAATGGGTGGATTGTTGCAAAGGCGTGAGGCCGTGCCAACTGATCTGCCCCATTGGGAACCACAAACTGCAACATGGGGTCTGCGCCGTAAATGGCCAAACCCTCCATGAGCTCATGGCGGAGGTGCTTGGGGAGAGATGGGAGGGCAACACAGCAAACTGGACTACTAAAGTGGCCTTATCCGGGAGCCTCATGCAGATGGTGGGATGCAGAATTTTTTTAAAAAGAATCTGCATCTGAGATGCTGCTGCTGCATTAGCTTCTGAATGGAAGCTGAGATCAAAGTACTTTAAAAGGGCAGAAGCTAATGAAACCAGCAGGTTTGAAAACTGCCATGGCCATCTCAATGATGGCTGCGCTCACATATGGGAAAAGATTCTCATATTCAACCCAGAGGCCAAAATTTAAATTGCTCCGTGGGAGCACCACCTGGGAGCTTGCAAGGTGGTGGGCCAAGTCCTTAGGGGGGCATAACGTCTAGTAGCGTTGGGAGGGCTAGCAGAGCCTTCCTGTGAACGCTTCAGCAGTAGCCAAAAGATGCCAGATGGCAGTGAACCACAACCCCTAAGCCAGGGCAGCAGGTGTTGATTGCATTGACATTGGTAAGTTTTGGCTCGTTTAAGAGGTCATTTTTAAGTTTTTTTTTATTAAAATCTGAATTTGGTTTCAATTTAGTTATTGAAGTGAAAAAGAGATTGGTGGCCCACCATTACATTATTTGGGGGAGCGGCATTGAATTCTGATGACATTGGATTAGAATGGCTCAAAAAATAAGGTTGTGTTTTTATAAAAAACTTCTAGAATCAGATTAGAAAAAATGTGATCAAAGCAAAAGAAAAACTCTTTTACTTAGTGTATTGTTCTTGCCATAGTAATAGTAATCATTCCCAGATATCAATCTTAATATAATATTTCATAATAGCATTTTGGTTAGCAGCTAATAAGCTGATCTTCTAATTAATTGGTGATAATTTTAGTCATAAATTTTAAGGAAGATATTGTAAAACAATAATGTTTAAATTGCTAATAGATGTGAAAACTATAATTTTGTAACGTAAGAATATATTTTAACATGTTGATTGGCACCTTGCTTTGATATCAAGTAAATAAATTATAATTTATGAGTGCCCTTTAGTCATAATACATCAATGCATTCCTATATTTTAAGAAGGGATTAATAGTAATGGTATTTAACTTCCTTATCTCTACCAATTTAGCATATCCGGTATTGGTACCTATTAGTTTTGAGAAGATGTTGACCTTGGGACAAAAATATCTATCAAAGGAATGGGGTTAGGCAAAATGGAGGCTTGTTTAGAACCTAATGTGCTTAACTTACTGAAAATAGCTTTTCTCCTCAAGTTGAATCAGGCAGTTTTTTTCTGATTTAATATCTGTACAGTGCCATAAAATTTGATGTTTTATATAATATTAAGCTTTAGACAGATTATGCTTTCCCAATATGTAATAAAATTAGCACTCTATATATTTGGGCAAGGTTGGTAATTAAATTACCCAGTTTTGATGGTTTTAAACTTCAAAAATAAGAACCAACTTTTTTTGATTGATCAATTATAGATATTTTAATGATTTTAAGGCTTCCAACGCTATCAGAGATAATTCTGATAACTTTAAAATGTTACCAACATTTGTGGGTACAATTGCTGTAACTTTGAGACATGTTTTTGTGAAACTCTAACTTTTCTTTTATTAATATTATTATAGCTATGATGAGGGCTACTATTTACTTTCTGGCAACTAATGCTGATGATCTTTGTATTTAAATTGTTGGTAACATTGGCTTATATTTTATTTAAACGAGGTAAGCTGACCAGGGGACAGACATTACCGAATATATGTGAAACTAAGAGAATAACTAAGAAATATAAAAATTGGGCACCCCAGGGTACTCAAGTTACCCCTGTTGCCAGCAGGACTGCCAGGTATGGAGGGGTTGGTGCGCTGCTCTGAGGGGGTTTCCCCTGCTATGGAGCAGGTGTGAAGGAAAGGGTCTGTGTGGAGGAATCAGAGTTGGAACCATGATTCTATGAGCGCTTTTTGTCTTAGTCTCATATATCGATAGAGCCAGGCTTGGAAGTGCTCTAGTAAGTGGACATGGAATCTGTTAATAATCCCATGAATGGTTGAGACTTGCTCTTGAACGAATCTAATGCAATTGCGTGTATTGTCCACATTGCAATGGGTATTATTAGGGAGCGGAGTGTAGATGGGATTGGTGACTCAATCTGGAGCGCGAAAACTCTTTGATATCGAGAATTCCTGTTTGTTTTAAATCTTGAGCAGGCGTGCGACTTCCTGCCATATAGCTTTGGTTGGGAGGCATGTTTCTAGGCGGTGATGTAGGGATCCCTCCCCTCCACATACTGCACATGTTTTGTGGAGGGAGTTGGAGCGGTCCGCCATCCTATAGGTCCTTCTCAAAAAGCGCCAGGCGTTTGCTCTTATCCTTGGTTGTAGGAGTGGGTGGTGTGTCATTTTCCACATTGCTTTCTGTGTGGTTAAATCATAGGGAATGTCCAGAATATCTAGGTATTCTATCCTAGCTATGCTTGGGGTTGTTGCGAGCATATCCCTCTGGGGGTGGTTTTCTGGGCTTCTTAATTTGAGTTGGGGGCTGGGTCGTCCCCTTCCCTGTATAGTACCCATGTTCTCTATGGTCCATCCCATACGGCGGATAGTTCGGAGGATATGTTTGAAATGAGGGGAGGTTCCATGTGGACCCGTTACAGTAGGGTGCTTGGCAAGGTATGAAAGTAGTCTGGGTGGACTATGTGGGTTGGTTAATTTGAGCGCCTGTGCAAAGTTAGTCCTTGCTGCTCTGGACCAATGTTGTTGCGGGAGGTCTGGAGCAAGGATTTCCTTTATCCAGGTATCTAGGATGTGATTGGCATGGCTCTCAAAATCTATTAGTCCCATGCCTCCTCTTGAGCGTGGGCCAAATAGTGTTTCCATCCGTATAGGAGGGTGAGAGCCAGGCCACAGCCAGCCCTGGATAAGCGCGCGAATTGAGGTTATAAAGGTAGGTGAGAAGGCTATTGCATGGGCCTGGTACCACAGTATTGGGAGGATGAGCGAGTTAGCAACTGTAACTCGTCCTGTTAGTCCTGGGGTTCTTCCCTTGAGGGGAGGCGACGCGTTTTAAACCCGTTGTAACAGGTTACTTTCTATTGTCTCATTAGCATATCCCCCTGATTCTAACCAGATTCCAAGGTGTCGGACAGGAGTGGTGGTGGGAGGTGTTGCAAAGGGTAATATAATTGGGTTTTTTCTTCGAGTGTTGGTGTGAGGTTCTGATGTTGTGGCCCAATTGTTTGTGTATTTGCCTAAGAGGATGATTTCTGTCTTCCTTTTGTTGAGCGATGCATTGCTCACCTTAAAGTATTCCTCTAGAGTGTGTTCCAGCTGTCAGGCATCTTCATTGTTTGCTATACCTGCTACGCAGTCATCTGCAAAGGCCAGTATCTTGACTGTTGGTTGTCCTTGTGCGGTTATCCCCATGAGATGTGAGTCAGTTACTCGGAGGAGTGGGTCAAAGCTGAAATTATATAGCAGTGGGCTGAGGGGATCCCCTTGTTTGAGCCCTCTGTGTGGTTTAATCTTGTTTGTTAGGAATCCAGGGCCGCATACAGCCATGGTTGCAGATTCTGTTAGGAGCATCGCCCATTTTATGAATCTTGGTGGGAGTTTAAAGGCATGTAGACATTCTTTTAGGTATGGCCAGCTAACACAGTCATACGCCTTTTCCTGATCCAAGAAGACCAGGGCACCAGTTGCTTTGGATTGGCAAATATTTGCAACAGGGTGAATGTTGTTCAAGATTGAACGCCCTGGTATAAACCCAAGCTGGTTGGGTGATAGGACGTCAGATGCAATTGCGCCGAATCTAGCTGCTAGAATTTTTGTTAGAATTTTTGTGTCAGTGTTGGAGAGTGCAATTGGGCGCCAGTTGGCCAGGTCAACTTGTCACCCTTTTTATGCAAGGTTATAACGTAGGATTCATGGCCTCCTGGTAATAGGCGTGTTTCCAACAAACTCTGGTTCATTGATGCCAATAGGGGGGGAGATTTGTTGAAAATATTTTTTGTAAAATTCGTAGGGTATCCCATCAGGCCCTGGGCATTTCTACGTGGTGCACCGCGAATTGTTTCCCAAGCTCCTCCCATGTGATAAGGGATAGTATATTGTAATTTAGTGGTATACTTTGTATCTTGGCAGTTTGAATAAATTCTTTAATTTTTTGTGGATCTGTTGGCATATTGCGATATAATTCGGTGTAATAGTGGTGTACTTCCGCCTTGACCTCCTCAGGGTAAGTTACCACAGTGCCGTTGGTCTTGCGGACCTGTGTGCATGTGGGCTGGTTTCAGCGGGAGTGGAATTGGCGGAAAAAGTATGTCAAACAGGTTTCGCCTTCCTTTATGAACTTACCTTTGTTCAATAATTTGATTCTGTGTTGGTGTTCAAAGATGAGATTGTTAAGTTGGGCTAAAATTTCTGCCCATTTGCGTCCCCAATTAGGGCTATAGCTAGATCTCGGAGTATTTATTTCCAGGTGGTCTAGTTCTGCCAAGGTACGCTTGATTGTGGCTGTGTCCACGGTGTACTTGCGTGATGCAATATAAGGTTTTGTTGATTAAATCTTTTTTGAAATTTTCCCATGTTCTGATGGGATCTGAAGTGAATGGGGCTGTGAATTCTGGGTTTGTAGCCTTGTTTTCAACCCAGTCAGATATCTCAGCCAATCTTATATTTTCTGGGTGAAGCTTTCTCTAAGGTGACACCTGTGTGTGGGATTGGGTTGGCGCTAACTGCTCCATAATTAATTGGTGATCATAAAAATTGATCTTTTTTGTTGTAAATTTGGAGATTCTTGAGTGATGGGATTGTGGGATGAGGATGTGGATAATACGACTCATTGATATGAGCAGTCCCTCACGTATGTTGGGTCTTGTCATATGAGGAAGGATTGGTGAATAGGAAGGAAGAGCATCCTGTAAGCCAAGAGATGCCTTCATTGTGCGATATTCAATGTGTCCAGGTGGGTATCCCCTGGGATTAGGCCATCAATCTGTATTGGGGTTATCCCAGCAGTTGAAATCGCCTAACATGATGATATCTGGTGGGAGGGTGAGGGTAGAAATTTTTTCAAAATTTTTTTTTCTCTCAGTTGCAGTGCACGGTGCATAGATACATGCTAATGAAATTATTTCATCTTGGCATGTGATTGTTGCTACCAGGACTCGACTGTGCAAGTGTGATGATGAATTTGTAATTTTAAATTTTTTGTTGTTTTGGACTATCACCCCACAGTGAGATGTCCGTACTGATTGTGATGGTGCGACCCTGGTTGACCAGGATTCTTCTTCCCCTTGTAGGCAGTGGGTTTCTTGGATGGCCAAGTTGTCTACAAGAGGTTTACGCAGGAATGCCAGCTTTTGGCTTGGGACGTATGAGCCCTGGCTCCCGCGATACTTAACATCCCTATTGACACTGAGGTGCCCATGGCGCCTCAGGAGCAGTTGGGAGGACTCTCTGGTCCTATCCCACCGCGGCTCATTTTGGCCATGCTCCGCATCTGTACTCCAACTCTTTCACTGCCATTGTTGGTTCCCTTGATCTGACCCAATGATTCAAGGGAATAGCAGTTTTTTGCATTTGCATCAACTTTTCCTGCACAGGTCTCATGTTGATTTGATGCGGGTTGTTGAATGAATTTTATATTTTTGAGGTTCAACTTTGTTGCATTGTGCACCGCATTTTCACCCAAATTGTGGTTGCATTGTTCCTCAGTATGTGCATGACTGATGACGCTTTGTGGCTCAGTCTGGCTACTGTGAAAATTTTCGACCTGGGCATATTGTTCTGATTGGCTGGTTTGGTGAATATCTGAAATATCCTCCTGAATTTGTCCGTGGTTAATGGCGGATTCCGCGTGTGCCGCCGCTTCAGCCGCTGCTCTCTTGCGGGCTTTTTGTGCTGCTTTACGCTGTTTACTTGTAACTGGGTCCACGATGGAGTATAGTCCATCTTCACCCCAGCGGAATAGGTGGTGGCCATCAGTCATTTTGGTGAAGATTTCATTATCTTTGTCCATAACTTCTTCACAAAAATCATTTTCCATTAAGCCCTCTTTTACAGGGCATGCATGTTCCTTGTGGCCCAGTGAACCACAGTGGTTGCAAATGGGTGGTGCGCGTTCCAGTGTAACTCAGAATGCAGCCGACTGGCCCCCATCTGCAAAGTGAAATTCTGCTGCGCAGAAAAATCTGGATAAATCCTCTTCCACTTCTGGGAAGGGGTTGATTACAGCAATAACTTTGCCCGTGCACAGGTCAGGCATTGAGCGAAATCGCTGTAATTCAAGTTATTGGATTTCTCCATAGGCCACAAGACCTTTGCGGAGCTCCTCCTCGATTACCTTATGAGGAAGGTTGGTGGGGAGCGAGTCAAAGGAGATGAACAAAGTTTTTGCTTTGTTCCATCTGGTGCACGCAGTGCGCACAATTTTTTTGCCCTCAGGGAGGGCAATTTCCACACAGATTTTTGCTGCGGCATTGGCTTCATCAGCTGTTTCAAAACCAATATTGATCCAGCCGCAGCCCATGTTGGTGGCTATGTACACCATGTGAGGGAAAAGTGAGGGCTGTGCCTCACATGTTTTCTCCCACAGGGTTGGTGACTCATCCCCAAGGAAGAGTCTGATCCCATGTTCCACCTTTGACAAAGGTTGGTTGAATTGAATGTACATGTATTGCGCATACTTTACAGTAAATACCATAAACCCAGATGGTGTCTGAGTTTGCGATTTCTTTGCAGATTGGGTTCCTAGTCCCCCTCCAGGGCGTTTCTTGCCCTTAGTTGCACCATTGAGTTCACTGCTTGCCGCGACGCTCGCCCATGTTGTATTATTTTTGTTATTAAAGTCGCCCAGCTTTCCTGCGTGTGATTATCCAAATTTGCTGTTTGAATCAAATCATAGTAACTAAAGTGATTGTTACGAGAAAGAAAAGCGCTTTTAACATTGGCTTATACATAATTACATTTTTACCTACTCCTAGGTCTGGGTAAACCTAAAGTAAGGTGGAGAAGTAATTTATTTTCTTGTAAAAAATACATAAGTGATAATTAGATAAGTGGTCATTTTATTGTTACTCATCACCTATAAATTCTAACTCTCATCCTAATAAAATACTTTAGTTTTAGTACTAGTTTATTCTAGTAGTTTTTATTATTATACTAGTAGGTATCCACAGCTTCGCTCATGTTTATTAATGCACCGTCTAGTTAATATATTTGTTTATTTTAGGTAAGCTCACTGATTCAAAAATTAATTGGTCTAAAAATTTTCAATTTATCTGCCGCTGTTTGTGTTCATAATTTTGAATTCATCCTTTTTACATCATGAGGCTAAGAGGTCAAATTTCATTAGGACATTGTAATGCAATTATTTATTTGACAATTATCTCTTAGTTTTCATGTCAATAACCCATTTAAGACCAAAAATTTGTTGGTAGAATTCAACAGATATACTATTATTCAATTCAAGCTGACCATTAACAGATAATATCAACTATACTAGTCTATATAAATTAGTAGATGGTTATCAATAAGTTTAAGAGTAATCAACCTTATCAGATCAGCCAAAAACTCTATCCCTTTATTCTAAACCCAATTAAATCTTATAATCAACCTAAAACCACCGATCACTTTACAAGACCATTTAAACTATCAAATCAGCTGATCACTTAATTAATAAAACAATTAATTTGATATTTAGCCAAATGACAATTAACTGCTTGGAAAAACCATTTTAAATATCAAATCAACCAAATACAAAACTTCTTAGCCATAACAATATACCATCATTTGAAACATATAGAATTTTACTTCTACATATAAAATTTTTTATAACAAGAAAATTATAAACATGGCTTCAAGGTGCACATGGACACCCTCTCATCCACCTATATATAAAACTCCAAAGCTCCATATGCTTTAGTTTTGGCTGGGCATCTTGCACACACACTTGCTTTCATTATTATAGTTTGATAGGCAACAGTTGCCTGAGGATCTATAAGAAAACTAAAGTTCTCAATTATTTACCTGAAAATAATTTGTATCACTTGCACTTCCTATCATCAAACAGTGAATCATCTTAATTCAAGGAAAACCCATAAACCTGTTGTCACGATTCCAATATGACTGGATGATAAGCTCTAGGTCATGGGGGTGGGATGGATGGATCTGCTGAGATTGATATAATTAATGGTATTTTGAGCACATCAAAATTAGGCGATATTAGATTGTTGGTAAATCGCCTCAAACTGGGCGTTGTGAGATTAACAAATGAAGAATTGATGTAACCAATGAGATATGGAGAATTGAGTTACTAAGCTGTGTAAGTAGTATCATCCAAAATTGTTATGATATAAGCAGAATGAGATGATCGAGGTAGGGTAGGTTTTTGATAGTGGGAGTTAACTGAATAGCGGAAATCAACTGTAATAAAATATTAATAAAGAAGAGTTGTGGGAGCAAGTGCTCCATATTGCGTTATAAGTCTATTATTTTATTTTCAGGACAACGATCCTCACATTGTTGATCCTAGCTGCTCAGTGGGTCAAACCCTGTGCCAAAACCCTTCGGTGTATCCCTCATATATACTGCCAATTGTACAACACCTGTGTAGTCGCCACTTGTCACAAGCGGTGCTCACTACAGGAGGCATCTGAGCTGAGATACTTTTTTGCATGTGTCAGCATAATGAATGAAAATCATGTAGAGGAAGTAATGCAGCCTGAGGTGGAGGAGTGCAAAGATCCAGATAAAGTTAACCTGGAGTATATCAGATTAAAGGAAACTGTGGTTGGAATTTATTAGAAGCTATTGCAGATGAGGCCTCAAAGGCATCAGATGATCATTCCTTGACTTCTGGAATGAACAGAGTCCAATACCAGACAGGTGAAGTTGCATGCAACCTGCCAGTTGTGGAAGGAATTGATCAACCCTTTTTATATGCTGTTGGCAGCCCAAGCACTCAGTATGACGGCACCCAAAATATATTACAATACCTGTCAACAGAAAGTAGTTATTATATGAAGATGATGAAGTCGCCATAGTATAATATGAAGCCCCTTTTAAACCTTTGGGAGGTGGAAAATAAATTATACTTGGATATTGATGAAGATATGATTCAGATAATTACCCCAATGGAGACATTCAAACCTTCCATTCAAATAAACCAAAGAAATAAACAACTAAATTAAGAATGTATAAATATTGAAGCAGAGTGCATTGGAGCACCGCCTTCAAATAAACCTGAAGCAGATCAGCATATTACCAAATTAGATCATGAAGTAATAACCCAAGGCGGAACTGCGGCATTCAGCCCAAAAGTGGGGACTTAACAAAGGGCCCCTGAACATTCTGTTTCAATAATAACCACCGCTAGACGGAGCTCATGGATATGTGAATTAAGTCAAATGGATGTCGCAACTTAAGTGGAAGTCAGATGCAGACTCATCAAGGGGATCATGAAGACCCCCATATTGATACCACAATTATTATCAAAAATTTAACCTGATTTATAGGAAGTAGTATAAAAAATACAATTTATTATAATAAAGGACCTTTTCTACCAAATCTCAGATTATCATTCTTTGTTTCACTTATATCAGTTTAAGTGATTTAATCACCAGTAACCAGTCTGGGAAAAGTGTTTGATCAAGATACAGTAGTCTTTCTGAGATATGCTCTAAAAAACTTGTTTGAATGGATACCTTGGAGCCTAGCTATCAAGGGAGAGGTTTTAAAGAATTCTGTTGTGTACTGAGGTGACCAAAATAAAAGAGAAAATTTCAGTAAGTGTCCATAAGAGATTCACCTTGGATGTGAACAGTTTTTAATAAGAATTTGATGCTACATTGGATAGCATCACAAGAGTATTTCAATAGTGAGGATGGTCTTGTCCCTTCAGAAGGTCGCCTAGTGTCTAATCTTTGTGGAACAGAATCCCTCAACAACAGGTGCCCCCAACTTAAGCAAGTCAGGGCCAACTAGCTGACTGTTGTTAATGTAGAGAATCTAGGGGAAAAACTAAAGATGTGAAAAAACAACTGATGCAAGTGTTCCATTAAGTTCCCACTGACACTATTGACAAATCCTGCGGCCTTTTTTCTCACCTAAAGAATCAATAAAATGACTAAAGCAGTTCAAGCATTATATTAAACTGCCTTTTTCACTTTTTTTAACAAGGGCTCTTACATAATGCAGTACAACCTGAGAACTATATTGTCAACTATGCACAGCCAACAAAATATAAAATATATTTATTATAGAGGCCATACGGCGGCATAATTGCTAATATAGTTTTTATACTAAGTAAAAAGCACCAGCTTTACAATTTGGTCGCACATCTGGATATCAGCTTTTGTAAATTCTGACGTGGTCTTGACTCAACTTCAAAGAGTGTTACAAGGCAACAATTAAATCCAGGGGTTATTCACCAAATTAAACACAAAATTAAGTGACAATTCAAATACCTATTGGTACAATATTGGATATCTATTAAAATTAAGATATGGCATTGTCCATCTAGTACTAAAAAAAGATATGGCATTGATTTAGTCATTAAAAGCTGAAGATAGTAAAAATGTTATTTATATGTAATTGGCTGTCGTTTTACTGACTCCTGCCTAAAAAATGAAGCAATATGTAACCTTATCAAGCAACAAAGTGACGCTAAGAGAATGTTATGATATTGCAACTCCTAATCAATGACCTGAAACACAAAGTCAGTTGAGAATTAAGGGACCATGGTTGATTTAAAAGAAATTGATAACCAGATATTGGATTCAGTATCACTTAAACAGGTGGAATGTTTACATGGAAGAGTTGATTTGAAAAAAGCTGATATGACAAATCAGGATTTAGATATTAAAGGAATTTGAATCAAGTAACATCATCAGTATAATAATTTTAAAATGGTACAAAAACTTTCAATTGACTAAGGAGTTGGAAGAAATGAGCCATAAATCTTTGAAATAGGAATCATGGAAACTGAGTTTTAAGAAATTGGAGGATAAATGACAGAAATATATAAAGTTGGAGGAAAATGAATGCTAAAGGCAAGTGAAAAATGAAGGAGAAAATGATCTGTTTGGAACTCTTTATCTGTTAATGGAAGCAATATAAAATCCACTTTTGGAATTATCCATAAAACTGCCAGATGTAGTAGCCGCCTTTTCCAGAATGAAAATACTCACCACTAAATAATTTCACCAGTTGGATGGAAAATAATGGAAAAATACTCTTGAAAATTAAGAGTTCCTTACAAGTCCATGTATCCACTATTCAAAATAATAATTAACGGCATTTTTCAAACTTTTAGTAAATGGACATTATAGGATGTGGCGGCTTTCAGAAGGCTATTATCATAATCAATTATATGGATATTAAGAGTTAAACCTTGTCCTACTAAGATTAGAAGCTAACAAATAGTCCTACAATGAGGAAAAGATTGCCATCATGGGAGAATCTAGAAGCCTGCAATGCATTGAAAACTGAGAAAATATACATGGGATCCAGCTAAAGTGGGATGAAACCATAAACGCTTTCACCAATGGTTTTAACAAGTGGCTAGATACTCGCTGATGAAGGAGCACTAAATGTTTTTTCCGCATGGATTGCAATGAAATTGGCACTTTATCCCTAAATAGACTTTCATTGGGCTATGATTTCAGCCCTAAATGGATATGAAATAGTACAGATGGTCAAATTTTTTTTTAATTTGTGGGACAGCATTTGATACTCCAAACAGAAGTTACCAAATTATGAATATAGGTAATATAAATTAAGAAAGCGCATTTGCCAATAATGTTAGAGAATCAACCAAAAATATGTTCCATTACTAATTTGTTAAAAAATTTAGACTTGATAATGCAAAAGCTCACTTTACTATTATAAGTATAGCAGAGATGGCCATGTTTCTAGAGGATTAGATTTGAAAGGGGCAATGTCAATATGGTTATACCTAATGACAATCAAGTTCCTTATGTGGAAAAAGATTAGGTGGAATAAACAAGGAACAGTTTATGTACTTTGTTCAAGTTCCATCTGACTTAGCGAATAACAGAATGACACTGTAATGCGCCCTATGGATGATGATCCCAACCCATCATTATATAAACATTTTATAATAAGTTACACGCGAGTACTTGATCAAAAAGCAAAGGCAATTGAGCACAAAATAATTCAAGAAGTAACGCGCCCCTATGTGAAGAGGCTCAGGACAAGTAATGAAACATGGAGTAGGACAGTCTTGATTTAAGTGATATCAACATATCAAATCAGGTGACGATTATTAAGAAGATATTCCCCAATATAACTGAGAAACTTTTGTAATCGAGTGATTTGGCTATCAATACCATTATTCTACAATGAACCAGTAATCCTTACTATTCTAATTGTACAAATGCAGGTATTTATGAAATTGAATAAAATTTTTGAGCAAATAATTGACATTGGAAATCTAATTAATATTTCTCCATCAATTTAGTGAAAAATAAATACTTTCACAAGATCTGGACTATAATAAGGTTACAGAACTGTGGGACTACAAACAGTAACTTTAAAGAGGCGTACAGTTCCTTGCCTTTATATTTTAAGTTTAAATTTATTGCGGGGAAGGCCAACCAGGGGATGGACACTTCCAAAAATAAACACAAAAGAAAGAAAAAAACGAAACTCAGCAACAGGGAAGGCACCCCAGAAAAACAATGTTATCTCCTGTTGCCAGCGGGAACGCCACTATGGGGAGGAGGGGGAACGTGTAAAGGGGCCATAACCACAATTATACACGTGTGGAGGAAGGGGTCCAAGTTGATGAACCAGACTATTGGACCAGGAGGAGACAAACTGATGGCAACGCGTTGTGAGGTACCCAAACATCCACTCTTGAAAGTGGTCCACCAAATGGGACCAGAATCTGTGGACAGCTTCAGGGAGGGTGGGGGTGGAGCCTGTGATGGCATCCAAGACAATCGTGTGGATAGTCCACATGGCGATTGCGACCACCAGAGTATGGAGGGAGGGTGGAAGAGGGGATACCATGGATATAGCAAGCATATCCCTTGACAGACTGAAGGGATGTGCCTGATCCTGGCCAAGCAGACGTTGCACCTCACGTTATATCGCATCAGAGGTAGGGCACTTCTCCAGGTGGTGGAACAGCTTTCCATACTGGCCACACACAAAGCAGGATGAGTGTAAAGCGTTAGAGCGCTCAGCCATATGGTACACCCACCTCAGGCAGCGCCACACATGGGAACGGATATGAGGCAGCAACAGAGGGTGGTGTGCGTATTTTCAAATAGTCTTTTGGGTCTCAAGGGAATAAGGGATGTCCATCATATCCAGGTAGTCCACCCTGGATAGGACATGGGGCCGTGTGGGGATCAAACCATCTTGAATGGGTAGCCCCTGTACCTCCTATGTGAACCAAGGAGAGGGGCGGCCTCTCTGGGCTGTGTGCCCACAAATACTGATTATCCACTCAGCGCTCCACATGGAGAGAAGGATTCGTTTAAAGTTGGGCGCAGTACCATGAGGACCTGCGGCCAATGGGTGGGAAGCCAGATACTTCATCAAGGAGTGAGGGTGCGATGGATTGGCAAGGCCCAGGGCGCGGGAGAAGTTGAGCGGGCTGCACAGGACCAGTGTTGGGAGGGGAGCGTAGGGGCGGTGACAGCCGCAATCCAGGTGCCCAGGATCTTGGCAGCATGGGCTTCAAAGTTGAGCAGGCCCATGCCACCACAACGACGAGGGCCAAACATGACCTCAAGCTGCACTGATCGGTGGGCGTCCTGACCAAAGCCACCTTTGCAGAAGGGCATACATAGATTTGAAAAACCTGGGGAGAAGGCGATGGCGTGGGCTCCAAACCAGACTTTGGAGAGGAGCATAGAGTTGGCTAAAACAACCCTGCCAGTAAGGGAAGTAGGGTGGGCTCTGAGGGAGGCGATGCACTTCATCACGTTGTCTAAAATATGACTTTCTATTACTGCTGAGGCATACCCGCCTGCCTCCACCCACACCCCCAAATGGCGGACAGGCCAATGGTAGGGCGTGGCACGAAGGGGAGCACAAGTGGGGCGGTGTGGGGTGGGCAGGGAAGGCGAGCACGTGTGCAAGCAGATGGGTCAGGCTGGGCACAGGTCGCTGGGGCCCAGCAGGTTTGATACCAACCAAGGAGGATGATTTCGGTTTTGGAGGCGTTCAATGCAGCATTACTTACCCATGAATAAACCTGGATTAGAGCTTCAAGCGCGCATTCATCTTGATTATTAGACACCCCAACCACATAATCATCAGCAAACGCCATCATCTTGACTGGGGCTTGGCCTGGCACATGGACCCCAGTGAGGCGGTCATTCAAATTATGAAGTAGTGGGCAAGGCTGAAGTTGTATAAGAGTGGGCTAAGGGGGTCCCCTTGGCGTAGGCCCCTTTGAGGGAGGACTACTTCCGTGAGGAAGCCAGGGCCACGCACTGCCATTGTTGCAGATTCTGTAAGCATCATCATCCAGCTGATGAAGCGAAGGGGGTAAGCAGAATTGGTGGAGGCAGGCCCTGAGGTATTCCCAGTTTACTCTATCATAGGCCTTCTGTTGGTCCAAAAATACTAGTGCCTTAGAGGCCGTGGACTGGCATGCGTTAGCCACAGAGTGCACGTTGTCATAAATCAACCTTCTGGGAATAAAACCGAATTGTTCTGGGGAGATGGTGGCAGAGGCTACTATCCTTAAATGTTTAGCCATGATTTTAGTTAAAATTTTGGTGTCTGAGTTAGTTAGAGAAATGGGGTGCCAGTTGGCTAGGTCTAGCTTATCTCCTTTCTTGAAGAGTGCAATGGTGAAGGCCTCTTGCCCTCCTGGTAGAAGGCGCGTATCCAGAAGGCTCTGGTTAAGGGAGGCAAGCAGCAGTGGGGATAAATATTTGAAGTACTTCTTATAGAACTCATACAGAATGCCATCAGGGTTGGGGCATTTCTGATTTGGAGCACCGCGCAAATGGACCAGAGTTCATCCAGAGTAATCAAATTCATTAACTCTGGGTATCAGGAAATGGTGAGGATGTGAGTGCTATCGGGAAATTTCGCCATTTTGGCTGGCAGAATTGGATCAGATCAGTATAACTCAGAGTAATACTTTTGTATTTTGATCACCACTTCAGCTGGCGTATCCATAACGGAATTGTATGCCCTCCACACCTGTGTGCAGGCCACACTCTGGCGCAGTGCAAAGAATTTTTTTAAAAAAATAAGCAGAGCACGTGCCACCCATTGTACTGTGTTTGGCCCTGTACTGAACACAAACTCGATGTTTGTGTTGCCTTTCAAACGCGTTGAGGTGGGAGGCTGCTTCTGCTCACTTCTGGCCCCAAGCCGGGCTGTAGCCCAAGGTTGGGATGTTGGACTCCAGGTGTGCCAACTCTTCCAGAGCGCGCGAGATGATGGCCAAGGTAGCGCGTGAGCGTCAGGAGGAGAGGTGGCAAGTGTGATGGATGGTATCCGCTTTGAAGGCTGACCATGTGGAAATTGGGTCCACACAAAATGTTGTAATAAACTCTTTTGCCAAAGTTGCAGATTCCACTCTGGAAATTTGGCGATGCGAGTTAGGGTGGGTGGAGTTTGCACCAATGCGGAGCCCTAGCCACTGTGACGGGTAAGTGGTAGGTTATTGAGACCAGCCGGTGGTTGGAGAAATCGATATCTGATGTGTGGAAGTGAGAAATATGTATCAAAATTGCATCAGCTCAAGGATAAGGTTGATGCGGGACATGGGCCTTAACTGGCTGTTGTGGATGTGGGGACGCGTCATGTTCTTGAGCAGCGGAGCTTGCCATGGCAGTGCATCAAACAACCCAAGGGTGGCCTTTAGAACGTGAAGTTCTATGTGACTCTGGGGTGTGTGGGATGAGGAAGGCCAGCGGTCCATGGATGGGTTTAACCAACAGTTCATGTCACCAACTATGATAGGGTCAGGGGGTAATGGAAGGGGTTTGACCAATGAAAAAATTCCTGACACTCTCATGCACAGGTCAGGGCATAAATGTTGACGATAGCATGCGCCACATTGGGCTCACAAAATGTGACAACAAGGACTTGGCCATCGAGGAAGGATATAGATGATAATTAATTTAAAAAATTGTTTTTCTGAACCAGCACCCCACAGTGCAAATACCAGAAGGAAAGGGAAGGGAGGAGAATGGTTTTTCAAGCGTCCTTGGAACCTCACAGACAATGGGACTCCTGGATAGCCAGGATGTCCACGGGTAAATTATTTTGTAAAAAACTTAGTTTCCTAGCCTGGGACAGTGAGGCCTTGAGTCCGGCGATGTTCAACGTCCCTAAAGTGAAGGCTCCCCCCATCGCACCCTAGGTGTGAGGGGGTGGGCACCCAAGCCCACCAGACTTCTCTGGATCCCCACAGGCCTTCACGGTGGCGCGGGTGTTTGCAGCAACGCTATTGGAAGATTTGTTAATTTTAGCAGACAGGTTTGCGTTGGCTTTTGCCTTTGCTTTTGGTTTTGGTTTCCCCTTGTTATACAAATTTTTTGTGGTGCAGTTAAGTTTGGTGCACTAACGTTCAGGTCAAAAAAATTTTTCAGTTGGGATGGGTCCTAAGTCAGTTTCAACTGGAGCTTGGGTGCAATGATTGGGTGAGATTGAATCCCCCATCAGATCCTCAGATTGAGTGGCCCGCTCTTCATGGGCTTCCCAATCTGATTAGTTGAGGGATTCCCAAGTTGCTTCCGCCGCAAAGGTTTTAAATGTCCTCCTGGTGTTAGGAGTGCGGGATAGTGGAGGCGACCTTGGCCGCTTCCTTGGCCGCGGCCCTGCGGGCCTGTTTGGCCTTCGTTTGCTCTTGAGGGGAGACAGGCTTTACTAGTAAGTAGCAGCCTTATTCTCCCCATGGGAAGGCCTCTTTGGTACTGGTGGTTGGTTCATAGTGAGCCTCCCCATTGGTCATGGCCACCGAGGGGTGCTCTTGGAATGTGATGCCCTCCTTTGTGGGGCATGCGTGTGCCTTATGGCTGGATGCGTCACAGTGGGTACAGATGGGGGGTGCGCTGTCCATGGTTACCTGGAAAGGGTGGGTGGTATGCCCCTCAGTATTAATAAAAGTGGAGTGCAGGATCTGGGTTAGGTCCTTCACAATCTCCTTGGTTGGGGTCAGAACTGCAATGGCTTTGCCAGTGCACAGGTGTGGCATCAGCGTAAAGCGTTGCATCTCAAAGGATTAATTTTGCCATATACGGTGAGACCAGCTTTCAGGTGCTGCTCCAGAATGGCACACTTGACCATAGTGGGCAAAAAGTTGAACGTGAGAAAAATTTGGTTGGATTTATCCATTTGGTGCGCTTAGTTTGTATGACCCGATGCCCTTTGGTGAGGTTGATCACAGCGCGCACTGCAGCAGCTTCATCTGCTGCCTCCTTGTTTTCAAAGCTGAGATCCAGCCAACTGCATGACATGGAGTGAGGTGCGACATACACTGCAGTTGGGAAATGAATGTGCATATCCCCACAAAACTTTTCCCACAACACCATTTGCTGAATATCCAGGAACACCCAGACTCCGTATTCCACCAATGAGAGTGGTTGAGGGTGCGGCATGTTGATGTACTGGTTACATTGCACCTGCCAAGCGAGGATTTCTGGGGAAATAGTAACCGCCGGTTTTTTATTTTTATCTAATCCGCCAGTTTCTCAGGGGCATTTGTGAACATTGGAAGTCGCGGGGCTACCACCTGTGCCTTTTACCTTACTTGCCCAACTGCTCCCTGACATGGGCGCAAACTTATCTCCTCTGTGAGCTTATCAAACTAAAGTCAGATTTGAATCAAATAAGTTGCAAAAGTGATTGCAACGAGAGAGAAAAGTTTTTTCTTTGCTTTTATATTTTATATTAAAAATTAAGGCATTGGCAATTGTTTTACTGTACTAGAACTATGAGTTAAAAATTGGCACAGACCATGCAAAATTATGGGGTTTGGTGTTATTTTAAAGACATATTCTCTAAAATCTAGGGCAAACTTTGCTGAGATTCTAAAAAAATTAGGAACCTGTAATGGCTACATGACATTATTGTGTTGACTGATTTCAAGGACAAGGCTGTTCGTCAGGAGGCCAAAAGGTCAAGTTACAAGGCCTTCATGACATGAAACATACCCTGGGCCAACGCTGGGTACAGGCAAGGTATGCCCAGGTTGGTCCTAGGGATGTGCATGATTCTCGGCCTGGCGTTAAAACTAGGGTATTAAAACGCACCAGCTACGTCCTTAAATTCTGATGGTTCGTTTTTTGTTTTTGAAGTAACAGGGATTTGAAACCCGTTCCATTTTTAAATTGCTAAGTTGGGACAAGTCAATTTGCAATCTATAACTAAAATTTGGACAATCTCAGTTACAGGACCCTGGCTGATAATATCATGAGCCTATTATTTCCTAGGCTTAGCACCACTTCCGCTGATTGAAAAAGATTTTCCCAGTGTTTAAGTGTGTTTCTGCAAGACCAACTTTAATTGTTAGCCGTCTGGTTTATTAAAACCACATTTGTTTTTTATTTTATGTGCATGTGTTTTGCTTAATTTGCTGACCTCTACCAGGTCCAAATTAGTAAAATGTGTGCTCTCCTTTCTTGGAGCTTTCTGTGCACCGTTTTTCTGGTTGTGTTTGGTTTACCTTTTATTCAGCAGTAGGTTCCGTACCTGTGGGGTGGGACTCCGCTACCACCTCTACTGGAACTGGAGCGTTACAGACATGCTCTTGGCATTAGAAGACCAACCATATTTTTGGTTTGCTGAAACCTACTTCCAAGTGAAAGGTCTTTGTATCGTTATTCAGGAGCTTTGGCTGTGCACCGTGGTTAGAATACTATTGTCCATGGTGGCCTCATTCTTTTTGGCGGTGTGCCAGATAGGCATGTCACTTTTTTCTGCATGTGGTGTTACTTCCACCCTTTAGGTGAGCACATGGTTGGAATGGACCATTTGAAGCCCATTTGCTTGGGTATTCAAGTTTCCAACAATCCTTCTAGTTATAAAAAACAATCTCTGACTCCCTTCCTTCAGGAGTTGAGTGGCTGCATTGGCTTCTACTCAGGGCACCTGCCTGGGTGTTTTACATTTATAAAACTGTGTTGTGGGTGTTTAATATTATAGAGACTTTGATGCGAACCTTTGGGGCTGGGCAACCCTATGCCACCACTTCTGAGTTTTACCAAGGCTCAACTGTGCACTGAGGTGTTGGGCGTTTTGTGTAATTTAATTTTTTTGAATTCATGGTGTCACTGGCCTACCTGTGCCCATCGTTTCCTGAGCATTATTTTTCCATGTTAATTTGTAAACCCCAGAGATGGACAATTAAGTGAGTCAAGCTTCCCCTACTGGCTTCAATAAACTAATTGGCGCTTTTTTGGGAAGTTTCCGCTCCCCAAATCTGGAAGGGGCAGGTAATTTGGCCTTCATGCTTTCACCTGGGGCGGCCCCTATAAATACAGACCCCAAAAACTTGCGCATGTCTCTGAAAATGGGGGATTCTTAAGTTTCTAATCATTCATTTTTAGCAGAAATTGAGGGTGAACAGGGGTCCAGCCCCAAAACTAAATTATATGTCTCAGTTGATTCCGCCAATATGATGTCTTCCCAGGCAGCCCATCTAAATATGGCACTTATGCCTATTGATTTCTCCTTGAAAAGGACAGAGCTCTTCACCTATTCCCTCACCGTTTTGGCAGAAGTGGAGGGTCTGGGCAAGTCTAGCCTCAAAATTGATTGTAACAATTTAATTAAAATGACTTTTTCTTCAAACTCCATTTGGATTGTGCAAGTGGGGTCATCAACAAAGGGCCTGGGTGTGATGACCTTATTAACAATGTACAACTGGCACTAAATCTGACATGAGGTCATTAACGCCAAAAACGCATTTTATAACGTAAATCCATTAAAATATAAGCGAGCCAAATGTCATCTCTTGGGACTCTTGCATGGAACCCATTTCTGTATACCAGATTAGCCCAGAGAATTCACACTTGACCCCTGCCATGTTTTGCAGAACACAGGTGGTGGAAAATAATTGGTTTTTAAGATTTAAAAATGTTTATGCAATTTCTGAGGATATGGAGGGATATGTGACCTCAGTAGTAAAAATGGCCAACTATCCCTCTCCATTATATGATGCAAAAATTATCCTGAAGGCATGCTTATGCCTGATGAAGAATTTACTGGTGAAGTGTCGGCGTTGTCTGCTATGAATAAGGACCATTCTAGATATTTTTTTTAACTGCTACCCTTTCACCACTTTAGGAAAATCAGCACAACAATTTTGGTAGATACTGAGCCTCTGAGAATTTTATTGACTAAGGCCTAGCTGACTATCTTGAGTTGGGTTACTTGCCTGGTGGTATGGCTAGAGGAGGGGCTTCCCAAGGTATTTCCACGCTGAATGTTCTAGCGTTAGTGGATCATCAAGTTGGAAAATATCATATGGCTGACCACTTCCAAAAATCAAAAACTCTTGTACCCCATTATTTGGGGAGTGTAGTAGTGGCTAAAGTTTGACGTCAGAACCAACTTGAAAGACGATAATATATCATTAACTTTAAAAATGGCCAAGTATTAGTTATCCCCAAGTCTGAAGCGAATTTTTGGTATAATTTGCCTCAATGCCCAAGTTCAACGCACTCAGTCTAGCTCCGCTACTGAAGCCCTCATTGGAGGTACCCTTACCTTCCTGTTTAGAGGGCTGGAATCTTCCTTTGATGCATCTTCAGCCAATGTATTACCAGCTCATTCAGAGTTTGAATGCAAGTTCAAAGTCACCGTTGATCTGATGCATATATTTTCTCACATTAACCCTTGAGTGTTTGGGAAGTATCGTCAGATGAGTGGGTCATAAAGCATGTAGCTAAAGATGCAATATTTCAGCTTACCTCTCTGGTATGTTCCCACTTCCTTTATAGAGAAAGTCAATGGTACTCTACGCTCATGCATAGATTATGAGAACCTAAACAATGTCAATGTACCAGATTTACATCCCATCCCGTTGAGCTCTCAGATTTCTTTTTATGTGGAGAAGGCCAGAGTCTTCTCCAAACTATATAGCAAATGCATTTAATCAGATCCGGATCATGAAGACCAGGAGTGGCTCACTGCATTTTAGACCAGAAAAGGATTTTCCAGTTTTGGGTTATGACCTTTGGGCTTAAAAATGCACCTGCTATCTTTTAACACCGTATAAATGCGGCTTTTAGGGATCTTCTGGGTGTATGCGCGGTGGCCTACATGGATGATATTCTGGTGTTCTCCACTGATCAAGAATCTCATGCAATATACCTGCGGCAAGTGGTGGAGAGTTTAAGGGCAACCAACCTTACGCTGAAGATCAGTAAGTGCGAGTTATTTAAGTCTCATGTCACCTTTCTGGACAACATCATGTTTGATTAAGGCCATACGATAACTCCAGACAAGGAGAAGGCAATTTGTGAGTGGCCTATTCCAACTTCAATCAAGGAATTGAGAAGTTTTTTGGGACGTGTACATTCCTTAAGAAGTTTGCGCCAATTCTAATGAGGTGGCTGCGCCCTTGTATAAGGATATTGGAGCAAAGGTACTTCAGTGGTCTCCCATACTGCAGGATGCCTTCCAAGCGTAAAGTGCGCCCTGTTGTCCACATCCATCCTTCTCAATGTAGATCCTGAAAAATAGTTTATTGTTGCTATTAAAACCTCCAACTTCACCATAGCAACTGCCTTTTTATAAGTAGGCGGAGATGGAGCAGAGCTTTCAGCAGATTTTTTCCAGGAAGATGTCTCTTCCAGAGTTGAACTAGGCCGTTTATTACAAAGGATTATTAGCAGTGGTTGAGGCGCTAACCTATTGGTGTCATCACCTGCATGGCTCATCCCAACATTTCTACATACATACAGATCACCGTGCCTTGTTGTACTACCGCGCACCTCTTGTCCAAACCCCATGGCAAACCCTCTAGCATGAGACACTTGCTCTGTTTTTATTTTCTTATGAGTTTACCAAAGGCAAAGAGAATGGTTTGGCGGATGTTTTAAATCAGAATTCTGCTTTAGTTCCAGATCCTAAGGAGGTGGAGGTGCACAGCACCCACTTGGTAATTCCGCCAAGTAAAATTGTATCCACACAGCCTCCATGGCATGCATGCCAGCGTTGGCTCCTCTGAAAAACGCGGAGCCTATATTATGTTTAGATAAGGTTCTTCTTTATCAGTCCTTGTTGCCATAGTATACTATGGTCTGCGCCAAGAGTAAAATTAAATCAGGAGTATATTACCAGGAATTACTATTTAAGGAAGAGATGTTGTATTTTCCGGAATGCCTAATGGTTCCTGCCAGACCACTACATTAGTTAATCAACTAGAATCATTATGTTGGTATCACCGTCATGCGCATTGGAAAGATGAGTAATTTGGAGCAGATTCACCACAGTTATAATTAAAAAGTGATTAGCTGCACAGATTGTCAGGTACTGTAAAGAGGGTTTAGTCTGCACCCAGATGAAGCTAAATAGCCAGCCCCTCTCAGGGTTTTTAATATAAGTTTAAAAGGCTGAAGGGCCTATGGACTTCCTTATCAGTTGATTTCATTGTGGAGTTACCTGCGGCTGAGGGCTTTGATGCAATCAAGGTAGTAGTGGACCAATTACAAAGTTCGCCCATTTCATTCTCTTCACACCATAGTAATAGCGGTGGAGATGGTTAGGCTCTTTGTGTCTCATGTGTTTACTCTTTAGGGGGTGCCCCCTGGAGTTAATTTGTTATTAAAGACCCCATTTTCCCTTTGTTTTTTGAGAAAAGTTGCATAAAACTCTTTGGATATGTCAATGCCGCTCTACTGCCTACCCCAATATGATGGGCAGAAAGAACGAGTGAATCAGTGACTGAGAAGGCCTTGCGGTGTTACACTGCTTTGGATCATTAGTATTGGGCTTCTCATCTTCACATGGACCAATGTAGCTATGACAACGCCCAACATGTATCCATTATGTTTATTCATTTAATTGCCAACTATGGGCTTAACACACCCTTTAACATTTAGACCAGCTGTGGATCCAAAGTGGAAGCGGTGATGGACTTGGCTAAGACCATCAAGAAAATATCAAAAGGGGCTATCACGAATTTGGATGCTGCTATGCAAGCTTATAAGGAGAACGTTGATGATAAGAGACAAGTAGGTCCTGCGTACAAGGAAGGGGATCTCATGATTCTTGCCGCTAGAAATATCCCAATCAAGAAGCCATGCAAAACACTGGTACTGAAGAGTATAGGGCCTTACTGCATTGCCAGAAAGGTAGGACATGCCTCATACCAGTTAGATCTTCCCTTATTGTTCCAGAATTTTGCCATCTTTCATAAAAGTAAGTTGACGTCGTTTGAACGCCCCCACCAGAGACTCCAGAGGAATATCTCATTGATGGAACACCAGAGTGGCAAGTAGAGGAAATTGTAGCCTCTCTACTTGTAAGGAGAAGCTTGAGAACCTGGTGTCATGGAAGGGATTTAATGCGGGTGGGAAAGTTGAGTACCAGCACGCTATTGCGTCCATGCCTAAGACCTTATTGAGGGTTTTCCATGAGCGTTTCCTTATGGCAGCAGGACTCAAGCTAAATAAATTGTCGCCTCCTTGAAGTTGGCTCCTGACCAAAATAACTTCTTCTTTTTGAAGCCCCTGAATGGGCTGGAGCCCAACAGAACGGGAAGATAATGTCATAATTGCATGACACAGTTGAGGGTACAGATTGTAGGAATAAGGCTGAGCGTGAAGAGGCCAAAAAGTTAAAATTGGTAGGCCTCCCTGACTTGAAGCATGCCATGGACCAACTCATGGTAAAGGCAAGATGTCAAGTAGGTCCTGGGGTGAGCGTGATGGTTGGCCCAGCGTTACATCAAGGGCGTAAAATTTACCAGCTTTTTTGTGAATAATGACGATTCATCACAGTTGTTTGAAGAATGGGGTTTCAAGACCTGTTTGATTTACAATTTTGCCAAATTTTTGGAGAAATCAGCTAAAGTCAAAAACTCAAGTTTAAGCTTACTCAAGCTACAGCACCACTGAGGCTGGTGATCTGCGCTTATTGGTTCATTTGGTCTTAGTATCACTCCTGAGGAATGATGATTCTTTCCTTAGTGTTTATTAGTGCTTTCCCAGGACCAAAACTTTTTGATAATTGACTTGCTTAATAGACCCCAAGAGCTTTACGTTTTGAATGGTCCTTTAGTTTTCTGTGTGATGACCTCCTTGAGGAGGTCTCTAACAGCATAGGTCATTTTATTCGTCAAAATTAACAATGTAATCTGGTGCACTACTGGGACGTCCTGTTCCCTTATATCGAGGCACTAAGGCACCCTGACAACAATCTGCACTTAATTATGTAACCTGCAAGGTAGTCTGATCAAGTTTTGTCTTTCCTGGGTTACCTAGTTAATTATACAGTTTTCTAAACCTTAGCTTGGGCATCCTGTGCTCTGGCACCTTTAAGGTGCCCTCACCCCAATTTTGCTAGCAATTAGTTCCCTTGTGGTGTGGTTGTGAATTCCGCACCACCTCTCCATGAATGAGAGAGTTACAGACACTCTCTTGACGGTAATGGAGCTGTCTCCAACCACCCTCTGTAAAGCGGTTAGAAAATGCGCAACTGCCCATGCAACTATAAACTATTGAAGCTCTAATTGGAACACCACCAATAGTCAAGCTAAGAAACACAAAAAAGCCACCTCATGGACACAGGTATAAGCGCCAGCATCCCTTGGTATACAGATGGGGCAAACTATTAGGCCCTATGGGGAACCCTAAACCTGCAGCCCATTAATGCCAACGGACTGTGTTACAAAATTTTGCCATTTTCATGTTCAGTAATCTGCTATTGTGCCAGGTCAAGAGTATGAGATTGCTGACCCTTGCTTTTTGCCTTCATTGACCTACCTTTCTCTAAAAGATTGCAGCAAAAACTCCCCAACTCATTATAGTTAACCCACTTCTGTCACAATTGGAAAATCCCAGTTTCTGACCATCATATATTAAAATTATTCTTAGGCGCACTGACAAGCAACCAAAGCAGCCTAACTGAGTTGGGAGAGGTTTGGGGTACTAACAGCACCAAACATTGCCTAATACTGGTTGATTATGAAAAGTCCTCTATTGTGTTTGGTCCGACCCAGCCACAAAAAAGCTCCTCAAAACTGGACACCCAAAAAAGACCAACAGGTAAGTGAGGTATGTTAACCCCAAAACAACCTTTAGTTTTATTCTGGATATAAAAAGGGCCCACCAATCAGAGCTTGTCCGGGGAACAACTGAAAATGCTCCCCAGGAGGAAAAGATAGGGGTGAAATTCTGAAGTGATCTTCAGAATTGGCAGGCGCGCCTTATAAAGGCTGCCCTTTTAGGGCCTCACCTGATTATTAATTTAGCTTATATGATCCTAATCTGCAACTCAGTGAGGCACAACCCAGCGCCCAAAATAACCAAGCCAAAAGTAATTTTATAATGATCACTTCAGATTTGGAAAATCTGAATCCAAGTTAAAATGCATTGATTGAGATAAAATTGATCGTTAAACTAATTGGGATGTCAACAGGCCCTCTTAATAGCACTAGGTACTCCCATTTGGGCGGTCCATGTGCAAGACCTATCGTGCCAATTATGAGCATCAACAAAGTTCGCCATAGGGCAGGAAATTGATTATGTTTAACTTCTGTTTGTCTATGGGATTTCTAGATGTTATCTTCAGGTCAATTCCAAACAATTTTTCATGCTGATTAATGATATTGTAGCCAATTAGTTGGGACTAATTGATGAGTTTTGGTTCAGCTACAATTGGCCTGAATGTGCAAGTGTATTCAGCCCAAGCTTTCAATAGAATAATCAAATTAAATTGATGTTGAGTTATTTGGCATGAGCCAGTTGCAATAGGATTTAAGTTGATAATTAGAGTATTAACTCGAGCATTGAGAGGATAATCATCCCAATCTGTTGGTTGTCAAAGGGTTTATTTTTGGGTCAACCACCAGAATATGACATTAATGAGTATAGATCTTGGCTTGGAAAATTGTAGTTCTACTGAGAAAAACTCCCTGATCTCCCATATAATCATGTTCTAAGCAAATAAACTTTACTCTCTTTTTGCCATTACCAATTTGGCTAACCTCTAATAAACTATGGACAAAAAGACTTTTAATACTTATCACTTAAGGGACTTTAACCTGAGGTAAGAAATTTTGGTCAAGAAAAGTAAAACTTATAATCCAACATACAAGAACTTCGGGTCTCTTGTAAACAAAAATAAAGGACGAGTGGTTTAACACACCTTCGTCCCAATAGATGTTTTGAAACTTGAATTAAAAACATAGGGCAAGAAGGGCAGGTTCCTAATTAATGAGTATTTTAACATGAAAGGTGAATTTCTTGCTACTACCCAAAAAAGTTGATGCTATTGAATTATGCTACAGGTGGAACGCCACCATCTTGCTACCATGTGAGAATATTTAATTAGTCAACTTGCCACTCAGGCTGCTAATGTTATCAATAGAGAATTTGAACCTTTTCTGATGGAAGCAGATATTGAAGGCGATGAGGCGTTAGGACTGCAGGAAGTGCCTACGATCTTTACCTCCACTTTAGGCATTGTGTTATTCGATCAGCCAGATATGCCAGCAACTCTTCCCCTGAGCCATCTGACCTGATTAATTGTGAGCCTCCAGTTCAACCTGCATGCAACCTCACTGTTATTCCTACACTGAATCTTGTAGGCGCTTCTACTAGGCTGCTCTAGTGGTTCAAGGCTGGTTTATGCCTACTTTTTGTCTCCACCACTTGGGAAGTCAATTAGGAGCATCTTAGTGCTTTGTCCTATCTTCATGAACCTTCGTTCATAAAGACCTTATCAAAATTTACTAAAGTCTGCTAAATAGCCAATTAAGAATTTTAATAGTCTCTTTGAGATTAGCATGGCCAGGGCATCTGAGAATACTAAGTTGTGACTAATGAACTTGATGGACATTGAGAGCTAGGGGTTGGTGATGCTTAAATTATAAAATATTGGCGTTACCTACCACAACGCAAATGAACTTCTAATAAGGAGTTTTGTATTAGGAATGTATGACCACCCATATGAAAAAGAGTTACTTAACATCTTCTTTGAAGAAGATGAACCTGTTAAAATTCTCAAAGAGCGTTTTTATTTGGAAGCTCAGATGCTAGAACGGACTAACGCTATCAATAATTTTTGATGAACAAATCGCCTTATGTCATGCTTATGAGCCTTACTAAGAATTATATTATGTAATTATTACAAATTCTAAATAAAGAAAACAATATAACCCATATAGTGAGTTATATCAGGCGGTGCCGTCACTTTTGGGGCACCCAATAATTGTTATCATGTACCTCGCAAGCCACGCCCTTAAAACATTTTTCCAAAGAAGGATTTACCCCCGCCATATGGCCCTTGTTCATAAGACCTATGTTAGTCAGATTATTTGTAAGCACTGCAAAAAATGGGCCATAATGTCAATCATTGTCCTATTTTAAGTGCTAAACTCCAGGTTCATGCTGTGCGCCATGTAAGTGATAACAAAAGTGGTAAAAGACAGGGTGGAGTAGAATTAAGATTTTGTACTTCTGCTAATTCTAGCAAAATCTCAAAGAAAAAATTCGCCAAACTATTATCCAGAATGATGCATGAGTGATTAGCTGAACTGCCTTTGTTAGTTCAGGTTTTAACAAATAATAGCATAGAGGTGACCACCCACTCACAAAAAAAATGTGCCGCCAAGTTTGCGGAAGAATTAGTGTTGAAGCCATATTTCCAACAGCTGGAACCACTTTAATTTCTAGCTCCTTCTAATGAGACTCTTTAGTTTCCCTCGGTCCAAATGGCTGTACCTATTGAGGCCTTGAAGTAATCCAACCCTCAGTTATATAAAGACTACAGAATTTTTAGGTCAAGCGGACAAAGTGGATGTCCTTGCTTAAACCCTACTGATACTTATTTTTCTAAGTGTACCTATATTGATATAACTGTAAATAAGCTCAAAGTCTGAGCTATTTTAGACAGTGAGGTACCAATTAATATTGTGTCAATTTGAGTGGTGAAGAAATTGGTGCTTTCCCTAGACATATATAATTGTAAAATCCATGGGGCTGCTGGCCCTCAGACTATAACTTCATACGGAGCATACAACATGTTATCACTGAGTTTTGGTATCTTAGTATTTCCACTAAGGCTATCATATTTCCTAATCAGAATTATGACATTTAAATTGATACCTCTTTTTGAGGAAATATGGAGTCAAAGCTGACTGTGAGGAAAATACTTTAGACCTACTGGGACAAACAAAGCATCTCTTTTATAAATAGAATGATGAGGCCTCAATGGATCCAAAGCAGGGTTTCAATAACATAGATTACAAGAACGGTATAGTATCAATTGATTGTCTTTGGTTATATGGCCGCACCCAAAAGTTACTGACAAAGATTGTAGAATCAAAAGTGTTCCTATATAAGCTAGATATAACTCAACCATCCCATAATGTCATCAAGTTATAATGGGAACTGAAAATTTTCTTAAACATTCCTCAGGGAATATATGGTGAGATAGTCACCCCATTTAATCGATTAAAAACCTGTCATAACGCCTGAATTTATTCTCAGATCATGGCAAAACTTAAATGCTTTTTGATACCCTGTATCTTATTCTGTAAAAGTTAAGCGACATCAGGTAGTTGCTTCTGTTTATTTCTACCTTTCAAGGAAGTTTTTATCCACGAGTTAAAATCTGGTGAAACTTGGGCTTGAAGACGACGAGCATCAGACAGTATGTTTGCAGAAAACTCGAGAATGACTTTCAGGTTTGACAGAGGATGAAAAGGATTAAACTCTGTACTTATTTGACAAGTTTAGTATTGTTTTCTAAGAGATAAAAGCGATTTGGTGTGCACATGAAGTGAAGCATCAGATCATTACTGGCAATCATCCAATGATTTGATTTCATCCTATTCAGTGTTCTAAGGCGGCAGATGAGGTTGTTAACGCTGAAATAAATCAACTTGTGCATCATGGGATGTTAATACCCTCCAAGAGTCCTCGGGACTCTCCAGTTTTATTATCAAAATAAATGATAGATCAAATAGAGTGGTATTAGATTACTAATAAATCAACAATATCACAAAGAAGTTTTTTACCTTTTACCCCATATTGATGGTGCAATAGACTGCTTGGGCAGCGCACAATATTTTCTGCTATAAATTTAATCTCCTGACATTAGCAGATTAATCTGCCAAAGGAGAAACAAGAGAAGTGCGCTATGATCACTGCGCACGGCCTGTACCAACCCACTAGGATGCTACAAGGGCTGTATAACGCCCCTGAGACATTCCAGCTTGCTATGGATAGCATTTTGGAGTTTAATATCTCATGTGTGTTAGTTTATCTAGATTATATAAATGTTTATTATAGAACATTTATGGTCCATTTGCAGCATCTGGAGGAAGTATTCCGCTGGTTGGCCCAAGCCCGTTCTAAAATCAAATCTCATTAGTCTAATTTCAATCCAAACAACTTGAGTACTGGGGGTTTGTCATTGGCAGACAAGGCTTATGGCCCCACCTCTTTTTAAGGTGAGGTTATCAAAAAACTTATGACCACGTAGCAAGTGTGTTATTCAGGTATTTTTGGGGATGATCCGCTAATATCACCAGTTTGTGAAAAACTTTAATAAAATGGGTTACCATTGTTTCACCTTCTCAAGCTGGGGTTTATTCAACTGGACGGAAGTCTGCCAGCTCTCCTTTGATCAATTATGACTTTTCCTAACCCAGGCACTGATACAAATGTATATGAACTTTGTTAAAACACTTATAATTCATATGAATACATCTCTTACTGCATAGGGGCGGTTTTACCTCAACTCAATGATAAAGGGGAAAAAAATACTGTTACTTATTGCAGCCAAACACTGTATATACATGAACAAAATTATACAGTTATTAAGAAAAATATTTACCTGACATTCATGCTTGTAAGCAAATTAGGGTTTATAATCATGACGTGCATTTTTCTGTGGTAACTACCCATGTTTCTTTACGCTGGTTGCATAACCTAAAGGAGCCCAAAGGATGGTTGTCACGCTAGTTTTGAAATTACAAGCGTATGATTTTAAAAACAACATCAACCTGGCATAAAGCACAAAAAGTGGATGGATTTTCTAGGTTGCTTACTGTAGCCTTAGTGGCTCATAAAAACAATGAAATAATTATTATATTTAATAAACAGCAATATGATTTTAAATTTTAAATTTTAAATTTATTGTGGGGAAGGCCGACCATGGGACGGACACTTCCAAATATGACTCAGATGAGACAAAACTTAGTACCAGAGGAGGCACCTCAGAGAAGCGATGCTATCTCTTGTTGCCAGCGGGAACGCCACTTATGGGGAGGAGAGAAGGAACGTGTGTAGGGGTCTTAGCCACTATTGAGCACGTGTGGAGGAGGGGTCTGATTTTGATGAACCAGACTGGGAACCAGGAGGAAACCAGCTGTTGGCAACGCGGTGGGAGATATCCAAACATCCACGCTTGAAAGTGATCCACCAAATGAGACTGGAATCTGTGGACAGCTTCAGGGAGGGTGGGGATGGAGCCAGCGATGGCATCCAAGACAATCGTGTGGATAGTCCACATGGCGATTGCAACCACCAGAGCACGGAGGGAGGGTGGAAGGGAGGAGGCCATTGATAGAGCAAACATATCTCTTGACAGACTGAAGGGATGCGTTTGATCCTGGCCCAGCAGATGTTGAACTTCGCACCATATCACTTTAGAGGTAGGGCACTTCTCCAGGCGGTGGAACAGCATTCCATACTGGCCACACATGACACAGGATGAGTGTAAAGCGTTAGAGCGCTCAGCTGTACGATACAGCCGCCTCAGGCAGCGCCACGCATGGGAGCGGACTTGAGGCTGCAACAGAGGATGGTGTGCGTATTTCCAGATAGTCTTCTGGGTCTCAGTGGAATAAGAGATGTCCATCATGTCCAGGTAGTCCACCCTGGATAGGACTTGGGGTCGAATGGGGATCACGCCATCATGGATGGGTAGCCTCTGTACCTCTTGTGTAAACGGAGGAGAGGGGCGGCTCTCTTTGGGTTGTATGTCCACTAATACGAATTCACCACTCTGCGCTTCGCATGGAGAGTAGGATGCGTTTGTAGTGGGTTTTAGTCCTGTGAGGACCTGTGGCCAATGTGTGTGATGCGGTATTTCATCAGGGAGTGGGGGTTTGATGGATTGTTGAGGCCCAAGGCGCGGAAGAAGTTGGAGCGGGCCGCGCAGGACCAGTGTTGGGATGGGAGTGTAGGAGCAGTGACAGCCGCGATCCAGGTGCCCAGGATCTTGGCGGCATGGGCTTTGAAGTCAAGCAGGCCCATGCCACCATGATGATGAGGCCAAACATGACCTCTAGCCGTACTGGTGGAGGGCGGCCTGACCAAAGCCATCCTTGCAGCAAAGCATACAGGGATTTGAAGAAGCTTTGGGAGAGGGGATGGCATGAGCTCCGAACCAGACTTTGGATAGGAGCATAGAGTTGGCAAGAACAACCCTGCCAGTGAGGGTAGTAGGGTGGGCTCTGAGAGAGGCGATTCGCTTCGTCACGTTGTCCAGTATACGGCACTCCATTACTGCTGACGCGTATCCACCTGCCTCCATCCACACGCCCAGATGGCGTACCAGTCCTATGGTAGGACGTGGCACAGAGGGAGCACCAGTGGAGCGGTGTGTGTTGAGTTAGTAAGGCGTGGATGTGGGCGAGCATATGGGCCAGGTTGGGAACTAATTGCTGGGGCCCAGCAGTTCTGAAACTGACCAAGGAGGATGATTTCGGTTTTGGAGGCGTTCAGTGCCGCGTTGCTTACCCAGGAATATTCCTGGATGAGGGCTTCAAGCGCGCGTGCATCTTTATTATTAGACACCTTCACCACGCAATCATCTGCAAATGCCATCATCTTGACTGGGGTTTGGCCTGGCACATGTACCCCAGTGAGGTGGGCATTCACATTTTCGCAGTAGTGGGTCAAGGCTGAAGTTGTATAAGAGTGGGATGAGGGGGTCCCTTTGTCGCAGGCCACTTTGAGGGCGGACTACTTCCGTTAGGAAGCCTGGGCCGCGCACTGCCATTGTTGCAGATTCCGTGAGCAGCATCACCCAGTTAATGAAGCGGGGGGTAGGCGGAATTGTTAAGGCAGGCCCTAAGGTATTCCCAGTTTACTCTATCATAGGCCTTTTGTTGGTCCAAGAATACAAGTGCCCCAGAGGCTGTGGACTGACACACATTAGCCACAGAGTGCACGTTATCCAAAATCGACCTTCTGGGGATGAAACTGAATTGCTCTGGGGAGATGGTGGAAGATGCTACAGTCCCTAAACGGTTAGCCATGATTTTGGTTAAAATTTTGGTGTCTGTGTTTGTTAGAGAAATGGGGCGCCAGTTGGCTAAGTCAAGCCTATCCCCTTTCTTGAAGAGTGTGACAGTAAAGGCCTCATGTCCTCCTGGTAGGAGGCGCATTTCCAACAGGCTTTGGTTGAGTGAGGCTAGCAGCAATGGGGATATATATTTAAAATATTTTTTGTAGGACTCATATGGAATGTCATCTGGGCCTGGGCATTTTTGGTTTGGCGCACCGCAAATGGCTGTCCATAATTCATTCAGAGTAATTAAATTCATTATTTCAGGGTATCAGAAAATGGCGCGGATATGAGTTTGGTCGAGAAATTCCGCCATTTTGGCCGGCTGAATTGGTTCAGCTCAGTATAACTCAGAGTAATATCTTTGCATTTCAATTGCCACTTTGGCCGGTGTGTCCACAATGGAATTATCAATCTTTGCACCTGTGTGCAGGCCACGCTCTGGCATGGTGCAAAAATTTTTTGAAGAAGTATGTGGTGCACTTGTCACCTTTAGTGATGCGTGTGGCCCTGTATTGGACACAAACCCGATGTTTGTGTTGCCTTTCAAGTGCGTTGAGGTGGGTGGCTGACTCCACCCACTTCTGGCACCATACAGGGCTATATCCTGTGGCTGGAATGTTGGACTTCATGTGGGCCAATTCTGCCAGCGCGCACGATATAACCGCCGATGTGGCTCATGAGCGTCTGGATGAGAGATCACAATAGTGGCGGATGGTGTTTTCTTTGAAAGTTGCCCATGTGGAAATGGGGTCTACACAAAACGGTGCAACAAAAAATTTCGCTAAAATTGCCTCTTCCGCCCATGTGGAAAATCCTGGTGACTTGGGCTCGGGGGGGCGAATTTTGCACCAATGTGGGGCCTTTGCAACTGTGACAGGTAAGTGGTATGTTATTGAGACCAGTCGGTGGTTGGAGAATTCCATTTTTGTTGTTTTGAAGTGGGAGATGTGGGGTTGGAATTTCGCCGGCGCTAGAATAAGGTTGATGCAGGTCATGGACCTTAATTGGCCGTTGTGGAAGTGGGGATGCATCATGTTTTCGAGCAGTGGGGCATGTCGCAGCAGCGCATCCATTAACCCAAGAATGGCTTTTAGAATGCATAGTTCTACGTGACCCTATGGGGTGTGGGGTGAGGGCAGCCACCGGTCCGTTGGTGAGGTTAGCCAACAGTTCATGTCACCAAATAGGAAAGAATTGGGGGGTAGCGGGAGTGATTTGACCAACAAGAAAAATTCCCGACGCTCATGTGCACCGTTTGGGGCGTAAATGTTGATGATTGTGTGTGCAACATTGGCCCATGTGAAGGTGACAACGAGCACTCGGCCATTTAGGAATGTTTCTGAAGATGTAAATTTGAAAAAATTGTTTTTCCAAATTAGCACCCCACAGTGCTTTGACCAAAAGGATAGGGATGGTAGGAGCATTGTTTTCCAAGCTTCCTCAGAACCTCGTGGACAGTGGGACTCCTGGATGGCCAGGATATCCATGGGTAAATTGTTTTGTAAAAAACTCAGTTTCCTAGCCCAGGATGGTGAGGCCTTGAGTCCGGCGATATTCAGCATCCCTAGAGTGAAGGTTTCCCATCGCACCTTAGGTGCGAGGGGTGGGCCCCCAGGCCCCCCAGCCTCTTCTAGGTCCCCACGGGCTTTCACAGCAGTGCGGGTATTAGCAGCAACGCTATCGGGGTTTTGTTAATTTTTGCAGAAAGAGTTTCATTTGCTTTGGCCTTCGCTTTTTGTTTTCCCGATGTCAGACGAATTTTTTGTGGTGCAGATAAGTTCAGTGCACTGTCAAGTGGGGCAAAAAAATTTTTTTTGGTTGGGATAGGTCCCAAGTCAGTTTTGACTGGGGCTTGGGTGCAGCAATTGGGTGAGATTGAATCTCCCATCGGATCCTTAGATTGAGTGGCCTGTTCAGCATGGGCCTCCCAATCTGATTGGGTGATGGATTCCCAAGTTGCTTCCGCTGTGAAGGTCTCCATGTTTTCCTGGCGTTGTGAGTGTGGTATGGTGGTGGTGGCCTTGGCCACTTCCTTGGCCGCAGACCTATGGGCCTGCTTAGCCTTCTTCTGCTCCTGCGGGGAGATGGGCTTTACCAATGGGTAGCAGCCTCGTGCTCCCCACAGGAAAGCCTCCTTGGTGCTTGCAGTTGGTTCATAGTGCGCCTCTCCGCTGGCCATAGCCACCAAGGGGTGCTCTTGGAATGTGACGCCCTCTTTGATGGGGCATGCATGCGCCTTATGGCCAAACGCATCACAGTGGGTGCAAATGGGGGGCGCGCTGTCCATGGTTACCCAGAATGGGTGGGTGGTGTGCCCTGTGATGTCAATAAAGGTGGAGTGCAGGATCTGGTTTAGGTCCTTCGCGATCTCCTCGGTTGGGGTCAGAACTGTGATGGCTTTGCTGGTACACAGGTGTGGCATCAGTGTGAAGCATTGCATTTCGAATGATTGTATTTCGCCATATATGGCGAGACCATCTTTCAGGTGTTGCTCCAAAATGTCACGTTTTACCGTAGTAGGCAAAAAGTCAAACGTGAGGAAAATTAGGTTTTCATTTGTCCATCTGGTGCGTTTAGTTTTGACAACCCTTTGCCCTTCGGGAGGTCAACCACTATGCGCACCACTGCAGCCTCATCTGCTGCTATTTTGCTTTTGAAACCTAGGTCCAGCCAACTGCATGACATGGAGTGGGGTGCAATGTACACCGCGGTCAGGAAAATTTTGTGTACATCTTCACAAAATTTTCCCATAGGCCATTTTTGGATGTCCAGATACACACGGACTCCGAATTCCACCAACAAAAGTGGCCGGTAATGTGGCGTGTTGATGTACTGGTTGCATTGTGCTTGCCACGCGAGTATCTCAGGGGAAATTGTGACCGCAAGTTTTTTTAGAATTTTTTCTATTCTGCAAGATTCTCTGGGGCTTTTTTAAACGTTAGAGGCCGCGGGCCTTCCACCTGCTCCTCTTGCCTTGCTTGCCCAACTGCTCCCAGACATGGGCGCAGACTAATCCCATCTATGAGATTATCAAACTAGATTTAGTCTTGAATTGAATAGGTTGCAAAAGTGTTTGCAACGAGAAAGAAAAGCTCCAGCAATATGATTTTGAGCTTATTGAGATTCAACAAATGTTGAACACAATTAGAAAATTTACCTTTTTTGAAGAAGGAGAATTATATAAAGTTATTGATGAACAACCCTTTTTATTTACTAAACCTACCATAATGAAAGATTTATCGCTACTCATAAGGTGTCAGGTCACTGTAAATTTTAGAAAATGTTTGAACAACTACAACCCTACTACTGGGATTCCATATTATATATTAATCATGAGCCTCTCAGATGTTTCCACAAATGTCAAGCTGAAGCTCCTTGTTGGACAATTAAAAGTCTGTTAATTCAATAAAAGTGTTTGGCTCATAATTTGGACGAAATAAGCCTAAAGACAATGGCCAATTATTGGTAGAATCCTTTTTATTGGGGCAATAAAATTAGTAATAACTCTCAGCAAAATATCCAAAAAGTCAGGTATTCAAAATGCACCAACTATGAAGCAAATTCAGGAGAGACCATCAGAGGCTCCTCCCCAGGCCTACTAATTTGTTACAACCTACCCCACGGAGGCTGGCCCCTTTTATAGGGTCAGAAGAGGCTTTGAAAGGTAAAAGTATTTTTAATGCCCACTGTTTGGGTGAAATTAATTAAATCATTACCTCATGGTAACATCCTACCAAAAATTGACTTTCCATCAGTCAGTTCATCAAAATGAGCCGAGCTTTCTGAGATCCAATAGGCAAATTACCACATTTCCTAATTTGGAATTTACTAAACCATCCAAACTTCGAGCCTTGCCAAATTAAATACTAATAAACAAATTTTTTAGGATGTTTGTTTCTTACCTCCCACAAGGACTAACAAATATATAAAAAACCAACTTTATAGACTTCTGTGTTTATTTATTTTTTGGATTTTAGTGGTTTCTATCCCCATATTTGTTGAATTTTAGGGAAAAAGCATCAGCGAGCATCTCTCCAACCAAAAATCCAATAAGTAGTGCTCACTTCAGGGCCTCCTGTATACCACCAAAGTCTTGTTAAACATGACAATTACCTTGGAACAAGGCTAGCCGCTTTAGAGAAACAACTAGCCAGTGCTTTGTCTCGCCTCAAAAGGCTTGAGCAGCACAAATTGCAAGGCCCTTTTTGGGGCCTGCCTTGGTATTCATAAGCCACCTTTTAGGGATAATTTTACCTCAGGTGAGGGAAATGTTGCTTCTTTTCTCTTTATGTATGAAGTTACTATGGATGGGGAAACGGATCACCCTAAAATTAAGTATCCTCCCTGCTGAGTCCTGGCATTTAAGAGAACATGGTCCGCATATGGCCACCCTCAGCACCTGAGCGGACCTGAAGCAAGAAATCACTGAGGAATTTGGCTTTCTACAAAGATTGAACAGGCAAAAACAGACCATTATGTGCCTTAGCCTGCAACAGGGTGAATCAATCGCCTCTTTTGTCAAACGCTTTTATACTAAAGCTTAACCTTTATTGCTTGCAAAAATGCTTTATAGACGATGCTATTGCGGCTATCTTGGCTGGCTTCATGTCTCATCTATCCTTGGCAATGCACCTCTCTTCCGCAAAGCGTTCATTTAAAAAAGTATGAGATATCAAGGAAGTTATGCTAGAGGTGGCTAATCGTTATGAACCTGACCCTATTCAGGGGTCTCTGAGCCAAGCATCTACGCTTACCAATTTAGCCTTTACTATGGATGCTTTCCTCTGGAAACCTGCCCCTATGGAGTTGCAATCACACACCGCTTTTTTTCCCATAATGATAATCAGATGTAAATGGTTGTGACGGGGTAGTGCTCCCCTTCATCTTCAGCTCCAAAACCCAGATGGTGAAAGCAGTCGTTCCTTTACCTTGCCCATCTCTTTCTCCATAGCAGCCTTCTCAAGTGGTTCCAAAGACTTCAACTAAATTTAAACCCCTTTTTGGGTGCTAATTGCTACAATAACAATGGGCTAAATGATCCAGTTACAAAAACCAAGCTGCCTGTTTCACAAAAACACACAGTCGCTGAAAGACCTAAAGCTAGTGTAGAAAAAACATCACCATCCAAGACGCTATTTTCCTCGACCTCTCAGCCAGATAGCTCTAGTTTAAAACCTGTCTTCATGAGGCAGCACAAACACCTTACTTTGAAGGTTGAAAATTGAGCTGAAAATCTCAACGCCTCCCTCAAAATAATAAGATGGAGGAGCCACCCCAGGACCAATCGTGATCTAAGGGGAGGTCTGAACCTACCTCACCCCAATGGCTTCTTTAACCTGCATTGAAAGTTCCTCTGATGACGAATCTGAAGGGTGTGGCAAAGATAGGGGTCACTATGTCTTAAAAGCTCCATATGAAGTGGAGATATCTGACAGGGAGAACCCTGAAGAAATGGATTGGGCTAGGATCCCCCACCAAACTTATCTCCGCCACTGTTGAGGGTTTTGAGGTCATTAACACTTTCAGTGACACTGATTAGTTTATTGCCACCCTGATCCGCCAAATTAGTGTGTTCATACCCTGCAGTCTATTCAGGAGAAATACCCTGAGACAGCCAAACGACTTGACTCTACTCTCCAACTAAAGGAGGTTCTTGCTCTTTCTCCCAACTTGGGTGAAACAATTAACCAAAGTGAAAGTATTCAATGGAGTGCAGGTTAGAGCTATCTTTGACACTGTGTCCCTAGTAAATGCTGTGCCATCAAAGCTCATTAAAAAGATTAAAATGGCCACAATCTAAAACTTTTCTTTCTCGTTGCAAACACTTTTGCATCCTATTCAATTCAAGACTGAATCTAGTTTGATAATCTCACAGAGGAGATTAGTCTGCGCCTATGTCAGGGAGCAGTTGGGCAAGCAAGGTAAGAGGAGCAGGTGGAAGGCCCTCGGCCTCCAACGTTTGAAAACGCCAGGGAGAATCTGGCAGAATAGACAAAAATCTTAAGAAACCGGCGGTCATAATTTTTCCCAGAGATACTCGCATGGCAAGCACGATGCAACCAGTACATCAACACGCACACTCCCAGACACTTTCGTCGGTGGAATTTGGAGTCCGTGTGTATCTGAACATCCCTAAAACGGCCTTATGGGAGAAATTTTGTGAAGATGTACATAAAGTTTTCCCAACCGCGGTGTACATTGCACCTCACTCCATGTCATGCAGTTGGCTGGACCTAGGTTTCGAAAGCAAAAAAGCAGCAGACAAGGCTGCAGCGGAGCACATGGTGGTTGACCTCCCTGAAGGGCAATGGGTCGTCAAAACCAAATGCACCAGAGGACAAAATCAAACCAAATTTTCCTCACGTTTGACTTTTTGCCTACTACAGTAAAACGTGACATTTTGGAACAACACCTGAAAGATGGTCTCGCCAAATATGGCGAATTACAATCTTTTGAAATGCAATGCTTCATGCTGATGCCACACCTGTGTACCAGCAAAGCCATCACAGTTCTGACCCCAACCGAGGAGATCGCGAAGGACCTAACCCAGATCCTGCACTCCACCTTTATTGACATCACAGGGCACACCACCCACCCATTCTGGGTAACCATGGACAGCGCGCCCCCCATTTGCACCCACTGTGATGCGTTTGGCCATAAAGCGCATGCATGCCCCATCAAAGAGGGCGTCACATTCCAAGAGCACCCCTCAGTGGCTATGGCCAGCGGAGAGGCGCACTACGAACCAACTGCAAGCACCAAGGAGGCTTTCCTGTGGGGAGCACGAGGCTGCTACCTATTGTTAAGGCCTATCTACCCGCAGGAGCGGAAGAAGGCCAAGCAGGCCCATAGGGCCACGGCCAAGGAAGCGGCCAAGGCTACCACCGCTATCCCACACTCACAATGCCAGGAGGACATGGAGACCTTCGCGGTGGAAGCAACTTGGGAATCCATCATCCAATCGGATTGGGAAGCCCATGCTGAGTGGGCCACTCAACCCGAGGATCTGATGGGAGATTTGATCTCACCCAATCGTTGCACCCAAGCTCCAGTCAAAACTGACTTGAGACCTATCCCAACTGAAAGATTTTTTTGACCCACTCGATGGTGCACCAAACTCATCCGCACCACAAAAAATTTGTCCAACGTTGGGAAAACAAAAAGTGAAGGCCAAAGCCAACGCAACTCTTTCTGCAAAAATTAACAAAAACTCTGACAGCGTTGCTGCTAACACCCACGCTGCTGTGAAAGCCCGTGGGGACCTAGAAGAGGCTGGGGGGCCTGGGGCCCACCCCTCACACTTAAGGTGCGATGGGGAAACCTTCACTCTATGGAGGTTGAATATCGCCGGACTCAAGGCCTCCCCGTCCTGGGCTAGGAAACTGAGTTTTGTACAACACAATTTACCCATGGATATCCTGGCCATCCAGGAGTCCCACTGTCCACAAGGTTCCAAGGTAGCTTGGAAAACAATGCTACTTCTATCCCTATCCTTTTGGTCAAAGCACTGTGGGGTGCTAATTTGGAAAAATAATTTTTTCAAATTCACATACTCAGAAACATTACTAAATGGCTGAGTGCTCGTCGTCACCTTCTTATGGGCTGACGTAGCACATGCAATCATCAACATCTATGCCTCAAACGGTGCACATGAGAATCAGGAATTTTTCTTGTCAGTCAAATCCCTCCCGCTACCCCCTGATTTTTTCCTAGTCAGTGACATGAACTGTTGGCTAACATCACCAACGGACTGGTGTTCTCCCTCACCCCACGCCCCACAGGGTCATGTAGAACTACGCGTTCTAAAGGCCACCTTTGGGTTAATGGATGCACTGCCGCAACATGCCCCACTGCTCAAAAATATGACGCGTCCCCACGTCCACAACGGCCAATTAAGGTCTATGACCCGCATCGACCTTATTCTAACACTGGCGAAATTCCAACCCCACATCTCCCACTTCAAAACAACGAAAATGGAATTCTCTGACCACTGACTGGTCTCAATAACCTACCACCTACCTGTCACAGCTGCTAAAGTTCCACATTGGTGCAAAATCCGCCCCCCGAGCTCACGTCGCCAGGATTTTCCACATGGGTGGAAGAGGCAACTTCAGCAAAATCGTTTGATGCACCATTTTTGCGCGGACCCCATTTCCACATGGGCAACTTCTAAAGAGGACACCATCCGCCACTCTCGCCGTCTCTCCTCCAGATGCTCATGAGCCACATCGGCGGTTATCTCGCGCGCCCTGGCGGAATTGGCACACTTGGAGTCCAACATTCCAGCTACATGATACAGCCCTGCATGGGGCTGGAAGTGGGCGGAGGCAGCCACCCACCTCAACGCACTCAAAAGGCAACGCAAACATCAGGTTTGTGTTCAATACAGGGCCACACACATCACAAAAGGCGACAAGTGCACCACATATTTCTTTAAAAAAATTTTCGCACCATGCCAGAGCGTGGCCTGCACACAGGTGCAAAGATCAGATAATTCCATTGTGGATACACCGGCCGAAGTGGCAATCAAAATGCAAAAATATTACAACAAGTTATACTGAGCTGAACCAATTCAGCTGGCCGAAGTGGCAGAATTTCTTTACCAAGTTCATATCTGCACCGTTTTCCAATACCCAGAAATAATGAATTTAATTACTCCAAACGAATTATGGACAGCCATTCGCGGTGCGCCAAACCAAAAATGCCAGGCCCAGATGGCATTCCATATGAGTTCTACAAAAAATATTTTAAATATATATCCCCATTGCTGCTTGCCTCACTTAACCAAAGCCTGTTGGAAACGCGCCTCCTATCAGGAGGACATGAGGTTTTTACTGTCACACTCTTCAAGAAAGGGGATAAGATTGACTTATCCAGCTGGCGCCCCATTTCTCTAACAAACACAGACACCAAAAATTTTAACCAAAATCATGGCTAACCGTTTAGGGACTGTAGCATCTTCCACCATCTCCCCAGAACAATTCGGTTTCATCCCCAGAAGGTCAATTTGGGATAACGTGCACTCCGTGGCTAATGCATGTCAGTCCACAGCCTCTGGGGCACTGGTATTCTTGGGCCAACAAAAGGCCTATGATAGAGTAAACTGGGAATACCTTGAGCCTGCCTCCATCAATTTCGCCTACCCCCCCGCTTCATCAACTGGGTGATGCTACTCACGGAATCTGCAACAATGGCAGTACGCGGCCCAGGCTTCCTAACGGAAGTAGTCCGCCCTCAAAGTGGCTTGCGACAAGGGGACCCCCTCAGCCCACTCTTATACAACTTCAGCCTTGACCCACTACTGCGAAATGTGAATGCCCAACTCACTGGGGTCCATGTGCTAGGCCAAACCCCAGTCAAGATGATGGCATTTGCAGATGATTGCGTGGTGAAGGTGTCTAATAATAAAGATTCACGCGCGCTTAAAGCCCTCATACAGGAGTATTCTTAGGTAAGCAACGCGGCACTGAACGCCGCCAAAACCGAAATCATCCTCCTTGGTTGGTTTCAGAACTTCTGGGCCCCAGCAATTAGTTCCCAACCTGGCCCATCTACTCGCCCACGTCCACGCCTTACTAACTCAACACACACCGCTCCACTGTTGCTCCCCTTCATGCCATGTTCTACCATAGGACTGGTGCGCCATCTGGGCGTGTGGATGGAGGCAGGCGGATATGCGTCAGCAGTGATGGAGTGCCATATACTGGACAACGTGACGAAGCAAATCGCCTCTCTCAGAGCCCACCCTACTACCCTTACTGGCAGGGTTGTTCTATCCAACTCTATGCTCCTATCCAAAGTCTGGTTCGGAGCCTACGCCATCCCCTTCTCCCCAAGCTTCTTCAAATCCCTGTATGCCTTGCTGCAAGGATGGCTTTGGTCAGGCCGCCCTCCACCAGTACGGCTAGAGGTCATGTTTGGCCCTCATCATCAAGGTGGCATGGGCCTGCTTGACTTCAAAGCCCATGCTGCCAAGATCCTGGGCACCTGAATCACAGCTGTTACCGCTCCTACACTCCCATCCCAACACTGGTCCTTCGCGGCCCGCTCCAACTTCTCCCGCGCCTTGGGCCTCAACAATCCATCAAACCCCCACTCCCTGATGAAATACCGCATCACACACATTGGCCACAGGTCCTCACAGGACTAAAACCCACTACAAACGCATCCTACTCTCCATGCGAAGCGCAGAGTGGAGAATTCCTATCAGTGGACATACAACCCAAAGAGGCCGCCCCTCTCCTCAGTTTACACAAGAGGTACAGAGGCTACCCATCCATGATGGCGTGATCCCCATTCGACCCCAAGTCCTATCCAGGGTGGACTACCTGGACATGATGGACATCCCTTATTCCACTGAGACCCAGAAGACTATCTGGAAATACGCACACCATCCTCTGTTGCAGCCTCAAGTCCGCTCCCATGTGTGGCGCTGCCTGAGGCGGCTGTATCGTACAGCTGAGCGCTCTAACGCTTTACACTCATCCTGTGTCATGTGTGGCCAGTATGGAACGCTGTTCCACCGCCTGGAGAAGTGCCCTACCTCTAAAGTGATATGGCGCGAAGTTCAACGTCTGCTGGGCCAGGATCAAACGCATCCCTTCAGTCTGTCAAGAGATATGTTTGCTCTATCAATGGCCTCCTCCCTTCCACCCTCCCTCCATGCTTTGGTGGTAGTGATCGCCATGTGGACCATCCACACGATCGTCTTAGATGCCATCGCAGGCTCCACCCCCACCCTCCCAGAAACTGTCCATGATTCCGGTCTCATTTGGTGGACCACTTTCAAGCGTGGATGTTTGGATACCTCCCACCGCGTCGCCAACAGCTGGTCTCCTCCTGGTTCCCAGTCTGGTTCATCAAATCAGACCTCTTCCTCCACACGTCTCAATAGTGGCTACGACCCCTACACACGTTCCTTCTCTCCTCCCCATAAGTTGCGTTCCCGCTGGCAACAAGAGATAGCATCGCTTCTCTGAGGTGCCTCCCCCAGTACTAAGTTTTGTCTCTTCTGAGTCATATTCGGAAGTGTCCGTCCCATGGTCAGCCTTCCCCGCAATAAATATAAAATGGCCACAATCTTGACTATACTCAAGAATTTGGGACTGCAGGCCCCAACAACACCTGCGCCACTAGGGCGTACTCTTCTATGCCCATCCGTTTTGGGAGCTCATCTTGTCAGCTCCAGCAGGGCCTAACTGAAAAAACCTATGATCTACTCACTGGTACTCTATACATGCTCGAGTACAAGGGGTTTATTAATTTTAAGCAGGGTTATATCTCCCTGCTTAACTACAAGGGTCCCTTGGTTTTGACCAATGAGGAGCTTATTAAAAAGGATTATGTATGCACAGTTAAGTATCTCTCTTCCGCTTTATCCCTAAATTATACCACAGCATAATGACATAACAAACTGTTGCCTCAATAAGTGGATGCCCTCGAGGGTATCCCTTTCTATGATTCTGAAAATTGGTCATCAAGGCTGGTGAACAAAGGGTAGTAGACACGAAGATTACCATGAAAATCCCACACAACTTCTTACTGCACCTAATTAGCTTGGATGGAGTTATTCCTTTGGAGCCCAGAGTTTTGCCAGGCGTGCTAGACTCTTCTTATCAACGAGACATCAACATTCTGTTAGGGAATCTCTCCAAGAAGGATATGCTTGTAAAAAAGCATCAGGAGATCGTAAGATGCATGTTGATTTCTCTTGAGGAAATAAAGCAAGTTCACTATATTGTATCGATGGTGGATATGGGTTTATCTGCTGATCAATCCATATGTATTCTACTTTATGTTCATATCTCAATGATTTACCCAGCTGAGCTGGAGAAAGTCCACACCCTGCTTGAGGCATACAGCAACATTTTCTCTAAATCCAAAACTGACTATGGGCACATGAAGGGTTAGACTCATACCATTGATGTTGGTGATGCTCGGCCTATCTGCTCTAAACCCTACCGCAAATCAAAAGTTGAGTAGCAACAGATGTGAACTGAGTTCAAGCAGCTGCTGGAAGCTGGGTTGTTGGTGCCTTCTCAAAGCCCTTAGTCGTCCCCATTCCTATTGATAAGGAAGAAAAATGGAGGTCATCAGGTAGTTTTACCTACCATAAGCTGAAAACCCTCACAAAGAAGGGGAGCTATCTATTCCCCGCATTGATGACGCTCTGACCCAACTTTGGGTCTAAATTCTTCTCTGCCATGGATTTGGCTAATGGTTATTAGCAGATGGAAATTTCTTCAGAGGATCAGGAGAAGTGCGCCCTTATCTGCAGTGAGGGTTTGTTCCAACCCACTCGGCTACTTCAGGGTTATGTAATGCACCTTCTTCTTTTCAGCGGGGTAAGGGATCACATCCTCCAGGACCTTAAGCTGAGCTCTGTGATTGTCTACCTCGATGACATCACAGTCTTCTCTAAAACATTTAACGAGCAGTCACTCACCTAAAGGTGTTTCATTGCTTGCGGGCATCTAACATTAAACTAAAGCCCTGCAAGTGTGCTTTCTTCCAGAAGAAGATGGATTTTCTTGGGCACGCCATCTCTCAAGATGGGATACAACATTTACAGGATAAGATTGAAGAAATATCCAAGATGCCAACGCCCAAATTCTCCGTGACATACAAGTCTTATTAGACATGATGGGGTACTACCATCAATTTATCCCAAAATTCGCCCAACTCATTGAGCCCCTTGTCCGCCTCCTGGCTAAGAACACCCCCATCTATTGGGGTGCTGAACAAAAGGCCGCGTTTGAGACCTTGAAGGAGCTATTGCAAAAAAGGACAATACTCCGCAACCATGACTATGGCAAGCCCTTCATGTCATTCACGGATGCCTCTGACTACGCTGTTGGAGCTATATTGGCTCAACTGGATGAGCATGAGGTCTATCATCCCTTGTCTTATTTTAGTAAAAAGCTTTCAAAGGCTGAGCGCAATTACAGCGCCACTGAGAAAGAGTTCCTGGCTTTCTTGCTCACTGTTAAGTACTACTGCTTTTTCCTATGTGTGACATCATTTAAAGTAGTTACCAACCACGTTTAATTAAAGTGGTTAAAAATATGAAAGATTCCTCTGGGCGGTTGGCTCGCTAGATCTTAAGATAAAGCACTATGCTATGACCATCAAGCATCAAGCAGGGACAATACATATGAATGTTGATGGGTTAACGCGTCTTCCTGTCCTTCACCTGGACAATAATAAAGTCGAGGGGTTTAATGAACTCTTTATACTCCTGATGCATGGGCTGATGAAGATGAACCCACAAAAAAGATGTTAGCATGACACTCCCACAACAAAAAGGTTGAGAACGGGAAGTTATATAAGAAAAATAAAGGTGAATTGGTTATTCTATCTTTGACCATCAGAGCGAGTACCCATGATTTTGGAGTCCCATATCCTTCTAGGGCATAGTGGAGTATGAAAAACCTATGCGTGGGTTAAAGAGCGATATTACTGGGAGGGTATCATGGAGTCAATAACTGAAGTCCTGTATTCATGTATGAGCTGCAAGAAGCAATCCATCTACAAGACCAGGTATCAGTGTCAGCCCACTACACCTCAACAACCCTTTCACATCATAAGTCTAGATGTGGTAGGCCCTCTACCTCAGACAAATGGTGGCAATTGTTATATCTTTGTCAGTATCAATTATTTTACCAAATGGGTTAAGGCTGTGGTGCTTTTCCTGCTCAAAATTTCAAAGCCATGGGCACATTCTTTCAGTAATATTTATTTTCTCGCCATAGTTGTCCCCAGGTCCTGCTCTGTGACAATGGGATAAAATTTACCTCCCAAGTAGTGATGATCTACACTACCTCTATGGGAACACAACAGCTCTTTTCTGCACCCTACAGCCCCTTGACCAATGGTACTGTGGAAAGAGCCAATGGGACACTGGTCTCTATTTTATGAAAAATGGCAATTTCCAACCCCCTTCATTGGGATCTTTACTTGCCCAGTGCTCTCATGGCTATCTGTATCAGCTATCACCGGATCCTTAAAATTTGGCCATTTTTGTATTGTATGGGAAAGAACCTGGGTTTCCTGCTTTACTAGTAAAAGATATCTCACTAATAAGACTGATCCTAAGAAAGCTATGAAGAAGTTAGCCCAGCACTTCATCCAGTTTTAATCAGAAATGATGACCAACTTGGCAAAGTGGTCCCAAAGAGGGTCAAGCAGCTAATGAGCTCCGGCCTCCTCTACCTACCTTCCAAGTGTCAGACTTAGTGCTATACTACCATAATAGTATTACTCCCAGAAGTGAAAAGTTTGGGTCTATCTGGGATGGCCCTTTTGCTATTACATATAAATGAGGGGATGAGTACTCTATAAAATCCTTGTCTACTGAGTTGCCATTAACTGCGTCCATGGCTGATTCTTGCGCCCTTAATCTCCCCTAACACTCTTGGGGGGGTAATTTCAGACAATTATAAGTCTGATATTGTAATAAAATTGTTTTGGTTCATAATTCGGACAAAATCAGCCCAAAGAGCCTGTTCAATTCTTGATAGAATCCTTTTTATTGGGGCAGTAAAATTAGTAATAACTCTCAGCAAAATATCCAAAAAGTCAGGTAATCAAATTGTGCTGACTATGCGGCGAATTCAGGAGAGCCCATCAAAGCTCCTCCCCAGGCCACCACTAATTTCAGTGTAACCTACCTCACGGAGGCTGGCCCCTTTTATAAGGTCAGAAGTGGCTTTGAAAGGTAAAAGTATTTTTTATGTCCACTGTTTGGGTATAATTGATTAAATCATTACCTCATGGTAACATCCTACCAAAAATTGACTTTCCATCAGTCAGTTCATCAAAATGGGCCGAGCTTTCTGAGATCCAGTAGGCCAAATCACCATATTTTTTTAAATTTGCAATTACTAAACCATCTAAACTTCGAGCCTTGCCAAATTAAATACTAATAATCACCTTATTTAGGGGACTCATTCATTACCTCCCATGATGGATAATAAATATATAAAAACAACAACTTTATAGTTTTCTGTGTTTATTTATTTTATTGGATTTTAGTCGCTTATATCCAATATTTGTTGGATTTTAGGGAAAAAGCGCCAGCGAGCATATCCCCAAAAAAACCAACAATTCTTATCAAAAACCACATCCTAAGAGTTTGGTTACCCCAATTTTACCTGGCAAGTGGTCTCCATGGACGTTGTGAGCCCTTTACCAACTCTTCTGGTCATTTTTAAATATTATTGTGGCCAGTGATTAACTAACCAAATAGGTGGAGGCCAAGGTAGTTAGGGACTCAGGGGTCATGACTATGGCCAAATTTATTCTCAAAGAAGTTATCTATTGTCACAGTGCCCCCAATTTTTCTGCCAGATAATGTTCAGTGTTATGTCCCAAATGATTTCTAAATTCAACCATCTAATGGTTATACATTGGGTACTATCTACGCCATACACCTGGACACACACGGCACCGTTGAACAGTTAAATGGTATGACAGTTGCAATATACATATCTTGGTCACAGGAAAAGAATCTAGTTGGAATCTTTTTCTGACTTCTGCTATATTCACATACAGCATTGCATATCACTTGGCCACAGGGCATTCCACTTATTCTTTAATGCATGGAAAGTAGCCAGCGTTACCTCCACTTTTATATTCATGTGTCGCAGAAGAAGATATCAGTCCTAATAGATACCTTGAGGAGCTCACGCAAGAGTTGATTCAGTTACAAAGTTCTGCTTATTCAAATACTCTGGCTTGGAGAGTCAAGGATAAAGCGCGTGACAACAAAGACTTCCCGACCTTATCTATTTTTATTGTAGGAAAATTCGTCTGGTTTTATGATAATCATGAAGTTGGATAGACCAGCAAATTATTGCATATTTGGAAAGGACCCTTTAAGATCATAGAAAAGATATCTAATGATGCCTACACTCTGAAGGATCCTACAAAAGATTATCTTATCAATTGAGTGTTACCAAGTTTCTGAAGAAGCACTATCCGCACTCTGGGCTCTGGCTTTTCCCAATCACTCATTTGACCCCCACTTATCTTGGTTACCTGATGTTTGGTCAAGTGAGGGAAGATGTTGTGAGTGATTCAAAAAACCATTCTTTAATGCAATATTTAAATATATGTGAGGCACACTAATCAGAGGATGGACATTACCAATTCAAAGTAATAAAGCACAAAACTAATGGGCGACAAGACAAAATAAAATAAAAAACTCCAACCAGGTAGGGAGCAAAGTGCCGCTAACCAACCATGGCAGAGGGGAGGGAGGATCAGGCAGCTCTTCTTCAGGAGAAGGCTTTGTAGAAGATACATATTGGTTGTAGAAGCAGACAAAAGATTAGAGCAAGGGCGTTAGGCGTCAGTGTAATGGGGTTAAAGAGTGTAAAATAATGGGTACTTACCTCAAGATCAGCCTGGAAGACAGCCTTAATTAAAACTGCAATATGATGTTCATATTGAATGCGGGCATCTGGAGTTGAGCCAAACTGTCTATATTTTACCAGGTGATTTTAACGGTTGGGTTGAATGCTGCTAGTTCTGCAATATGTAAGAGAGTTTCATTGGCAGCATTAGTCACTTTGTTGATTTCCTCTTGCGAAACTTTGAGAAAATCAAGGGGGTAGTTGATTGTGCTCAGCCCTCATGGAATTGTCAACTGATTGGGCCAAAGCTTTGTGGAGGTGGTGGCAATGGGGTGAGGCCACCCTGCTAGGCAAGCTGGTGGTCACTTTGGAAGGGGATATCATTGGGTTAGGAGAATAGCATCTGGGGAGAGGTTCTTTAAAAATCGGAATTATAGAATTCTGTCCATTCATATTCATCCGGGTTTTTTTCACCTGTATCATCATCCTCATTCATGACAATTTTTCCTAATCCATTGACCTCATTAATAGGTCCCAAGGAATTTGGTTTATGAGAATATTGGGTGCAAAATTTGGGTGGGTGGTAGTAAGCGAATGGGTGGGTACTTGGGTACGAATGGTAGTCCAAGCCTGACTCTGATTGGTCAGATTGAGCCCAGAGTGGTGAGTGTAGCTGGATGTTTTGGTGGGTGCTTTCCCACGTTGGCCCATCAAGCATTAATGTTAGATGGGAGGGGGCAACAAAACGCCCCATTTAGATTCCGTTGAAAAGGGTTCAGAAATTGTAACAGATGAAGTGGCATGGGGGAAGGACCTCTTAGAGTCATTAATCTTAAAACATAGGGAGCAAATCTTTCAATCGCTATTGACACAAGACCAAAAGAAACGTTCTGGCTTTGCAGCAATGCGAGCATGTGGGATAGTTTTATGAGAAATGGCAGAGTATTTAATGCAATATCATTTAGCAATTATGTTCCGTTGATAATTAGTTATATGATTTAAATAGCATAAGAAGTCTTGAGTGTGCAGCGCCTTGACATATGGAGTCACCAAAGTTGTATAATATTTCTTTTAATGGTAAACTTTTCTTTCTCGTTGCAAACACTTTTGCAACCTATTCAATTCAAGACTGAATCTAGTTTGATAATCTCACAGAGGAGATTAGTCTGCGCCCATGTCAGGGAGCAGTTGGGCAAGCAAGGTAAGAGGAGCAGGTGGAAGGCACGCGGCCTCCAACGTTTGAAAACGCCCCAGAGAATCCGGCGGAATAGAAAAGAATTTTAAAAAACTGGCGGACAAAATTTCCCCGGAGATACTCACATTGCAAGCACGATGCAAACAGTATTCAACACACCACACTCCCAGCCACTTTTGTTGGTGGAATTCAGAGTCCGCATGTTTCTGGACATCCAACAAACGGCCTTATGGGAAAAATTTTGTGATGATGTGCACACAATTTTCCCAACCGCAGTGTATGTTGCACCTCACTCCATGTCATGCGGTTGGCTGGACCTAGGTTTTGAAAGCAAAGAGGCAGCAGACGAGGCTGCGGCGGTGCACATAGTGGTTGACCTCCCTGAAGGGCAATGGGTCGTCGAAACCAAATGCACCAGATGGACAAAATCAAACCAAATTTTCCTCACATTTGACTTTTTTCCTACTAAAGTAAAAAGTGACATTTTGGAACAACACCTGAAAGATGGTCTCGCCGTATACGGCGAAATTCAATCTTTCAAAATGCAACACTTCACGCTGATGCCACACCCGTGCACCAGTAAAGCTATTGCAGTCCTGACCCCAATGAGGAGATTGCGAAGGACCTAACCCAGATCCTGCACTCCAATTTTATTGATATCGCAGGGCATACCACCCATTCCAGGTGACCGTGGACAGCGCGCCCCCCATTTGCACTCACTGTGATGCGTTTGGCTATAAGATGAACGCATGCCCCACCATGGAGGGCGTCACATTCCAAGAGCACCCCTCAGCGGCCATGGCCAGCGGGAGGCGCACTACAAACCAACCGCAAGCACCAAAGAGGCTTTCCCATGTGGAGCACAAGGCTGCTAGCTACTGGTAAAGCCTATCTCCCCGCAAGAGCGGAAGAAGGCAAAGCAGGCCCACAGGGCCGCGGCCAAGGAAGCGGCCAAAGCCACCACCGCTATCCCACACTCACAATGCTAGGAGGACATGGAAACCTTTGCGGCGTAAGCAACTCAGGAATCCATCAACCAATCAGATTGGGAAGCCCATAAAGAGCGGGCCACTCAATCTGAGGATTTGATGGGGATTCAATCTCATCCAATCATTGCACCCAAGCTCCAGTTGAAACTGACTTGGGATCCATCCCAACCAAAAAAAATTTTTTTCAACCCACTCAACAGTGAACCAAACTCATCCGCACTGCAAAAATTTGTCTGACGTCAGAGGACAAAAAGCAAAGGATAAAGCCAATGTAACTCTTTCCGCAAAAATTAACAAAAACCCCAATAGCATTGCTGCTAACACCCGCACTGCTGTGAAGGCCCATGGGGATTTAGAGGAGGCTGGTGGGCCCAGGTGATCATCCCCTCACACTTAAGGTGCGATGGGGGGAACCTTCACTTTAGGGACGCTGAATATCGCTGGACTCAAGGCCTCCCCATCCCAGGCTAGGAAACTGAGTTTTTTACAACACAATTTACCCATGAATATCCTGGCCATCCAGGAGTCCCACTGTCCACAGGTTCCGAGGAAGCTTGGAAAACAATGCTACTCCCATCCCTATCCTTTTGGTCAAAGCACTGTGGGGTGCTAATTTGGAAAAATAATTTTTTCAAATTTTTATCTTCAAAAACATTCCTAAATAGCTGAGTTCTCGTCGTCACTTTCTCGTGGGCTGACGTAGCGCATGCAATCATCAACATCTATGCCCCAAACATTACACACAAGCATTGGGGAATTTTTCTCATTGGTCAAATCCCTCCCGCTACCCACAGACTCTTTCCTAGTCGGTGACATGAACTGTTGGCTAAACACCAACGGACTGGTGGCTTTCCTCATTCCATGCCCCTCAGGGTCACGTAGAACTGTGAGTTCTAAAGGCCACCCTCGGGTTAATGGATGCACTGCGGTGACATGCCCCGCTGCTCAAAAACATGATGCATCCCAATGTCCACAACGGCCAACTAAGGTCCATGACCCGCATCGACCTCATCCTAATGCTGGCGAAATTCCAACCCCACATCTCCCACTTCAAAACAACAAAATGGAATTCTCCAACCATCGACTGGTCTCATTAACCTACCACCTACCTGTCACAGCTGCTAAGGCCCCACATTGGTGCAAAATCCGCCCCTCCAAGCACGTGTCGCCAGAATTTCCATGTGGGTGGAAGTGGCAACTTTGGCAAAAAAGTTTGTTGCACCATTTTATGCGGACCCCATTTCCACATGGGCAACTTTCAAAGATGACACCATCTGCCACTCTCGCCATCTCTCCTCCAGATGCTCACGAGCCACATTGGTGATCAATTTGCGCGCTTTGGCAGAGTTGGCACACCTGGAGTCCAACACCCCAGCTACAGGCTACAGCTCTGCATGTGGCTGGAAGTGGGTGGAGGCAGCTGCCCACCTCAACGCACTCAAAAGGCAAACAAACATTTGGTTTGTGTTCAGTACAGGGCCACACACATAACAAAAGGTGACAAGTGCACCACATATTTCTTTAAAAAAAATTTTGCATCACACCAGAGCGTGGCATGCACACAGGTGCAAAGATCAGATGATTCCATTGCAGATACGCCAGCCGAAGTGGCAATCAAAACACAAAATTATTACTCTGAGTTGTACTAATCTGATCCAATTCAGCCTGCTGAAGTGGCGGAATTTCTCGACCAAGCCCACATCTGCACCATTTTCCAACACCCAGAAATAATGAATTTGATTACTCCGACTGAATTATGGACAGCCATTCACGGTGCACCAAACCAAAAATGCCCAGGCCCGGATGGCATTCCATACGAGTTCTACAAAAAATATTTCAAATATATATCCCCATTGCTGCTCGCCTCACTTAACTAAAGCCTGTTGGAAACACGCCTCCTATCAGGAGGACATGAGGCCTTTACTGTCACACTCTTCAAGAAAGGGGATAAGCTAGACTTAGCCAACTGGCGCCCCATTTCTCTAACAAACACAGACACTAAAGTTTTAACAAAAATCATGGCTAACCGTTTAGGGATTGTAGCATTTGCTACCATCTCCCCAGAAAAATTTGATTTCATACCCAGAAGGTTGAATTGGGATAACGTGCACTCTGTGGCTAATGTATGTCAGTCCACAGCCTCTGGGGCACTTGTATTCTTGGACCAACAAAAGGCCAATGATAGAGTAAACTGGGAATACCTAAGGGCCTGCCTCCATCAATTCCGCCTACCCCCCCCCGCTTCATCAACTGGGTGATGCTGCTCACGGAATCTGCAACAATGGCAGTACGTGGCCCAGGCTTCCTAACGGAAGTAGTCCGCCCTCAAAGGGGCTTGCGACAAGGGGACCCCCTCAGCCCACTCTTATACAGCTTCATCCTTGATCCACTACTGCGAAATGTGAATGCCCAACTCACTGGGGTCCATGTGCTAGGCCAAACCCCAGTCAAGATGATGGCATTTGCAGATGATTGCGTGGTGAAGGTGTCTAATAATAAAGATGCACGCGCGCTTGAAGCCCTCATACAGGAATATTCCCAGGTAAGCAACGTGGCACTGAACGCCGCCAAAACCGAAATCATCCTCCTTGGTTGGTTTCAGAACTTCTGGGCCCCAGCAATTAGTTCTCAACCTGGCCCATCTACTCGCCCACATCCACGACTTACTAACTCAACACACACCGCTCCACTGGTGCTCCCCTTCGTGCCATGTTCTACCATAGGACCGGTGCGCCATCTGGGCGTGTGGATGGAGGCAGGCCGATATGCGTCAGCAGTAATGGAGTGCCATATACTGGACAACGTGACGAAGCAAATCGCCTGTCTCAGAGCCCACCCTACTACCCTTACTGGCAGGGTTGTTCTATCCAACTCTATGCTCTTATCCAAAGTCTGGTTCGGAGCCCACGCCATCCCCTTCTCCCCAAGCTTCTTCAAATCCCTGTATGCCTTGCTGCAAGGATGGCTTTGGTCAGGCCGCCCTCCACCAGTACGGCTAGATGTCATGTTTGGCCCTCATCATCAAGGTGGCATGGGCCTGCTTGACTTCAAAGCCCATGCTGCCAAGATCCTGGGCACCTGGATTGCAGCCGTCACCGCTCCTACACTCCCATCCCAACACTGGTCCCGCGTGGCCCACTCCAACTTCTCCTGAGTCTTGGGCCTCAACAATCCATCAAACCCCCACAGCCTGATGAAATACCTCGCATCACACACTTCGGCCACAGGTCCTCACGGGACTAAAACCCACTACAAACGCATCCTACTCTCCATGCGGAGTGCTGAGTGGAGAATTCGTATTAGCGGACATACAACCCAAAGAGGCCGCCCCTCTCCTCAATTCACACAAGAGGTACAGGGGCTACCCATCCACGATGGCGTGATCCCCATTCGGCCCCATGTCCTATCCAGGGTGGACTACCTGGATATGATGGACATCCCTTATTCCATTGAGACCCAGAAGACTATTTGGAAATACGCACACCACCCTCTGTTGCAACCTCAAGTCCATTCCCATGTGTGGCGCTGCCTGAGGCGGGTGTATCGTACAGCTGAGCGCTCTAACGCTTTACACTCATCCTGTGTCATGTGCGGCCAGTATGGAACGCTGTTCCACCGCCTGGAGAAGTGCCCCACCTCTAAAATGATATGGCGCGAAGTTTAACGTCTTCTGGGCCAGGATCAAACACATCCCTTCAGTCTGTCAAGAGATATGTTTGCTTCATCAATGGCCTCCCCCTTCCACCCTCCCTCCGTGCTCTGGTGGTTGCAATCGCCATGTGGACTATCCACACGATTGTCTTGGATGCCATCGCAGGCTCCACCCTCACCCTCCCAGAAGCTGTCCACAAATTCCAGTCTCATTTGGTGGACCACTTTCAAGCGTGGATGTTTGGATACCTCCCACCGCGTCGCCAACAGCTGGTCTCCTCCTGGTTCCCAGTCTGGTTCATCAAATCAGACCCCTTCCTCCACACGTGTTCAGTTGTGGCTACGGCCCCTCCACACGTTCCCTCCCCCTCCCCATAAGTGGAGTTCCCGCTGGCAACAAGAGATAGCATTGCTTCTCTGGGGTGCCTTCCCTGGTACTAAGTTTTGTCTCTTCTGAGTCATATTCAGAAGTGTCCATCCCATGGTCGGCCTTCCCTGCAATAAATTTAAGTATTTCTTTTTATGTTTAAATCTCAGCGTTGTAGATTTGTGATATGGTAAATTAAATCATATAACCCATTGGTGCAAACTATGCTCCCTCAATCTAGCATTATCTTGGGCTTCTGTATCAACGTTTATATCCGCTCTATTTATCTATATCCATAATCTATTTTCCCCATGCCAGCATAAAATATTTGGTAAAAGGAGTAATAATTTATTATGGCTATCCACTTGAAATTCAAATGCAATCTGTTGATTGCAACTACAATGGAAATCCTCTGAGCCTCAAAGATTCACTCAATTAGCCTAATTTTGATTATTAGCTCTCTAGTTTACCACTTTTCCGTTCTGCTTAGTATAAATAAAATAAACCAATAGGAAAGCTAGTAGAAGGGAAAGATTTGGACTTAATTCTAAGGTGAAAGTATCTGATCTCCTATGTTTCTAGAAGAACAAATCTGAAGACAGATATCAAAGCTAGAAATTCAACTTTTAGCAGTACCTGATACTACATTGTGCTCTTCTAGAAATTCTAATAAAAACCTCTTACCAAACACTGCTCTTTCTACAAAAGTTTACTAATGTTGCTGTCCTGATACAAAGCATTATTGATTTGAGCTTAATGAACTTTTCCTTAGAGATCTGAAACTAAGCACTAATACTAACAGCCCTATCACGCAATTTTTAGGGATGAATGTTGGGATTCTGGCTCAATTTAAGGATTTTAATAAATCTGATGATGGTATTTGAACCCAATGTAGAGGTTTGGTAAAAACTATTTATGTGGATAATTCTCAATTAACTACATCTAAAAAATCAGAATTGGGGCAAAACCAATTTAATCAGTTAAATATTACGTGACAGAAGTGCCATAAAGTCTCAGAGTCTCCAAATAGCAAATTAGATATAGATCTTGAATTGGGAGTGCTTGGCAATTTCCTCTAAATACTGGCACTTAATTTATTTAAATATTGTCTGATAACAGTCATTTTTATGACTACTGGGAATTAATCCTGACAGCTTAAAATCCTTTTGATTTACCAGCAATAATGCCAATGATAAATCATGAGTTTAAATTTATATATGTTACTAGCACTCAATGCAGAGAGTTTTCACTAAGTAAGGCATTTAATTGCCAATCTTTGTACAATAATCTATTAACCTCCCGCTTATACTTGATAATTTCCCTACTCTTATTCTTGAACTATAATTATTTTAAATAGTGTGAGGTTTTATCTTTAATTAAGATAATCTTTTAAAGATCAACAATCTCTTTTTGCTTCTTATCTTTTCTTTCCATTATTTTTATAATGAAGAAAATTAGGATAAACCAATCAGGTAGTTTTTACCCTTAATTAAAAACTTTATCAGAACACCTTTTTTATCCTTTGTCAGGGCTTTGGCTGCCATGGACTTTATAGAGACAATTGGATTATATCCCCCTAGTCCCAGCAAAATTGGTGATTCTTGACAGGTCACACCAAATCGCTGATGATTTTTAAAAACACTATTAGTTACTGCCAGATGGATCAACTTTACAGAGTTTCTCCTGCCAATATAGTGGCAATATATGAACTTTTTTATAACAAACAAAAGCTTATAAGAATATTGTTCTCATAACTAAGAAATCAAAAGAGCTCCTTAATGATATGAGTAATTTAATATTTATTGAAACCTGCGACATTAAATAGGCCCATCAATACTGTTTCATACAAGCAGCTTATTCTAGTCAGAGATTGTGCTGACCTTGCTGTTTAGAGGCTCAGCCTATTTGAAGGAAAGCATTCAGGAGATATTTATTTGATTAAGAAACATTTTTACAAGACTTATGAAGTTAATGAAGATGCCGAAGAGGACTATAACCAGAGCTTATTGCAGCTTAAGAATAAGCGTTGTTAGTAATATTCTACAACAGAAGAAACTAGGATTAAGTTAATTAAACTGGAGCTTGATGAATCAAGCAAATTGGATGTTGCTTCCAAAGCCTATCCCAATACCATTGCATCTGATTTGCCCTTTCTTACTAAAGCCCAGTGAAATCAACATTAATTACTCAGTCTAGCTGAGGCGAAGGTTGTTGCAACCTGTCAGATTCTCGTGGTTCACTCAAAAAAAACCCTTTGACAACTATTAGATTGGGCTGCTTATCCTTTCAACGCTTGAGCTAACACCTATACTCTCACCTCAAAGTCTATTGCAATTATATTGTTTGGGCCAAATGTCTCAATGTCAATTCAATCAAGTATTTTAGCAAAAAGCTTGGGCCAAATATGCTCACATATTATGGCTGATTTCCTATGCATCTAATTACGGCAATTGGTCCCAATTATTGGGAACACAATCAAACCACTTGTATACAAAATTGTTTGTGACTGAACTGAAGTTAACGTTTAAAAGTCCCATGGACCATCAGACAGATAAAAAACTTAATCAATTTCCTGCCCTAGGGCGAAATTTATATGTTGATCCATGCAATTAGCATGATAGCATTTGTACATGGACTGACTGAAGGGAGTACAAAGTGGTATCAAGAGAGGCCTGCTGACATCCTGATTAGGAGTACGTCATCTACTTTAATTGATGCAAGAATTTCACAGAAGGTGTATTTCATCAGCAGTATGAAAAAAAACAAATCAAGAAGATCCTAGGACAATTTTGCATGTTTTTATCGCAGTATTTTGTCCCTGAAATACTCCCAATTTTTTGAATATATTGCCACCAATATATTTAAGAAAAGGTCTCAGTCATATCAGTTTAAGGGCTGAACTGAGGTGGTAAAGTATCTTTTGAAATTTTGTGCTTGATGTGGCCAGGAGAAAAAGTCTTTTTGGTTTGAATTATAATTTTTGTCCCCTAAACTTTTCTTTCTCGTTGCAATCACTTTGCAACCTATTCAATTCAAGACTGAATCTAGTTTGATAATCTCACAGAGGAGTTTAATCTGCGCCCATGTCAGGGATCAGTTGGGCAAGCAAGGTAAGAGAAGCAGGTGGAAGGCCTGCGGCCTCCAGCGTTCAAAAACGCCCCAGAGAATCCGGCGAAATAAACAAGAATTTTAAAAAACTAGTGGTCACTATTTCCCCAGAGATACTCGCATGGCAAGCATGTTGCAACCAGTACATCAACGCGCCACACTCCCAGCCACTTTCGTTGGTGGAATTTGGAGTACACGTGTATCTGGACATCCAACAAATGTCCTTATGGGAAAAATTTTGTGAAGATGTGCACACAATTTTCCCAACCGTGGTGTACGTTGCACCTCACTCCATTTCACACGGTTGGCTGGACCTAGGTTTTGAAAGCAAAAAGGCAGCAGACGAGGCTGCAGCAGTGTGCATAGTGGTCAACCTCCCTGAAGGGCAATGGGTCATCGAAACCAAATGCACCAGATGGACAAAATCAGACCAAATTTTCCTCACGTTCAACTTTTTGCCTACTACGGTAAAACGTGACATTTTGGAACAACACCTGAAAGATGGTATCGCCATATATGGCGAAATATAATATTTCAAAATGCAACGCTTCACGCTGATGCCACACCTGTGCACCGGCAAAGCCATCGCAGTTCTGACCCCAACTGAGGAGATCGTGAAGGACCTAACCCAGATCCCACACTCCAATTTTATTGATATTACAGGGCATACCACCCACCCATTCAGGGTGACCGTGGACAGCGCGCCCCCATTTGCACCCACTGTGACACATTTGGCCATAAGGTGCACACATGCCCCACCAAGGAGGGCGTCACATTCCAAGAGCACCCCTCAGCGGCCATGGCCAGCGGGAGGCGCACTATGAACCAACCGCAAGCACCAAAGAGGCTTTCCCATGGGGAGCATAAGGCTGCTACCTACTGGTAAAGCCTATCTCCCCAAAAGAGCGGAAGAAGGCTAATCAGGCCTGTAGGGCTGCGGCCAAGGAAGTGGCCAAAGCCACCACCGCTATCCCACACTCATAACACCAGGAGGACATGGAAACCTTTTGCGGTGGAAGCAACTCAGGAATCCATCAGCCAATCAAATTGGGAAGCCCATGATGAGCGGGCCACTCAATCTGAGGATCCAATAAAAGATTTGATCTCACCAAATCTTTGCACCCAAGCTCCTTTTGAAACTGACTTGGGATCCATCCAAACTGAAAGATTTTTTTGACCCACTCAATGGTGCACTGAACTCATCCGCACCACAAAAAATTCATCCAACGTCAGGAAACCAAAAATGAAGGCTAAAGCCAATGCAACTCTTTCCACAAAAATCAACAAAAATTCCGATAGTGTTGCTGCTAACACCCGCGCTGCTGTGAAGGCCCATGGGGATCTAAAAGGGGCTGGTGGGCCCAGGTGCCCACCCCTCACACCTAAGGTGTGATGGGGGAAACCTTCACTTTAGGGACATTAAATATCGCTGGACTCAAGGCCTCCCTATCCTAGGCTAGGAAACTGAGTTTTTACAACACAATTTACCCATGGATATCCTGGCCATCCAGGAGTCCCACTGTCCACAAGGTTCCGAGGAAGCTTGGAAAACAATGCTCCTCCCATCCCTATCCTTTTGGTCGAAGCACTGTGGGGTGCTAATTCAGAAATATAATTTTTCAAATTTTTAGCCTCAGAAACATTCCTAAATGGCCGAGTGCTTGTTGTTACATTTTGTGGGCCAAAGTGGCACATGCAATTGTCAACATCTATGCCCCAAATGGTGCATGTGAGTGTCGAGAATTTTTCTCATCAGTCAAATCCCTCCTGCTATCCCCCAGACTCTTTCCTAGTTGGCAACATGAATTGTTGGCTAAACACACCAACGGACTGGTGGCCTTCCTCACCCCACGCCCCCAGGGTCATTTAGAACTACGCGTTCTAAAGGCCACCCTCAGGTTAATGGATGCACTGCCGCAACATGCCCCACTGCTCAAAAACATGATGCATCCCCACGTCCACAATGGCCAATTAAGGTCCATGACCCACTTCGACCTTATTTTAATGCTGCAAAATTCCAACCCCATATATCCCACTTCAAAACAACAAAAATGGAATTTTCTGACCATCAACTGGTCTCACTAACCTACCACCTACCAGTCACAGCTGCTAAGGCCCCACATTGGTGCAAAATCTGCCCCCCGAGCTCGCGTTGCCAGGATTTTCCATGTGGGTAGAAGAAGCAACTTTGGCAAAAAAATTTGTTGCACCATTTTGTGCGGACCCCATTTCCACATGGGCAACTTTCGAAGATAATACCATCTGTCGCTATTGCCATCTCTCCTCCAGATGCTCATGAGCCACATCGGCGGTCATTTCGTGCACTTTGGCAGAGTTGGCCTACTTGGAGTCCAACATCCCAGTTACAAGATACAGCTCTGCATGGGGCTGAAGGTGGAGGCAGCCACCCACCTCAACGCACTCAAAAGACAACACAAACATTGAATTTGTGTTCAGTACAGGGCCACACGCATCACAAAAGGTGACAAGTGCACCGCACATTTCTTTAATAAAAATTATTACACCACGCCAGAGTGTGACCTGCACAAGGTGCGAAGATTGGATAATTCCACTGTGGATACACCAGCTGAAGTGGCAATCGAAATGAAAAAGTATTATTCTGAGTTGTACTAATCTGGTCCAATTCAGCCAGCTGAAGTGGCAGAATTTTTCAAAAGAGCCCACATCTGCACCATTTCCCAATACCCAGAAATAATGAATTTGACTACTAAATGAATTATGGATAGCCATTTGCAGTGCGCGAATCCGAAAATGCCCAGGCCCAGATGGCATTCTATATGAGTTTTACAAAAATATTTTAAATATATATACCCATTGCTGCTCGCCTCACTTAACTTAAGCCTGTTGGAAACGCGCCTCCTACCAGGAGGACATGAGGCCTTTACCATCACACTCTTTAAGAAAGGGGATAAGCTAGACTTAGCCAACTGGCGCCCCATTTCTCTAACAAACACAGACACTAAAGTTTTAACAAAAATCATGACTAACGGTTTAGATATTGTAGCATCTGCTACCATCTCCCCAGAAAAATTCAGTTTCATCCCCAGAAGGTCGATTTGGGATAATGTGCACTCTGTGGTTAATGTATGTCAGTCCACAGCCTCTGGGGCACTTGTATTCTTGGACCAACAAAAGGCCTATGATAGAGTAAACTGGGAATACCTCAGATCCTGCCTCCATCAATTCCGCCTACCCCCTCGCTTCATCAACTGGGTAATGCTGCTCACGGAATCTGCAACAATGGCAGTACGCGGCCCAGGCTTCCTAACGGAAGTAGTCCGCCCTCAAAGTGGCTTGCGACAAGGGGACCCCCTCAGCCCACTCTTATACAGCTTCATCCTTGATCCACTACTGCGATGTGTGAATTCTCAACTCACTGGGATCCATGTGCCAGGCCAAGCCCCAGTCAAGATAATGGCATTCGCAGATGATTATGTGGTTGGGGTGTCTAATAATAAAGATGCACGCGCGCTTGAAGCCCTCATACAGGAATATTCCCGGGCAAGCAACGCGGCACTGAACGCTTCAAAACCGAAATCATCCTCCTTGGTCAGTTTCAGAACTGCTGGGCCCCAGCAATTAGTTTCCAACCCAGCCCATCTGCTCGCCCACGTCCTCGCCCTACTAATTCAACACACACCGCCCCACTGGTGCTCCCCTTTGCGCCACGTCCTACCATAGGACTGGTACGCCATCTGAGCGTGTGGATGGAGGCAGGCGGATACATGTCAGCAGTAATGGAGTGCCATATTCTGGACAACGTGACGAAGAGAATTTCCTCTCTCAGAGCCCACCCTACTACCCTCACTGGCAGGGTTGTTCTTGCCAACTCTATGCTTCTCTCAAATTCTGGTTCGGAGCCCACGCCATCCCCTTCTCCCCAAGTTTCTTCAAATCCCTATATGCCTTGCTGCAAGGATGGCTTTGGTCAGGCCGCCCTCCACCAGTATGGCTTGAGGTCATGTTTGGCCCTCATCATCATGGTGGCATGGGCCTGCTTGACTTTAAAGCCCATGCTGCCAAGATCCTGGGCACCTGAATTGTGGCTGTCACCGCCCCTACACTCCCTCCCAACACTGGTCCCGTGCAGCCCGCTCCAACTTCTCCCGCGCCTTGGGCCTCAACAATCCATCAAACCCCCACTCCCTGATGAAATACCTCGCATCACACACTTCGGCCACAGGTCCTCACGGGACTAAAACCCACTACAAACGCATCCTACTCTCCATGCGGAGTGCTGAGTGGAGAATTCATATTAGCAGACATACAACCCAAAGAGGCCGCCCCTCTCCTCAATTCACACAAGAGGTACAGGGCTACCCATCCACGATGGCGTGATCCCCATTCGGCCCCATGTCCTATCCAGGGTGGACTACCTGGATATGATGGACATCCCTTATTCCATTGAGACCCAAAAAACTATCTGGAAATCCGTACACCATCCTCTGTTGCAGCCTCAAATCCGTACCCCATGTGTGGCGCTGCCTGAGGCGGGTGTATCATACAGCTGAGCGCTCTAACGCTTTACACTCATCCTGTGTCATGGGTGGCCAGTATGGAACGCTGTTCCACCTCCTGGAGAAGTGTCCTACCTCTAAAGTGATATGGCGCGAAGTTCAACGTCTGCTGGGCCAGGATCAAATGCATCACTTCAGTCTGTCAAGAGATATGTTTGCTCTATCAATGGCCTCCTCCCTTCCACCCTCCATCCATGCTTTAGTGGTTGCAATCGCCATGTGAACCATCCACACGATTGTCTTAGATGCCATCGCAGGCTCCACCCCCACCCTCCCAGTAGCTGTCCACAGATCCCGGTCTCATTTGGTGGACCACTTTCAAGCGTGGATGTTTGGATACCTCCCACCGCGTCGCCAACAGCTGGTCTCCTCCTGGTTCCCAGTCTGGTTCATCAAATCAGACCCCTTCCTCCACACGTATTCAATTGTGGCTACAGCCCCTTTACACGTTTCCTCCCCCTCCCCATAAGTGGCGTTCCCGCTGACAACAAGAGATAGCATCGCTTCTCTAGGGTGCCTCCCCTGGTACTAAGTTTTGTCTCTTCTGAGTCATATTTGGAAGTGTCCATCCCATGGTCAGCCTTCCCCGCAATAAATTTTAATTGTGGCCAGGAGATGCCCTAGAGGTATAAATACCGGCGCCTAGCCTAGTGACTGATGTATAAAATAAATATCCTATATTAATGATATTTTATTCTATCCTCTTCTTGGTTTTAACAGAGTCTTACCTTTGAAGAAGTGTCAGCAAGCTGAAAGCACAGATTATATTGAACCCTGTCCTGGAAGAAGTTCCCAAATATGTTGGGAAAATTATGCCCAAAATTGACCAAAAGCGTCAGGGCTATTTTAATAGGCCTAGTGAGTTTCCAAACTGTTAATATACCATAAGCCACTGGCCATATTGAGGATCACCTGGTGGAACTTCATCCCAAATAAGCATGTAGGATACCAATTTCAAGTGATTGATCCTTGTAACTTGACAACTGGTGCTCACTCAAAACTGGTTAATCTCTCTGAAATGAAATCCAGTAACCAATTCCTGGAAGATTTGGCCAGACAAAAAACAATATTGAGATGAAAACTAGCAACAAGGCCATTTTGGATTATTTTCCCAGTCCCCAAGGCTCTGAAACTGGTACCTCCTACACCTGAAATCTTGTCAAAGTGGGGGAGCTCATGCAGCAAAACCAGTATTCCCAAATAGGGATGAGGATGACGCCTTGAACAACAAGGAATTTCTAAAAGATTGGACAGTTGTGTCGAGAATGCAGTCTAAAAACACTGAAATTACTCAGAAAATTTGGGAACTCAGAATGCAATTAATAACTGCAAATTCCCTAAGTAGATAGTATGGACAAAGATATTAAAAACAGAACGTTCAATCAAGCTTTATTCAAAGAAAAGCATTCCAACCTCTAAAAACAAAGTGGCCAATGCTCACCCAGCTTTGACAAATGAAAAATAGGAAAAAGCTCTATCTATTTGGGCAAAAAACAGTATGGAAAAACTAAGGGCAGAATTCAAGAATCAGAATCTATTATTTCAGAGCAATATCATGAAACTGAATCATCATGAATTTACACTGATGCAGAAACTGATATTTCAAACATCCATTCTAAGACTAGAGCACTGGCAGCAATCCTGACTCCAGATACTCCCCAACAAGAAAGAGGGCCAATTATGAGTGAAGATACTACAAGACGTTCAAAAAGATTACAACCCCTAAGCCCAAAACTGGGCGAGATGACTTCAAACCACTGAATCTACTAAAGTTTGATAAGAATGAGGTACGTTCACTCTTTCCTCAAGCTATTTAAAAAATCAATGGGGAGCATCAGACCATGCAAATGGTCTGCACTGATTAACTTACTTGATGCCCATAGCTGTGACCTTGTTATGCCTATTTGGGTGACGATTGGTCCTATATGGATGCCAAAATTGTAGTGACAAAAAAGTTTGGAGGGCCTAAAAAAAGAAACCCAAAAAGAGAGCTCCTTAATGTTAAATTCAAGCAGAATGAGACTATTAAGGACTTTGCGAATAGATTTTTCCATGAGGCACAAGTTCTGCGTGGGTGCAATGCCATAGATAATTTTGACGCCAAGATTGCAATGGATCACGCAATTATGCCCTTCCTTGAACTGCACAATGTCATGTTACCTGCATTCAATGGAAACTTGGAAATCCTTGAGCTTACCAATTACTTGAGAAGCTGTTCCCATAATTTTAATACCCCTAATTGGGCCAAAGATCAGCAAAATTCGATTTTTGGGCCCAAAAAGAAACACTATGTCCGACCAGAGGAAAATATCCAAAATATGAACCAAAAATTCGAGCAAAAGCAGCAAATAGGGCCGATTACATGCCACAATTGTGGTAAACAAAGGCATTTTTCTAGACAATGCTACAGATGGTCCAACAAAAAGCCTGGGGTCAACATTGCTCTAGAAATCAACAGCGACAGTGAGGCAGGAAAAGAGCAGGTGGAGTAGAGGCGGAATGCTCTAACACCACGGATTTTCAAATTATTCCACCTGACCCTGATGAGCTCTTTAGGGCCGAAAATGTTGCTAAAGATAACCTCCACCATATTTTGGCTAATGATGTCATGATGGTCACTAATTGGGACACATTAAAGGCAACTAAACCCTTGAAAATTACCAAAGAAGCCCAAGAAGAAGTATCAAAACCTTACGCAAAGCAGATTATTGTTCAGGGTTTAGACCTCCAACCCAGATGTTCAGCAGACCTACCTAAACTTAACAACGTTCAAGTAGCTATTCCCCTGAAGACCTTAGCAGATAACTTCCCAGATAAATGCTCAAGCCTGAAATCACACCTGGAATCATGCAGCAATCACAGCATTCATAAAATAAATACCTCAGAAAGCTACTTTGAATGTAATTATGTGAATAAAGCGGTAAACAAGGTGTGAGTTCGGGCCATCATCAAGAGGTGCTCCTATCAATATATTCAGCACAAATTTGGCTGAAAAGTTAAAAATTGTTCTGATGTTGCCACTGTCAGGAATATGGTACAGTAGGAACGCATACAACTAATTAGCTGGGCGCATACAGTACTCTACCACTCAGATTTGGATCCATTGTAGTAACAGCACCTGCCATAGTGTTGCCAAATACAAACTATGATATTCTAATTGGGACTAATTTCCTAAGAAGATATGGAGTCGTTACCATTCATAAGGACAATACTCTCACCATTCTTGGCCAGGCTATTCCACTTTACTATAACCATGATAAGGCAGTTGAGAAAAAAAAAGCCCAGCATGCCACGTGAAACCTGATTTTGCTTTGGAGGAGTTCTTTGTTGACCCTCCCAAATTGCATTCTCACCGTTTTCACCCAAAAAATGGGTTTCCCATTTATAAAATTATTAATGCTATGGCAGTTGCAGCTTCCCCGGCCAACACCCTCCTCCACCAGCAACTCCATGGGGCAATGGAGCCCCTTGAGAGGGTATTCCTATCCCCAATTTTCCTCATGATTTTAAGGAAGATGCGAAGTACAAAATTGAGGAGCTTGCTTTTGGTGCGAGCTGCACTTGCAATGATGCATCAAAAACATCTTATTTGACCCCAATTATCCCAAAACCTGCCAGCGCATCAAGTCATCTTCTCTTGTGTGCTGGCTCTCACCAATTTTGCTGAGCATTAACTTGCTCAATATGTTGAGGCGATGGACACCACCGCCCTCATTAACGAAGAAAACCACCAAATATAACTCCTAATGCTCCATGTTGCTGATGCTTCCACCCCAATGCTGTCCGCCATGGTCCGCCAGCTAAAGCAGGCGCCGGACAAAAGTTTCCCCAAAGCCTCCTCGCCATATAATATGGCTTTCTAGGCTGATAACTAGGGGCTATATTAGGAATTTTTTAATTTATGATAATCCATTTGTTTGGCCCATTTTCTAATAAAGATCGTGGCGGCTCCCCCTTTTGGGTTGGGCACCACTAGTGCTAAAAAAAGAAAAGAAACCCAGCCTATTCATAGATCTGGCAAAAAAAGATGGAGTCATCCCAATTGAGTATTGCAAAGCATGGTCAAAGATAAAACCACTACCCAAATAGATTGATGAGTCAAATGGCAATCCACTTCAATCAAATCAGACCATCACTATACCATCTGGAGAACAAGTAATCGTCCCGATGGGACTAACAATTAATATTCTGGAAGGACTCTATGGTGAAGTATATCAACCATGGCCTAAATCCAATTTGAACCAAACATTGCCCCTGGTATTATTATTCCAGCCATGGAGAAATACATATCTTATGTGCAAACCTGCAAAATCGGCCCATATCCATTAAGCAACATCAAACAATCGCTTTTCTGCATCTGTTCTCTACCATGGAAATTCACCCATTCCATGAGTTCGGAACTTTTGTTGGATTATAGCTCCCCAATAAGGACATACTCAGCATAAACAATGTTGTCTCTATGGCCAAAACAAGCAACCTGACCACTCTGAGAAAGGATAAGCTCAGGAGTTATTCTCTAATTAATGGGAAATATTTGCACAAGTGGATTTTGACTTGGGATGTGCTAAGGGTGTCACCCATAAAATTGATACTGTGGATCATAAACCTATTTGATTATTCCCAATTAGATGCTTGAAATCATCAGAAGAAGCAGTATCCAAGGAGATTAAGGAACTCCTTGATCATGGCATGTTATTCCCTTCAAAAAGTCCATGGGCAGCACCAATTTTAATAGTGAAGAAAAAGGATGGAAGCAACCGAGTAGTCATTGATTATCAGAAGTTAAACAACATTACAAAGAAGGACTTGTACCCACTGCCACAAATTGACGATACTTTGGATAGGCTAGGGGGCGCAAAGTTCTTCTTGGCAATGGATCTTATCAGCGAATATTGACAAATAGATTTTCCTGAATGGGAGTGCAAGAAATGTGCAATTAGCCCAAGAGGGCCTATTCCAGACAATGAGAATGCCTCAAGGGCTCTGCAATGCCCCAGATACATTCCAATGGGAAATGGACACAATCTTGGAAGATTTATAATTGTCATGTGTACTAGTGTACCTTGATGATATCAACGTTTTCAGCTGCTTTTTGACGACCACACGGAACACTTAGAGGAGGTTTTCAGATGGTTAGCTGCTGCAAACTTAAAAATCAAGCCCAGAAAATGTCAGTTTTTCAAAAGCCAACTGGAATACCTCAGATTTGTAATTGATAAAGTGGGTCTTCAGCCCCAACCCTCTAAGCTGGATGTTATCTCCAAAATGAAATGGCCCAAATCCAAGCGTGATATTCAAGTATTCCTAGGCATGATCAGGTACTATTGCTAATTTATCACCAACTTCGCACAGCTTTGAGAGCCGCTTTTCTATCTATTTAAAGATAAGGTCCCATTCAACTGGACTCCAGCTTACCAGGATGCATTCAACCAACTCCGATCAGCCCTATTAGGCGCGCCTGTTCTTTGATACCCCGACTTTTATTGCAAATTTATCATCCAAACTGATGCATACCAAACAGCAGTGGGGGCCATGTTATCCCAAGTTGGAGAAGACAGTGAAGAACATCCAATTGCCTTCATTAGTCAGACCTTAAACGTTCATAAAAGGAACTACATGGTGACAGAATGATTATGCTTAGCTGTCATATATGCTTGCAAGCAATTCCAGGTCTACCTTCATGGCACTCATTTCAAAGTTGTTACCAATCATGCTTCCCTAAGAAGGTTGAACAACTTAAGAAAACCTAAGGGGTGATTAGCCCTCTGGGCATTAAAGCTTCAAGTTTATGACTATACCATCAAGCATTAAGCTGGGGAAAAACACCAAAACGCCAACTGTTTATCCTGACTACCTACCATTGCAACACTTAGATAGGCCACCAATGAGTTGTTTATGAAAATGATCAGTGGAGAGTATCAAGATGATCCAGAATCTGTCCAAAAAATATAATCAGATCTTATAAATACAACCACAAAAACGGGATGCTTTACAAGATTGTCAAGGACAAAAGTATAGTTGTTTAAGACCATCAGCCCGAACAGACCTAATAATGACAGCGCATAAGGCCATAGGGCATGGCGGATTCAAGAAAAATGAAAGAGCATCTGAAGCAAATCTACTACTGGGAGTCAATGCATTTTGACATCCAAGTAACGCTAGAATGCTGTGCAGAGTGCCAAAGTGAAAAACCATTCCAAAAAAGAACATTTTACCAGCTTGTTCAGCCCAACTTTGCCTGGCACACTGTATCTATTGACGTTGTTGGCCCACTTCTAACAAGCAATACAAAGACAAAGTACATAATCGTAGCCATTGATCACTTGACCAAATGGGTCAAGGCCAAGGCCATTAGGGAAGCTGGAGCAGCAAGTACCACCAAGTTCGTCCTTGAAAACATAATCTACAAACATGGATTCCCCAGGTTATTCTAACCAATAATGGAACCAACTTTACCTCCAATGTCCTTGCCAAGCTCAACCAACTAATGGGAGTATGTTGTGTGCTTTCCGCTCCCTATCACCCCAAAACTAATGGGACTGTTGAGCGTGCAAATGGGATGTTGGTAAAAAATATTTGGAATTAACATCAGCCAAACCATCTGAATGGAGTACTTATCTAAGTTCAGCAGTCTTCGCCTACAATATCTCCTACCATTCATCAACCAGGATGTCTCCGTTTCGAGTATTATATGGTAGACACCCAGCCCTACCAATGCTGCTATATTTGGCCCTAGAGGATCCTAGCAAAAACACTTATCCTCATTACATCGAGAAGCTTGCAGATGCTTTATTCAAACTATAAGCTCAAGCTTTCAACAACAGTATTGCTGAGAAAAAGGCCCGACATTAAGAGGACTTAGAATATTGCTACATACTGGCCAAATTCAAAGTTAACAATGAAGTTCTATTTTGCAACACCCATGTATTGGCCGATTTTAAAAGTTAGAACACATCTGGGTTAGCCCATTCAAAGTGATTTAGAAAACTTCTAAGTTCATACACACAATCAAGGAGATTAGAACTGGACATATATACAACTGAGTCCATGCAAAATTCCTAAGAAGGTTTAATAAATGGGCTAATTAAGAAAAAGAAGATGAGAAAAAAACAAAAATAAAACAAAACAAAACAAAACAAAAACAAAAATATATTTATGTATAATAGTTTTATTCCAAATTATTACTTTAGTTTGCACTTGAGGTTGAAGAGAGGATCAAGTTCAAACTCAACGGGATTTGGCCAAAATTAACAATAAGAGGATCAATCTAGTAATAAAAAAACAATAAGAGGATCATACCTTAGACTCATTTAGCGTTTGGGCCAAAGTTATTAAATAGAAAACCCAGCTCCATGCTCATCTGGCATTTGGGCTGATGATAACAGACCAACAAAGGCTAATCAGGAATCTTAGGGCTTATGTCCAAGTCAAGAGGGGGAAATTTCAGATTCTGGTGGTTGGTTCAAAAATAAACCTTTGACAACCAGCAGATTGGGCCAATTATCCTTTCAACGCTTGATCTAACACCTATATTCTCACCTCAAAGCCTATTGCAATTATATTGTTTGGGCCAAAAGTCTCAATGTCAATTCAATCAAGTATTTTAATAAAAAGCTTGGGCCAAATATGCTCACATATTATGGCTGATTTCCTATGCATCTAATATTGGCAATTGGTCTCAATTATTGGGAACACAAATAAACAACTATTATACAAAATTGTTTGTGACTGAACTGAAGTTAACATTTAAAAGTCCCAGGGACCATCAGACAAATAAAAAACTTAATCAATTTCCTGCCCTAGGGCGAAATTTATATGTTGATCCATGCAATTAGCATGATAGCATTTGTACATGGACTGACTGAAGGGGAGTACAAAGTGCTATCAAGAGAGGCCTGCTGACATCCTGATTAGGAGTACGTCATCTACTTTAATTGATGCAAGAATTTCACAGAAGGTGTATTTCATCAGCAGTATGAAAAAACACAAATCAAGAAGATCCTAGGAAAATTTTGCATGTTTTTATCGCAGTATTTTGTCCCTGAAATCCTCCCAATTTTTTGAATATATTGCCACCAATATATTTAAGAAAAGGTCTCAGTCATATCAGTTTTAAGGGCTGAACTGAGGTGGTAAAGTATCTTTTGAAGTTTTGTGCTTGAATGTGGCCAGGAGATGCCCTAGAGGTATAAATACTGGCGCCTGGCCTAATGACTGATTATAAAATAAATATCCTATAATAAATTATATTTTATTCTATCCTCTTCTTGGTTTTAACAGAGTCTTACCTTTGAAGAAGTGTCAGCAAGCTGAAAGCACATCTTGTATTGAACCCTGCCTCAGAAGAAGTTCCCAAATATGTTGGGAAAATTATGCCCAAGATTGACCAAAAGCGTCGAAGCTATTTTAATAGGCCTAGTGAGTTTCCAAACAGTTAATATACCATAAGCCACTGGCCATATTGAGGATCATCCGGTGGAACTTCGTCCTAAATAAGCGTTCAGAATACCAATTTTCAAGCGAGCAATCCTCAGAACTTGACACAACCAGTAAAGAATCACCATGCAAGATAGGATGTATATTAAAGACCTTAAATCTCAAGACGCTTTGCTTATAGGATTTGAATTCAGCCCATGCTATCAACTACCCTATTGTTTTTAAAACAAAGTCACTTGATCTAGTCAAAGGGAACGTTGAGATGAATTAACCCGCCTAATAACCAATTTACAAAGTCAATTTTCAATTTCAGGCTGGATTAGTGGTTTCTCTACAAAACCTAACATATGACAATACGCCACCTGGAGATAGGTTGGATATTGAATATCAACTATACGTCCAGTTTATATATATATGTAAAAATTTAACCAAATCTAAAACGAAACCAAATGACCTAACTAAAAAGAACGTTGAGATAAATTGCAAACTACCTAATCACTTTACAGTGATGCTAGTTTACAAAATCAAATCATTTCAGTGGTTACCCGTCAAAAACTAGCTATTAGAAATCATCTCTTAAAAATAGCTTGGATACTGGAAATCTAAGCTCTTAAACTGACTTAAAGGCTAACACCCTGTAAAAAATTTAAACAGTTGGTTCAATCAAATATTGGGTCTATCTAAACCAAAAATCTGAAGTTTTAACTTATAACTTTCATAACAACCTTGAGTCGGAAGCTGAATCACTTGGTTCCAACGTCAACATTACCTCATCTGATGGTCAATCCGCTTCAACACAAGGACTTGTGATTTTGGCCAGTGTTATTAGCTAACAAATCAATTTAGATTACCCAAACAATTTGAATTAATAAACCGAGAGTTTAACTTATAAATTTTAGAGCTAAATCACATTGGAAGTTAGACTACCCCAATTTGACATCCAAAATGAATGCTTTTGCAAGCCCCATCTTGGTCTGAACCAACTCTGGCTGGAATGTTAGTCAATGTTTTATAAAACCACCTGATCCAAAGTTAAATAGAAGGATGAGATGATTATATAATATGATCAGATAATTTATTTCAAAGCTAATTTACAAATCTTGGCTGAATTGGCAGAAAATTCTCAAAACTTGACCTATGGGAGATTATTGTATATATTAGGTTTTGCAAAGAAAATGTAAATATCCAGATTATCTGAAAATTTAAATTAACATCTTAAATTATACTTTTAGCAGTAAGAATAACTTCAAAAAAATCACTCTTTCCAATCCTCAAGGCTAATTAAACTAATGGTTCATCCATGTTAATTCAGAATATAGTGAATTTAATCAAATTTTAAATTTATTGCGGGGAAGGCTGACCATGGGACGGACACTTCCAAATATGACTCAGACGAGACAAAACTCAGTACCAGGTGAGGCACCCCAGAGAAGCGATGCTATCTCTTGTTGCCAGCGGGAACGCCACTTATGGGAAGGGGGAGGGAACGTGTGTAGGGGGCGTAGCCACTATTGAGCACGTGTGGAGGAAGGGGTCTGATTTGATGAACCAGACTGGGAACCAGGAGGAGACCAGCTGCCGGCGACGTGGTGGGAGATATCCAAACATCCACGCTTGAAAGTGATCCACCAAATGAGACTGGAATCTGTGGACAGCTTCAGGGAGGGTGGGGATTGATCCGGCGATGGCATCCAAGACAATCGTGTGGATAGTCCACATGGCGATTGCAACCACCAGAGCACGAAGGGAGGATGGGAGGGGAGGCCATTGATGAAGCAAACATATCTCTTGACAGACTGAAGGGATGTGTTTGATCCTGGCCTAGCAGATGTTGGACTTCGCGTAATATTACTTTAGAGGTAGGGCACTTCTACAGGCGGTGAAACAGCGTTCCATACTGGCCACACACGACACAGGATGAGTGTAAAGCATTAGAGCGCTCAGCTGTACGATACACCCGCCTCAGGCAGCGCCACGCATGGGAGCGGACTTGAGGCTGCAACAGAGGATGGTGTGCATATTTCCAGATAGTCTTTTGGGTCTCAGTGGAATAAGGGATGTCCATCATGTCCAGGTAGTCCACCCTGGATAGGACTTGGGGTCGAATGGGGATCACGCCATCATGGATGGGTAGCCCCTGTACCTCTTGTGTGAACTGAGGAGAGGGGCGGCCTCTTTGGGTTATATGTCCACTAATACAAATTCTCCACTCTGCGCTTCGCATGGAGAGTAGGATTCGTTTGTAGTGGGTTTTGGTCCCGTAAGGACCTGTGGCTGATGTGTGTGATGCGAGGTATTTCATCAGGGAGTGGGGGTTTGATGGATTGTTGAGGCCCAAGGCTTGGGAGAAGTTGGAGTGGGCCACGCGGGACCAGTGTTGGGATGGGAGTGTAGGAGCAGTGATGGCCGCAATCCAGGTGCCTAGGATCTTGGCGGCATAGGCTTTGAAGTCAAGTAGGCCCATGCCACCATGATGATGAGGGCCAAACATGACCTCTAGCCGTACTGGTGGAGGGCAGCCTGACCAAAGCCAACCTTGTAGCAAAGCATACAGGGATTTGAAGAAGCTTGGGGAGAAGGGGATGGCATGGGCTCCAAACCAGACTTTGGATAGGAGCATAGAGTTGGCAAGAACAACCCTGCCAGTGAGGGTAGTAGGGTGGGCTCTGAGAGAGGCGATTCGCTTCGTCACGTTGTCCAGTATATGGCCCTCCATTACTGCTGACGCGTATCCTCCTGCCTCCAACCACACGCCCAGATGGCGTACCAGTCCTATGGTAGGTCGCGGCACAAAGGGGAGCACCAGTGGAGCGGTGTGTTTGAGTTAGTAAGGCGTGGACTTGGGCGAGCAGCTGGGCTGGGTTGGGAACTACTTGCTGGGGCCCAGCAGTTCTGAAACCGACCAAGGAGGATGATTTTGGTTTTGGAGGCGTTCAGTGCCGCGTTGCTTACCCGGGAATATTCCTGGATGAGGCTTCAAGCGCGCGTGCATCTTTATTATTAGACACCCCCACCACGCAATCATCTGCAAATGCCATCATCCTGACTGGGGTTTGGCCTGGCACATGGACCCCAGTGAGTTGGGCATTCACATTTCGCAGTAGTGGGTCAAGGCTGAAGTTGTATAAGAGTGGGCTCAGGGGGTCCCCTTGTCGCAGGCCCCTTTGAGGATGGACTACTTCCGTTAGGAAACCTGGGCCACGCACAGCCATTGTTGCAGATTCCGTGAGCAGCATCACCCAGTTAATGAAGCGGGGAGGTAGGCGGAATTGTTGGAGGCAGGCCCTAAGGTATTCCCAGTTTACTCTATCATAGGCCTTTTGTTGGTCCAAGAATACAAGTGCCCCAGAGGCTGTGGACTGACACACTAGCCACAGAGTGCACGTTATCCCAAATCGACCTTCTGGGGATGAGATTGAATTGTTCTGGAGAGATGGTGGCAGATGCTACAGTCCCTAAATGGTTAGCCATGATTTTTGTTAAAATTTTGGTGTCTGTGTTTGTTAGAGAAATGGGGCGCCAGTTGGCTAAGTCTAGCCTATCCCCTTTCTTGAAGAGTGTGACTGTAAAAGCCTCATGTCCTTCTGGTAGGAGGCGCGTTTCCAACAGGCTTTGGTTGAGTGAGGCTAGCAGCAATGGGGATATGTATTTAAAATATTTTTTGTAGAACTCATATGGAATGCCATCTGGGCCTGGGCATTTTTGGTTTGGCGCACCGCGAATGGTAGTCCATAATTTGTTCGGAGTAATTAAATTCATTATTTCCGGGTATCAGAAAATGGTGCAGATATGAGCTCTGTCAAGAAATTCCGCCATTTTGGCTGGCTGAATTGGTTCAGCTCAGTATAACTCAGAGTAATATCTTTGCATTTTGATTGCCACTTTGGCCGGTGTGTCCATGATAGAATTATCCGATCTTCGCACCTGTGTGCAGGCTACGCTCTGGCATGGTGCAAAAATTTTTTTGAAGAAGTATGTGGTGCACTTGTCACCTTTAGTGATGCGTGTGGCCCTGTATTGGACACAAACCTGATGTTTGTGTTGCCTTTCAAGTGCGTTGAGGTGGGCTGCTGCCTCCACCCACTTCTGGCCCCATGCAGGGCTATATCCTGAGGCTGGAATGTTGGACTCCAAGTGGGCCAATTCCGCCAGCACGCGCGATATAACCGCCGATGTGGCTCATGAGCGTCTGGATGAGAGATGGTGATAGTGGCGGATGGTGTCTTTTTTGAAAGTTGCCCATGTGGAAATTGGGTCCGCACAAAACGGTGCAACAAACGATTTTGCCAAAGTTGCCTCTTCCACCCACGTGGAAAATCCTGGCGACGCAAGCTCTGGGGGGCAGATTTCTGTACCAATGTGGGGCCTTTGCAACTGTGATGGGTAAGTGGTATGTTATCAAGACCAGTCGGTGGTTGGAGAATTCCATTTTCGTTGTTTTGAAGTGGGAGATGTGGGGTTGGAATTTCGCTGGCGCTAGAATAAGGTCAATGCGGGTCATGGACCTTAATTGGCCGTTGTGGATGTGGGGACGCGTCATGTTTTAAGCAGTGGGGCATGTCGCGGCAGCACATCTATTAACCCAAGGGTGGCTTTTAGAACGCGTAGTTCTACATGACCCTGTGGGGCGTGGGGTGAGGGTGGCCACCAGTCCGTTGGTGAGGTTAGCCAATAATTCATGTCGCCAATTAGGAAAGAATTGGGGGGTAGTGGGAGGATTTGACCGACGAGAAAAATTCCCAACGCTCTTGTGCACCATTTGGGGCGTAAATGTTGACGATTGTGTGTGCAACATCAGCCCATGAGAAGGTGACAACGAGCACTCGGTCATTTAGGAATGTTTCTGAAGATGTAAATTTATAAATTGTTTTTCTGAATTAGCACCCCACAGTGCTTCGACCAAAAGGATAGGGATGGTAGGAGCATTGTTTTCCAAGTATCCTCAGATCCTCGTGGACAGTAGGTTTCCTGGATGGCCAGGATATCCACGGGTAAATTATTTTGTAAAAAACTCAGTTTCCTAGCCCAGGACGGGGAGGCCTTGAGTCCGGCGATATTCAGCATCCCTAGAGTGAAGGTTTCCCCCATCGCACCTTAGGTGCGAGGGGGTGGGCCCCCTGGCCATTAGCCTCTTCCAGGTCCCCACGGGCTTTCACAGCAGCGCGGGTACTAGCAGCAACGCTATTGGGGTTTTTGTTAATTTTTGCAGAAAGAGTCGCATTGGCTTTGGCCTTCACTTTTTGTTTTCCCGATGTCAGATGAATTTTTTGTGGTGCGGATAAGTTTGGTGCACCATCGAGTGGGGCAAAAAAAAATTTTTTTGGTTGGGATAGGTCCCAAGTTGGTTTCAACTGGGGCTTGGGTGCAGCGATTGGGTGAGATCAAATCTCCCATTGGATCTTTGGATTGAGTGGCCCGTTCGGCTTGGGCCTCCCAATCTGATTGGGTGATGGATTCCCAAGTTGCTTCCGCCGCAAAGGTCTCCATGTCCTCCTGGCGTTGTGAGTGTGGGATGGTGGTGGTGACCTTGGCCGCTTCCTTGGCCGCAGTCCTATGGGCCTGCTTGGCCTTCTTCTGCTCCTGTGGGGAGATGGGCTTTACCAATAGGTAGCAGCCTTGTGCTCCCCACGGGAAAGCCTCTTTGGTGCTTGCGGTTGGTTCGTAGTGCGCCTCTCCGCTGGCCATGGCCGCTGAGGGGTGCTCTTGGAATGTAACGCCCTCTTTAATGGGGCACACGTGTGCCTTATGGCTGAACGCATCACAGTGGGTGCAAATGGGGGCGCACTGTCCACGGTTACCCAGAATGGGTGGGTGGTGTGCCCTGCGATGTCAATAAAGGTGGAGTGTGGGATCTGGGTTAGGTCCTTCGCGATCTCCTCAGTTGGGGTCAGAACTGCGATGGCTTTGCCAGTGCACAGGTGTGGCATCAGCGTGAAATGTTGCTTTTTGAAAGATTGTATTTCGCCATATATGGCGAGACCATCTTTCAGGTGTTGCTCCAAAATGTCACGTTTTACTGTAGTAGGCAAAAAGTCAAATGTGAGGAAAATTTGGTTTTCATTTGTCCATCTGGTGCGTTTAGTTTCGGCGACCCATTGCCCTTCAGGGAGGTCAACCACTACGCGCACCGCTGCAGCCTCATCTGCTGCTATTTTGCTTTCAAAACCTAGGTCCAGCCAACCGCGTGACATGGAGTGAGGTGCAACGTACACCGCGGTCAGAAAAATTTTGTGTACATCATCACAAAATTTTTCCCATAGGGCTGTTTTTTGGATATCCAGATACACATGGACTCCAAATTCCACCGACAAAAGTGGCTGGGAATGTGGCGTATTGATGTACTGGTTGCATCGTGCTTGCCACGCGAGTATCTCCGGGGAAATTGTGACCGCCAGTTTTTTTAGATTTTTTCTATTCCGCCAGATTCTCCGGGGCGTTTTCAAATGTTAGAGGCCGCGGGCCTTCCGCCTAATCCTCTTGCCTTGCTTGCCCAACTGCTCCCAGACATGGGCGCAGACTAATCCCCTCTATGAGATTATCAAACTAGATTTAGTCTTGAATTGAATGGGTTGCAAAAGTGTTTGCAACGAGAAAGAAAAGTTTTTAGTAGATAAAAGAATTTAATCAAATTTTATGGCTAACAGTTTTACTTCAAAACTGAATGCTTAATCCTGACCTTGGGACTAACCCAAACTTGAAACTAGCCTCAAACCCGGCAAGCCCTAATATTCTTGAAGACAACCAATTTGTGGCTGTTGAATATAAAGTCAAGTTGGGGTTGCTTAGAGCATTGTCATGAATCAAGTGCATAGCTAATGTCTCTAGCCTTTTACACCCTACGCTAAGATCTAGAAGGGGAAGTTGTCAGGATTCTGGATAAAATTAAAGATTCAAGGAAACATGATGACATGATCAAACCAAATCTAAAGGTTTTATCAAACCTATGTAAGGGATAATCCTCATTTGACTGCATCAAACCCTCATATATTGTGGTCCAAACCTGATCTAAACACTCAAATATTGCTTATCATAAGTAAATTTAAATTTAATTGGGGAAGCTGACCATGAGATGGACACTTCTGATATGTAAATGAACAAGCACTAAAATAAAAGCTAGAGGCACCCCAGAGAAGCTAATGCTGTTTCCTGTTGCCAGCGGGAATGCCAGAAAAGGAAGAGGGGTATCGTGAGTAGAGGCTAGCGCCACTATTGAGCATGTATGGAGGAAAGGGTCTGAAGTGATGAACCAAACTGGAAGCTAGGATGAAGCCAACTGGTGTTGGTGGGATGGTAGGTAGCCAACCAACCATGCTTGAAAGTGGTTTAAAAGGTGCAACTGGAATTGGAGTACAGCTTCCTGGAGGGAGGTAGAAGATCCTGAAATGGAATCCAAGACAACCGTGTGGATAGTCCACATTGCAATTGCTATCACTAAGACTTGGAGGAAAGGTTGTATAGGGTAAATTCAAGGACTAGCAAAGATGTCCGTTGATAGATGAAAGAGCTGGGTTTTCTCCTGGCAAAAGAGATGTTGAACCTCACTACAGATCGTTTGTGATGGAGGGCACTCTTCCAGGCAGTGGACCAAAGTCCCATATCAGGCACACACTACACATGAGGAGTGTGCCGCGCTGGATTGCTCAGTGGTATGGTATACCCGTTTCAAGCAGTGCCACACATGGGAAAGAACATGTAGCTGCAAAAAGAGGGTGTTGGGCATACCTCCATTTAGCTTTCTGGGTTTCTAGGGTGTAGGGGATGCCAACATTTCCAGGTAATCCACCCTGGCCATGATAGGGGACCTCCTGGTATCACACTGTTCAAGACGGTTTGGCCTTGTACTTCCTGTGTGAAACGGAAAGTAAGGCGACCCCTCTGGGCGGAGTTCCCACTGATGCAAATCTCCATTAAGCGCTCCACATGGAGAGGAGAATTCGTTTAAATTGGGTCATAACATGAGGGCCTGCTGCAGAGTGATGTGCGGCAAGATATTTCAACAGAGAATGGTATTGGAAAGGATTGCTGAGGCCCAGGGCGAGGGCGAAATTGGAGTGTGCCACGCATGACCAGTGTTGGTAGGGAGTGTGGGGTGGGTGACTGCAGCTATCTAGGTTCCAAGTATTTTCTCAGCATGGTCCTCGAAGATGATCAAGCTCATACCACCACTATGGCGAGGGCTAAACAAGACATTCAGGCGCACTGGTGGTGGGCGGCCTAATTAAGGCCACCCTTGTAGGAGGCATATAGCGAGGTGAAGAAAGATTTGGAAAAGGCGATAGCATGGGCCACAAACCAGACTTTAGACAGGAGCATAGAGTTGGCCAGCACAACTTTGCCTGTGAGGTAAGTTTGGACCCTGAGGGAGTTCATGCGTTTTGTGAAGTTGTCCAGTATATGTGCCTATCACCAATGAGTCATATCCTTCCGCCTCCAGCCACACACCCAAATGGCGTACTGGACCAATGGTGGGTCTTGTCACGAAGGGAAGCTCAAGCATGGAGGCAGTGAGTGGGCGGGGCAAACAAACACATGAGCAAGTGGGTTAAGCAGGTAGGAAATGTGGATCTGGTGACCAGCGGGCTTGGAAACGCCCAAGTAGAATGATTTCAGTTTTGGAAGTGTTGAACACAGCATTACTTACTCTGGGTAAACCTAGATGGTAAACTCAAGTGCGCGTGCATATTGGTTATTAGACATCGCAACCACACAATCATCAGCAAACGCCAACATCTTAACTGGTGCTTGGCCTTGCACATGGACACCAGTAAGTTGGGCATTCAGGTTGCGCAAATTGGGTCAAGGTTGAAGTTATATTAAAGAGTGGTTCAAAGGGTCCCCTTGGCGGAGGCCCCTTTTGAGGGCGAACTGCATCAGTAAGTAAGCCAGGGCCACGCACAGCCATTGTGGCGGATTCTGTAATCAACATCACCCAATTAATGAGCCAATGTGGGATGTGGAACTTGATGAGTCAGGCTTTGAGGTAATTCCAATTGACTCTATCGTAAGCCTTCTGCTGGTCTAAATAACAAGTGCCCCGGTAGCTGTGGATTGGTAGACATTGGCTACAGTGTGTATGTTGTCACGCATAGACCGCTTGGGAATGAAACTAAATTGTTCAGAGGATATGAGGTTAGAGGCCACTACCCCTAGGCGGTTGGTCATAATCTTAGTAATTAATTAAGTATCAGTTTTAGTAAGTGGGATGGGGCGCTAGTTGGCCAAGTCCAGCTTATCCCCTTTCTTATACAGCGTTATAGTGTACGCCTCCTGGACTCTAGGAAGGAGGCGTGTTTCCAATAAACACTGGTTCATTGAGGCAAGCAGAAAAAGTGGAGAAATAAGTGAAATATCTCTTTGTAAAACTAAAAAGGAATCCCATCTGGACCTAAGCACTTCCTGTGCAGTGTACCGCAAACAGCATACAAGAGTTCATCCTAAGAATTTAAATATATCAACTCCAGATAATGGGAAATGGTTTGGATATGTGCGCTCACAAGATCTTAACTTTGGGCGGTTTGACTGGATCAGAGTGATACAATTCAGAGTAATAATTGTGAACTTCAATTGTCACTTTGGCCAGAGCATCTGTGACGGAGTGGTCTGGTCGCCTCACCTGTGTACAGGCTAAGCTTAACGCGGTGCAAAGAGTTTTCAGTAAAAATAGGCGTAGTACATGGCACCTGCCGTTATGTTTTTTGCATTAGCTGCACAAAATTGCAGTGTTTGTGTTGCTTTACCAGTGCGTTGAGGCAAGCGGACACTTTGGCCCACTTGTGACCCCAAGCTTGGCTTTTCCTGCAGCAGGGATGTTAGACTCCAGGTGGTCCACCTCCGCAAGTGTGTGCATAATGAATTCTGAGGCAGCCCAAGAGTGGCACAATGACAGGCGGCATGCCTGGAAGATTGTGTTTGCTTTGAAGGTTGACCAAGTAAAAAGTGGGTCCGCACAGAATGGTGTGGTAGATTGTGGCGCCAAAGTTTTGGTGTTTACCCATGAGGAAAACCTGGGTGACGTGATCTTGGCTGGACGAAGCTTGCACCACTTTGGCGCCTGTGTGGCAGGGTGCACCAAAGAGAATGAAATTGATACCAACCTGTGGTCGGAGAATCAATTTTTGTTATTGTAAAGTGTGCAACCTGAGACAGAATTTCAATAGGGCAAGAATAAGTTCAATGTGGGCATTGACCTCAGCTGAACGCTTGCACATGGAGACGAGACATGTTGGGGAGCAGTGGTGCATGTGTAGGTAGGGTATCAAACAGCCCCAAAGTGGCTTTAAGAACACAAAAGCTCTATGTGCCTCTGCAGGGGGCAGGTACAGAAGGCCAGCGGACGGTGGCCAGGTTGGCCCAGCATTCATGTCGCCCACCACAAACAGGTTAGGAGGAGGTGGGAGGGAAAAACAGCCAAGAGAAATTTCTGGTTAGCCCGATCACAGGATGGGGCATAAAGATTAATGATAGAGTGCACTTCATTATCTTATGAAAAGGACACCACAAGAACATGGCCATCGAGGTAGGAATGTTTAGAAATAAATTTAAAAATTTATGGGTCGCACATATGAGCACCCCACAGTGTGGCGACCAAAAGGAAAGGGAAGGGAGGAGCATGGTTGCCCATATGTCCTTGCACCGTGTGGAAAGTGAGTTTCCTGAATGGCTAGTATATCCAGAGGTAAATTATTTAAGAAACTCAGTTTCTTAGCCCAGGATGGCGAGGCCTTGAGTCCAGCGATGTTCAACATCCCTATTGTGAAGACTCCCCTCATCGCACCTTAGGTGTGATGGGAAGGGCCCCCTAGGCCTTTTCATTGCGAGCTTATCAGCATTAGTAGCTGTAGACCGCGTAAGATACATTTTTTTGTCAGTATACACGGTCTTAAGGGACTTTGTCATGTTGGAGGTAGGGGTGGCTTTGGTGTTCTTTTTTGTTTTAGTTCAAGTTTTTTTTCATTGCTATGCTCCTGCAGTGCATCATCACAGGCCAACGCGAATTTGGGAGGAAAATGGGTGGGGAGTCAAGTTTGATTAAGGCTTGGTAACATTGATTGGATAGATCCAACTCACCCATCAGGTCATCAGGTTGGTCATCACGATTTGATTGGTGGACTAACTCACAAGCTGCTTTCGCTTCAATTGACTTGATGTCATCCTGGGTCTGGGCTGGTGGAATCATGGATGCAGCCATGGCCGCTGCCTTGGCTGCTGCCCTGTGGGCCTGCTTTGTCTTCTTACATTTCTTTGGGGACACAGGTTTGACTTGAATGTAACACCCCCACATGCCCCACGGGTAGGCGGCGTTGGTGTCTATGGCTGGTTCATAGTGGGCATCTGCACTGCTCATTAATCTGGGCATGCTTTTGTTTTGTGTGATGCCCTCCTTGGCTGGGCATGTTTGGGCCTTGTGGCCAAAAGCGTGGAAAAAGGTGCAGATAGGGGGCACACTATCCACAGCGACATGGAACAGGTGAGATTTTTGCCCACCAATGCACACAAATGCGGTGTTGGGTATTTGGGTAAAATCTGCCACAACAGCTGCGGACAGGGTGAGTACAGCGATTGCTTTGCCCATGCACAGGTCCAGCATGAGCGTAAATCGTTGCATCTTGAAGGATAAGATTTACCCATATGCCTTAATCCCAGCCATTATGTGGTGCTCCAGAACCGTGCACTTATTAGTAGCAGGTAGGAAATCAAACATAATAAAATTTTGATTGGATTTAGGCCAGCAAGTATGCTTCATCTTGAACACCCGTTGACCGTCTAGGAGGTCTTACACCATAAGCACCTGTGTGACTTCGTCCACTTTTTGTTTATTCTCAAAACCAAGATCTAGCCACCCTCAGGGCATGAAGTGCAGTGTGACGTATACTGCGTTAGGGAAAAAGTTGTGCACATCTCCACAGAACGTTTTCCAAAGCGCAATTTGTTGGATATCTAGGAATATGTGAACCTCGTGCTCCACTGATGACAGGGGCTGGGAGTGCGGTGTGTTGATGAATTGGTTACATCTTGCTTTCCAGGTTAAAATTTCTGGGGAACTACTAAACGCTGGTTTTTTATTATTTTTATTGAGGCTGCTGGTGTTGCTGGGGCGTTTACCAAATTTGTACAGTGCGGGGCCCATGCATGTGCCCTTTACTTTGCTCGCCCAACTGCTACCCAACATTGTGTGCACACTAATCTCCTTGAAGAGATTATCAAACTTACCTAGACTTGAATTGAATATGTTGCAAAAGTATTTGCAATGAGAGATAAAAGTTTTTGTTTACCAGAAGTAACTAGTAAAGTTGCAGAATCCCCAATTAGCAAATTAGATATAGAACATGGCTTGGATGTGCTTGGTTTTTTCCCTCAAAAATACTGGTACTCAATTTCTTATAAAATTGTCTAGAAAGATTAGTCATTTCTATAAGTATCAGAGATTAATCCTAACAGCTTAAAAGTTCTCTTATTTACCAGCAATTTATGCCAAGGATAAATCATAAGTTTAATTATTATTTATGTTGCCAACACTCAATGCTGAAAGTTATTACTAAGCAATGCATTTAATTGCCAATCTTCATTTCTATAAAATTTACATTCAGCTTATACAGAATCCTAACCTATTATCACTTTTATCCTTTAAGTACCATAAATAATTTGAAGCTTAATCTAAATAAAATATCTTTTTTCAGATCAACATTCTCTTTGGTGTCTTATCTTTGGCTAGCCACTATTTTTATAGTGAAGAAAATTAGGATCTATATAGCAAGGGTTTTACCCCTTGATTGACGACTTAAGCATATATACCTTTTGGTATCCTTTGCCAGGAGCTTTGGTAACCCTGGACTCTATAGGGACGGTTGGATTATATCTTCCTCATCCCAACAATGAACTTGGGCCTGATCGGCCTTGACCCAACGTTTCTCTAAAGAATGTCTGAGGTCAAAGAGGGCAGCCAACTTGACTCCATTAACTTGGTCCATCTCCACCTTACCCTTACAATCCACTCCCACAATCATGTCATTTGATTATGACATTACTCTTATTTTTTTAAAGCGCCACCCCTCCCCTAAGCATCATCCAGCGAGGTGTTCTTGTGGGTTGAAAATAGCTTCAGGCTGCAAATTGGGTGTGCATTTGTGACTTTCAGCATTAGTGAAACGCTCATAGAAAATTGTAATCAAGTCCTGAGTGTAAGATCAATTATGAGCTAGAACCTAGATACAATCAATGGCATCATACAATTTACAAGATAGGTACTCAAGTCTTCTTTTAAGCAATGAGTGGTCACAATCTACTACATCTCACATTCTAATTCCTCATCTATAAGTATGACTAAAGTGTCTCTGGAGGAGACCCCTCAAACCAAGTCAACTTACTCTCTTGAAAAGTTGAAAATTTTTGGAACTTTTCTGGAAGTTCCAACTGGTATGATGATTAATTCACCTTCCTGAAAGTACGGTAGGGTCCTATCCACTTCAGTCCCAGTTTCTTGCACGGCTGCATGATGAAAATATTCCTTGCATCCAATATCCCCTAATCCCCTCCTTATACTCTGGGCATACCCTTTTCTTCCCATCTGTATGCTCCTTGTAGGTCTTCTAGCCACATCTAAATCTGTGTTTACATCCTTGTGTACTCTTTTGTTTACTTAATAAAGTCCACCACGGCTTTACCTTTGACCCACAGTTGGGCTCCATGTTAAAGGAAGGATTATACCATATGTGGCGAACAATGGTGAACATACAATTGGGGAATGAAGGGCGTTGTTATAGCTAAAATGTGACAAAGGGAGATGTAAGTCCAGTTAAATGGTCTATTGCCGTGTAGCAATGAAAACATTAACCAAACATTGGTTCACTCGTCCTGTCTGCTATCAGATTGAGTGTGGAAGGCGGTAGAATGGCATTGGCGAGTTTTAAAAAACTTACAAAACTCCTCATAGTATACAAATGTTCCCTGGGGCCCGCGGTCACTAATGATCTCTGGGGCACCCCATGAGTGTAAAAATGTGAGAAGCAAACAGCTTGGCCATTTGAGCCGCCCGCTATTGTGGTGTGACATGGAATAAAATAGGCAAACTTAATAAATTGGTCCACCATTACCATGATAGCGTCATACCTGTCAGAGAGGGTTAGTTCACAATAAAATCATATGAAAGGGAAGTATAAGGTCCTTCTGTTCTCTGGACTGGTACCAATAACCCTATGAAAAGCTAATGATCTGGTTTCATCCTGTTGCAAACAAGGTACTCCCTTGGTATACTTTGCAACTTGAGCAGAAAATTACCTTCCAGTTTATGCACAGCGGATAAACTCCATGGTATTTTCTTTTCCAGGGTGCCCTACAGTTATCCCATAACGGTGTTCCTTAATCATCTCTAGATAAATGGTACTGCAGGAGCCCACAAGCTTCCCTGGAACCTTACCATATCATCCTTTACACAGTTTTCCTTCATTATAACCTCCAGATAAAAAGCGCATCTGCAAGAATTGAATTATATTCTGTTGATAAGAACTAATAAATGATTATCCTTCTTTTCATACATATCCTCACTATTTTTCAGAAAAGCAAGCACTGGAATGCATGTAGGAGAGAAGGGTTGCATAGATATAATATTCATTGAGGGGAATTACCAGGCGTGTCTATGCAATTCCACTTCATAGGGATCAGCAGATAACACAAAGTTACGTCTCAAGCATCAGCTAAACCATTCTCCCTGCCTTTCGTGAACTCACAAGAGAACACAAATTGGGCATGGGTATCATTCCAGCGAGTTTAGTGGGGGGTCAAGACATAAAAAGCTCAATCGTACAAAAGAACTGATGTTCAGTACATTTGCAGAATGACCAGGAAGAACCCTAAAGATGATGATTCCAATAGGTCAGTGCTTTCACTACCACCAAAAGTTCGCTGTAATAAACAGCGTAATTTAACTCAATCAAAAACATTTAATGGGAAATATCCTTACAGGATGCTCCACTCCATCTTAGCCTACTTGTATCAGAACCGCAGCAATAGAAAAGCTGGAGGCATTGCTAGCAACTATAAACCTCATATTGGGATCCATGTGTTAGAGAACAGAAAGATAGAGAGAAGTGCACTTCACAGCCTGAAAGGCATCCTACAGTGTAGAGGACCACTGAAGAGTTTTCGCCCCATAAGCCTTATACAAGGGTGTCCCTACCTCTGAAAAATCTGGCATGAACTTAATAAGAAAGGTGCAAGTACCTAATAAGCTCCTCGAATATTTAACTGAGGTGGGTTTGGGCTAATACCAAATAGCTTTCTTCTTGACTGTAGTGATCATATGTCCTTTATAAAAGAAATGTTGCCCAAAAGGTTTTTTAGGACTTAAAAAACTCACACTTGCTAAACTCCAGAATCAAGTTTGCTGCTCTTAAATGCTCCACTACCTGCTGCAGAGGAATCTCATGGGATTTTTGATTAAGAGAGAACACCAGAATGTCATCTATGTAGCCCATAGCGCATATATTTAAAATACTCACTCAAAACTGCATCAATACAACGTTAGAAAATTTGCAGACGCATTCTTGAGAACAAAAGGCATGAAAGGAATTGGAAAATCCCCTTCCCGGTATGGAATGCAGTGAGCCATTATCGCCCTTTTTGAAATGAATCTGGTTAAAGGCGTTCAAGCAATCCAGCTTGGAGAAGACTTTGGCCATCTCCACATAGCTGGAAATTTGTGCTTCCAGATAAAGAGATTAAGAAAAGGTATGATAACATTATTCAAATTATCATAATATTCGCAAGAGTGTAGTGTCCATCCGCTTTTTTCACAAAGAATAGTAGTGATCATAAATTTAGTACTAAAAAAAATAGTAGTGATCATACTGGAGAGGTACGCTGAAAATGGCTTTCTTGGCAAGTTGCTGCGTAACCCAAACTTCTAATCTTCCCTTACCAAAGTTAAGAAATTGGGGTGGAGATACAAGCCAGTTGACTGTGAGCTTAAAATCACAATCAAAAGTCTTAGTGATCTGGTAAGGCATTTTCTGAATCTGCATCAAATGAAGACCCATGCTCCTCCAAACAGGGGGTATATGTGCTTTGGATGTGGGCTTCAGCAGAGGCGCAAGACTAAGCTTATGTACATTGGGCTACTGTAACAAACGGAAAATCCCCTTTTTCTGAGCGAATAATTGAAAATAGATTTGGCGCTAAGTGACAGCACCAAAGTATATTAGCCCAAAATTGGATGCTAGTTAATATAGTAGTTGGTCCAACCCAACTACACAAAAATTCCCTTGTAAAAGTCTCCAAATAAGATGAACAGGTAAGCAAGACGATTAAATCCTGAGAAGAAATCTTTTTTTATTCACAAGATAAAAAGGACCGCTGGGTAGAGTTTGTCTGAAAAGTGGAACTGACACCGCTCCTCAAGGAAGGGAAATTCAAGGAAAACAGTTCCAAAGTGGGCTTCAAAATTCACAGCGCACCTTTAAGGTTACTCTTTTTTGGCCTCATCTAAACCATCAATTAGGATCTTATGCGCCTAAAGAATGGCCCAGGTGAGGCACATAGCTTAAACCCAATTGACAGAAAATGTTTTTAAACAAATTTAACTTGGGATTCAGAAAATTTGAACCTGAGTTGAAATGAACGATTGAGATAATCTTAATCATTACATTACCTCCGCTAGAGAAAGACCCCCCAAAAGAGGGGGCCCATAGCGGAAGGCCTTCACCATGGGGGCTTCCTGGGGTGAGTAACCTTGAGCCTCAGGAAAATTTGTCTCAAGAAATTATGGGCTCATTGTGGGAAAAGACAATGGTAAAGGCAAGTCAAGACTGGGATGCTGTAATCAGCTCACCCAGCACAAGGAAGCAAGCCTAGCTCTTGGCCGTGGTGCCCTCATTACCACGCACCTGTTGGCAATGGTCTTCCCATCCTGACCAGAAAGGCACTTTTTCCAACTGAAGTATGAGAGGGGCATGCGGTCCAGCGCAGCTGGACGGCTATCCTCTTTCCAGGTACACTGTCTGTTGGCGAGGGAGCCCTGCTAAGAAAGGTCCAATTATTACAAACTCAAATCCTGGTGAGTGGGAGGCCCCACTGGATTTTCAGCTGACAATCTCTTCAGGTCCAGGGTTGGCCATCAGTTACCAGCTCCCACTGGTTCTGGTTACTCAACAACTAAGACTTAAGTGACCAATGAGGTCAGCTAAACTAAGGTTGGAATCATTCAGAAAGCATATTTGTCTCTGGAATTGTAACTTGCAGATTTACGCCCTTATGAAACAAAGAAATTTGGGAAGTACTAGCCATGTCGCCGACCACATAACTGACAATCAAGCAGAGAACTACCATCAAACCCGCATGCCATTACCAGAGTTTGTGACGTAGTTGCAGACCAAGGTTCCAGCAAAGCTTCCTGCAAGCAGCAGCATCTGGCTTTATGATAAACCCACAAATGTAGCCAACGCTTGGCCTAGCTTGCTGGTCAAGCTCATCACTTATGGCTGATTTTAAAAATATCCACAAGATAAACTTCAAAGTCACTTTCTGACAAGCAATAATACTGAGACTCATATAGTCGTTTTCTGAGAAAAAGAAGCTTTATAACTAGTTGCCATTTCCTAATTTTAAAGCATTTGTTTAAGATTTAGATAATTAAAATACTAACTTAAACTCTCAAGAGACATCCAAATAATTACTTATGAAAGCCTTGCATCCCAAATTGTTTAAATTTGGAGGATTTTTAGACACCAGTCATTTGATACGCCAGATCATTCCTTGTTCTCAAATCCCTGAATCCTTACCTACGATTTTCAACTCAAATTGTCCTTCTGGCTGCCCTGAATCTTTGAACTCAACCTCTGGATTTTCAATTAAGTCCGAAACTCCATTAAAGAGGTTGATGTGTGGATCAGGCCAGCCCCAATCCATCACAGGAATTATGTACCGAATGGAAAATCCCCAATTCTGAGTGACATAGTTGCAAATAGATTTGGAACTAATTGACAGTGCCAAAATTACCAACTAAAATTTTGGTTGCAAGTTAAATAGTAGATGGTCTAACCTAAATATATGAAAACTCCCTTGGAAATGACTCTGAAGAAGAAAAACGGTAGCAATGGGATGTAAACCCTAAATAAAACTTTATTTTTATAGACGAAATAAAAAATACTGCTGGGTAATGTTTGTCTGAGGAGTGAAACTGACCTTGCTTCTCAGGGAGGGGAAACTCAAGGGAAACAATTCTAGAAGTGCGCTTCAGAATTCATAGTGCAACCTCTTAAGGTTTCCCCTTAAGGGCCTCACCTGAACCATTTTTAGCCTTTTTAGGAGCCTAAATAATGGCCCAGGTTAGGCACAACGCAGCGCCCAAACCCAACCAACACAAAAAATTTTTATAAGTGATTCAACTTGAGATTCAGAAAATCTGAACCTGAGTTGAAATGCAATGATTGAGATAATTGCAATCATTACAGCCACTGTGAAAAGTGACTCAGAGTGATATCATTTGATATGAGAATTACCAATATGTGACTACTAATCAAGGACAACTTTAAGATATTGGCCTTAAAATTGATTTTGACACCAAATTTTTAACACCAACCCACTCCAAGATAATTGTGTACCGCAAATTCTTGACCTCCAAGAAGTAGTCAGCCAGATGGGACATACTATTTGATAATTAAACAGGCCCTGAACCTTCAAGGTAGGAATGCCATGTGAGGCCACTGACCTGACCATATGTTAAAAACTGGGACCAGTGGCTACTCTGCTTTTGGAAAGAGTACAAATTGTTAAAGTCAGTCTTTGTTGACAATCGTTCCCATAGATTAATTACACAGGTTCAGTTATTTGCACAATTTGCATTGCTTGATAGTAAAAGGATATTTTATTATTTTGTCTGCATAATGTAGATACACTGAGAGGGTTTTGCACAAGGTTATGCTCACTGACAATAGGACTAAAGAAATGAAGATTGTCATCCTCACGACAATGTAATAAACTAATAAATCATGGAGCAATTGCCCTTGTAGGAATCCAGATTTCTTGTTCTCACTGGTGCTATGCCGCTAAATCCCACAAAAGTTTTAATTAAAATAAACAATAAGCGCTACTATAAAATTTGGATTTTATTTCTTATTATTAGGAGCGCGGGGGGGGGGGGTAAAAAGAAAAGCGATTTTTCTTGATATTTGACCAATCAATATTTAAACTGTTTTGAGGGTCGGGGGGAATTTGAGGATAGGTTCAGAATAGCTTAGATGCTTCCAAATTAGGTAATATGATATACGTTCCTATCAGATCTTGGGAAATGTGAGTTACTTTTTGGCAAAATGATAATTGGTGTTTTGGGGCAGAATGTACCCATGTGGTAATGTTTTGATGTATTTCAAAAAATCACCACTTGATAAAATGTTTTCACCTTGGGGGACCTCCACCACGCCTATAAAAGGGGTGGTCCCCACATAATTGCTTTGAAGGATCTGTGGTGGTTGGGGGCATACCTTCCAATGGTCACCCCATGGTCCATCGCGTGGTAGGAGTAATTTGACCACTCAATTTTACATTTATTTCCTGGGCAAGTTTCAAAATGGTGTTACCCCGATTAACAGGGCTCTACTGAGATTCAGCCAGGGTCTTTTGGCCGTTATCCTTGAAGTCATCATTATCCTTATTTAAATCACATTTAGGCTCACCGCAAACTCATAAGTGGCTGACATTTCCCCAGTTCAGCTGATTTCAACTCAAGATATTCTTCCTCTGCAGCTGAGATGGCAAATGTTCGAAATCACCCCCCTCACAAGAATGTTGGGGAGAAATAAAGCTGAAGGAAGCAGACATGTACTCAGGTGATAGTGATTCCTGTACCTAACGATTTTATCTAGTATGTATTGCCTCTTTTGTAGGTGATGGTGAAGGGACCCTCCCAGATTGATCCAAGCTTACTGCTTCTAGGATTGATGCAGTTATGGTAGTATAATACCATGTTGGACACTTGGAATGTAGGTAGGGGTGTTCTGGGCTCATTGGCTGCCTTCCTTTCTTTAGTCACCGTTTTTGCTAAGTTGGTCATTGCCTCAGATTGGAGCTGGATGATGCGTTGATCCAATCTTCTCATAACTTTTTGGGCTCCTCAACTCTAGAGGAGAATACATCTTTAACTAAGAGAGTAGGTATTCCTGGTTCTCACCCATACAAGACATGGAATGGGGACATATCAATACCCAGTGATAACTCATATGGTAGGCGATAAGGACTCTGGGTAAGAATTGATCCCAGTGAAGTGGATCAGAAGAGGTCATTTTTCGTAGGATGGATACTAAGGTACCATTTGTTTCTCCACAGTTCCGTTGATAGAAGGATTGTATGAAGCTGAGATAAGTTGTTGTGCTCATAGAGGTGGCCAGGATTTTTACTACTCTGGAGGTGAAGTTCATTTTTATTGTCGCAAAGTAGTACTTGGGGACAGACATGCTGATAAAAAATGTTTTGATGTAAAAAAGGTGGCTGTGGCCTTGGCCTTGGCTTTAATAAGGATGAAACAAGGCTTCAACCCACTTATTTAAATGATTAATAGCTACTAGTTTAAATTTGTTTCACTAGTAGTCTGAGGAAGGGGACCTACTAAATCCAAACTAATGGTGTGGAACAGTTGTTGAGGGGTAGTGGGTTGATACTGGCACCTAGTCTTGAAACTGGATTGCTTCTTACACGTAAGGCAAGCTTCCAAGACGTCAACAATTGATTCCATAATTCTATCCCAATGGTACTGATCCTTAACCCACTCATACGTTTTCTTCGCCCCTCATTGACCTAGGGTGGAGCGAGCTTCTAGGATAGCAGGTACACGTTCTGAGGGAAGAAGGCAAGGCAGCATTTTTTCCACCACTTGTTTATACAACTTCCCATCCTCCACTTTTGTGTTTCAGCATACCAGAATAACATCTTCTTGATGGGCTCATCCTCATCCTTCCATTCATTTGGGGTCATTAATAGGTCGTGTAACCTTCCGCCTCACTGTTATCCAAATGAAGGACTGGCAGCCTCGTCAACCCATCAACATTTAAGTGACGGGTCCCAGTATGGTGTTCAATCTTCATATTGTAATGTTGGAGCTTTAGAGCCCAACGAGCTAACTGGCCAGTAGGGTCCTTCATGTTCTGTAACCATTTTAGGAAAGCGTGGTCCATAACCACAGTGAAGGCAGTCCCATATAAAAAAGGGCGGTAGTGCTTCACAGCTAATAGAACAGAAAGGCACTTCTTCTCAGTTACACTATAGTTGCGTTCCGCTTTGTACAGCATCTTACTGAAACAGGATACTGGATGAACTACACCATTTTCGTCTAATTGGGCTAAGATGGCCCCAACGGCATAGTCTGAAGCGTCAGTAAACAGGATAAAAGGTTTATTGTAGTCTGGGTGCCTCAGGATAGGATGTTGTTGTAGCAGTTGTCCAAACGTCTCAAAAGCGGCCTTTTGTTAAGCACCTCAATAGAAAGGGGTGTTCTTAGTCAATAAGCGTATGAGTGGTTTGATGAGCTGGGAAAATTTGGGAGTAAATTCATGGTAATACCCCATCATCCCTAGAAATACCTGAATATCCAGCAGATTCTTGAGGGGGAGGAATTTCAAAAATCGCTTCAACCTTATCTTGCATGGGTTGTATTCCTTCTTGGGAAATGAAGTGTCCAAGGAAATCCAATTTCTTTTGGAAGAAGGTAGACTTTGAAGGTTTCAACTTAATATTTGACTTGCATAACCATTGAAACATCTTATTCAGGTGGTCAATATGTTCATTGAAGGTTCGTAAGAATACGGTGATATCATTAAGATATATAATAACACAAGTTAACTTTAAATACCACAAAATGTGCTCCATCGCATGCTAAAAGATGCAGGTGCAATACACAGCCCTTGAGGTAATTGAGTTGGTTGGAGGAAACCCTCACTACAAATGAGAGCACATTTCTCATAATCTTCAAAGGAAAGATTTATTTGCCAATAGCCACTATCCAAGTCCATGGCGGAAAATAAATTATATCCAAAAAGTTAAGACAGGGCATCGTCAATGCGGGGGATAGGATAGCTATCCTTTTTTGTGAGGTTATTTAACTTTCATTAGTCCACAACTATCCGATGACCTCCAATTTTCTTTTAATAAGCAATAGAGGAGAAGACCAAGGGCTTTATGGAGGGAACTAACAACCCGCATCTAGCAACTTCTGGAGCTCCATCCTCATCTGCTCTTATTCCACCTTTAACTTAAGGTAAGGTTTTAACCAAATAGGGCAGTCATCACCTACACCGATGGAGTGACACCAGACTTTCATGTAACCATAGTCATTGTGTTTTAGAGAATATGTCGCTATATTCATATAATAAAGTATAAAATTTTTCCAATTTGACTGGGGTTAACTCATCAAAATATGAACGTTAGGTAGAGTACATAACAGGTTATGCATAGGAAAACCCAAATCCGCCCTAGAGCCAAAGGAGTGGATACGTTCATTATCCTCCACTGGAAGTAAAAAGCCTCTGTCAATCTCCTGGTGTTTTCATATGACCATGTTCTTTCAGTGAGGTCTCCCAGAAGAAGGGTAAAAGGCCTCTGGTAGGCTGGGTCTAGTATCCCAGGAAATACCCTATGCTCCAAGGGGCTAACGCCTTCAAGAATTGTAATATGCATCAAGCAGTGGTGTGGGATTTGGAGCGTGATTTTAGAGTCAACCACGCGTTTTTCACCAGGATTAATTAATATCTCATCTGCAGCATAAAAAGGTATGCCATCCCTTGCATCCACTGAATTGGGAAATTTCTTTGTGTTGCGCCCAGAGGTATGATAAGGTAAAGTCATAGCGGAAAAGGGTACTCAACTAGGAAAGAGTATTCGTGCTTGCTGGTTTCTTTATTGGATAGGACTAAAGAGACTTCATAGTTGAACAACTATAGGAAACCTTGCTTCATATTATTTATTCCCTCATACTCAATCATAAACTGAGTGTTAATGAGCATATCATATGTGTTATTGTCTAAAGCCACAGCAGGGGCTGATATGATAAGCTTCCCAATTCGAATGGGAAGGGAATAGTATGCCCCAATAGCACGAGTATTGTTGGGACCTGCGGTTCCAAATTCTTCGTGTATCTAAATCAGATGCTAGCTTTATCTTATTAAAAAGCTTATTGGAGATCACGTTAACTAAGGAGCCAGTGTCTAAGATGGCCAGTATTTATACTTTTTGTATAACCACTTCAACTTTTGTGAGGGTTCCTCCAAAGTTAGGTGTCAAAGCTAAGATCTCCTTGAGCTGAAAGGTGGAGGTTAATTTGTGAGCAGTCTTGGGATATTTATCCAATATGGTTTTCATGAGCTGGACCCACTGAAGAGGTCGAATCAAGCTAGCTAAGAATTGATCACCATCGCTGGTAGTGTCAATAACTTTTGGCCATCCTAAAATTTGGCTGAGGTACGTTCCTTCAGGTATGGTGGTACAATCTACTCCTCTAGTGTTCAAATGATTAGGAACCTCTACCTTCGAAGGTGCTCCCAAAATAAAGTATCCAACGTCATCGTAACCCCTCTCAGATTCATCCCCAAGGGTATTCTCCACCACTGGCAATGCCGCAATTGAGGTAGGGGGTACGGCCCCCTGATGTTGGATAGCCTTAGGGCGCGTAACTACCAGCATTTCTGGAGGGGGAAACACTACAGTTTTGGTGGGCTTATGCAGGAGCATAGTATCAACTACTTTATTAGTTTCCACTTTACAAGAGGGCGTGGTATCTTTTTTGAGTCGCATTGAGGAAGCAGGTTTTCAGGGAGGATATGAACAGGTGGGCTTACCCCTAACTGTTCAACAGGCGGTAGCTCCTTAATGGTGAGAGCTGGAGGATTCACCTCAACTTCATTTGTCATGGCACACAAATGGAATCTGGCCACATCTAACAAAGCCTTTTTTATGTCGCAGATGGTTTTAAAGTAGCGTTTCACTGAGATGATATGCCTGTCTAGAGAAGGCTGAGACTCTAACCCAGTTAACAGGACGACAATAGCATCATCAAGGGTAAGCATGTTTGAAGTTGCAACCTTTGCGCAGTGAGGTAAAATCGTTCAGCAAAAGCAATAGGCGATTAACATTCTAACACGCTAAGCCACATATAGGCATGTTTTTATCTGTGTAGACATCGCTTTGATCCGAATTCAGCTAAAAGAGCCTCCTTCACCTCTGCCCAGGTGAGAGAAGGGTCCAGGTAAGGCACTATCCTCTGTTGCACTAGGTGACTCAAACAAGGAAGGATGTGTTGAACATTTTGCTTTTCAGTTGTGCCATGCATGGCAACTTCATGAACGTACAAAAAGTAGCAATGCTTCCTTTTCCAGGGGTGTATTTGTCTTTTAGAGGAAGTTTAAATGGCGCTGCTCCAGCTCTTCAAGATGAATAGGGTGCTAGCAAGTTGCTTTTCAAGAGCAACTATTTGTGGCGTACAGGGATCCCCTGTAGTGAGACTATTTTTTAGGAATCCAACTTTCTTGTGCTTGCTAGTTCTACGCCGCTTAATCCCACAGAGGTTTTTAATAAAATAAACAATAAGCAATACTATAAAATTTGGATTTTTATATTTTTATTAGGAGCGTGGAGGGGGTAAAAATAAAAACGATTTTTCTTAATATTTGACCAATCAATATTCAAACTGTTTTATGGGTTGAGGGAATTTGAGGATAGGTTCATAATAGCTTAGATGCTTCCAAATTAGGTAATTTGGTATATGTTCCTATCAAATCTTGGGAAATGTGAGTTGCTTTTTGGCAAAACGATAATTGGTGTTTTGGGGCAGAATGTACCCATGTGGTAATGTTTTGATGTATTTCAACCAATCACCACTTGATAAAATGTTTTCACCTTGGGGGAACTCCGCCACGCTTATAAAAGGGGGTGGTCCCCACATAGGTGCTTTGAAGGATCTGTGTTAGTTGGGGCATACCTTTCAATGGTCACCCCATGGTCCATCGCGTGGTAGGAGTAATTTGACCACTCAATTTTACATTTATTTCTTGGGCAGGTTTTAAAATGGTGTTACCCTGACTAACAGGGCTCTAAAGAGAATCAACTAGGGTCTTTTGGCAGTTATCATCGAATTCATTATTATCCTTATCTAAATTGCATTTTAGTTCACTGAAAAACTTGTAAATGGCCATCATTTCCCCAGTTTGGCTGTTTTCAACCCAAGACATTCTTCCTCTGCAGCTGATAGGGCAAATGTCCAACAGCCCTGATGACACTACTTTACTTATTATAATATTTTCAGCAGTTTATTTTTTGTTCCACTCTCTTTCCAACTAACAACACTCTTCTTTCAACCTTCTCATATTACTTGTATAACAGCAATTTTGGGTTGATACCAACCCTTTTGATTATACTATCTGTTCCACTATATTATAATTGGTTCAGGCAGAGTTTACCAATTATTAAATTGATGATTCCTTAGTTTGAGGCGATTTACCGATTAATCATTGAACATCATCATCACCTTATAACCTGATTTGGAGGCAATCTACTAAACGTTTGATAAAAGTTCAATATTGCCCTATTACCTTATGTTCAGGCACTCTCATCAATATTACCATACTCATTGGTTCAGGCCAATCTCATCCATTCCGCAGAAACTACTTAGGTCATATCATCCAGTCATATCAGAATCTTGACAGGATATATGAGGGATAATAGTATTATGACTATTTAATTTACTTTATTGCGAGGAAGGCCAACCACGGGACAAACACTTCCGAATTTGACCTGAAAGAGACAAAATTTAGTAACAGGGAAGGCACCCCAGAGAAGCGATGCTATCTCTTGTTGCCAGCGGGAACGCCACTTTTGGGGAGGGGGAGGGAACGTGTGAAGGGGCCGTAGCCACAATTGAACACGTGTGGAGGAAAGGGTCTGATTTGATGAACCAAACTGGGAACCAGGAGGAGACCAGCTATCAGCGACGCGGTGGGAGGTATCCAAACATCCACGCCTGAAAGTGGTCCACCAAATGAGACCGAAATCTGTGGACAGCTTCTGGGAGGGTGGGGGTGGAGCCTGCGATGGCATCCAAGACAATCGTGTGGATAGTCCACATGGCGATTGCAATCACCAGAGCACAGAGGGAGGGTGGAAGGGGGAGGCCATTGATAAAGCAAACATATCTCTTGACAGACTGAAGGGATGTGTTTGATCCTGGCCCGCCAGACGTTGAACTTCGTGCCATATCACTTTAGAGGTAGGACACTTCTCCAGGTGGTGTAACAGCGTTCCATACTGGCCACACACGGCGCAGGATGAGTGTAAAGCATTAGAGCGCTCAGCCATATGGTACACCCACCTCAGGCAGCGCCACACATGGTACGGATTTGAGGCTGCAACAGAGGATGGTTTGCGTATTTACAGATAGTTTTTGGGTCTCAATGGAGTAGGGGATGTCCATCATGTCCAGGTAGTCCACCCTGGATAGGACATGGGGCCATGTGGGGATCACGCCATCTTGGATGGGTAGCCCCTGTACCTCTTATGTAAACTGAGTAGAGGGGCGGCCTCTCTGGGCTGTGTGTCTGCTAATACGAATTCTCCACTCAGCGCTCTGCATGGAGAAAAGGATTCGTTTGTAGTGGGTTTTAGTCCCGTGAGGACCTGTGGCCGATGGGTGTGAAGCCAGGTATTTCATCAGGGAATGAGGGCTCAATGAATTGTTGAGGCCCAGGGCGCAGGAGAAGTTGGAGCGGGCTGCGCGGGACCAGTGTTGGGAGGGGAGCGTAGGGGCGGTAATGGCCGCAATCCAGGTGCCCAGGGTCTTGGCAGCATGGGCTTTGAAGTCAAGCAGGCCCATGCCACCATGATGATGAGGGCCAAACATGACCTCTAGCCATACTGGTGGTGGGCGGCCTGACCAAAGTCATCCTTGCAGCAGGGCATACAAGAATTTGAAAAAGCTTGGGGAGAAGGGGATGGCGTGGGCTCCAAACCAGACTTTGGAGAGGAGAATAGAGTTGGCTAAAACAACCCTGCCAGTAAGGGAAGTAGGTTGGGCTCTGAGGGAGGCGATGCGCTTCGTCACGTTGTCTCGAATACAACTCTCAATTACTGCTGATGTGTACCCGCCTGCCTCCACCCACACGCCCAGATGGCAGACTGGCCCTATGGTAGGGTGTGGAACGAAAGGGGAGCACCAGTGGGGCGGTGTGAGGTGGGCAGGGAAGGCGAGCACGTGTGCAAGCAGATGGGTCAGGCTGGGCCCAGGTCTCTGGGGCCCAGCAGGTTTGATACTGACCAAGGAGGATGATTTCGGTTTTGGAAGCGTTCAGTGCAGCATTATTTACCCGGGAATACTCCTGGATGAGAGCTTCAAGTGCGCATGCATCTTGATTTTTAGACACCCCAAACACACACTCATCAGCAAACGCCATCATATTGACTGGGGCTTGGCCTGGCACATGGACCCCAATGAGTTGGGCATTCACGTTTCGAAGTAGTGGGTCAAGGCTAAAGTTGTATAAGAGTGGGCTAAGGGGGTCCCCTTGTCGCAAGCCCCTTTGAGGGCGGACTACTTCCATTAGGAAGTCAGAGCCACGTACTGTCATTGTTGCAGATTCCGTGAGCAGCATCACCCAGTTGATGAAGCGAGGGGGTAAGCGGAATTGATGGAGGAAGGCCCTGAGGTAATCCCAGCTTACTCTATCATAGGCCTTCTGTTGGTCCAAGAATTCCAGTGCCCCAGAGGCTGTGGACTGACATGCGTTAACCACAGAGTGCACGTTGTCCCAAATTGACCTTCTGGTTATGAAACCGAATTGTTCTGGGGAGATGGTGGCAGATGCTACAATCCCTAAACGGTTAGCCATGATTTTAGTTAAAATTCTTGTATTTGTGTTAGTTAAAGAAATGGGGCACCAGTTGGCTAAGTCTAGCTTATCCCTTTCTTGAAGAGTGTGACGGTGAAGGACTCTTGTCCTCCTGGTAGGAGGCGCCTTTCCAGAAGGCTCTGGTTAAGTGAGGCAAGCAGTAGTGGGGATATATATTTTTAAGTACTTTTTATAGAATTCATATGGAATGCCATCTGGCCTGGGCATTTCCGGTTTGGTGCACCACGGATGGCTGTCCGTAATTTGTTCAGAGTAATCAAATTCATTATTTCTGGGTATCAGGAAATGGTGCGGATGTGGGTTCAATCAAGAAATCTCGCCACTTCAGCCAGCTGAATTGGATCGGATCAGTATAACTCAGAGTAATACTTTTGTGTTTCAATTGCCACTTCAGCTGGCGTATCCATGATGGAATCATCCAATCTTTGCACCTGTGTGCAGGCCACGCTCTGGCATGGTGCAAATTTTTTTTCAAAAAATATGCGGTGCACTTTTCACCCTCTGTAATGCGTTTGGCCCTGTACTGAACACAAACCTGATGTTTGTGTTGCCTTTCAAGTGCGTTGAGGTGGGCGGCTGCCTCCGCCCACTTCTGGCCCCATGCAGGGCTGTATCCTGTGGCTGGGATATTGGACTCCAGGTGTGCCAACTCTGTCAGAGTACGCGAGATGATGGCCAATGTGGCTCATGATCATCGGGAGGAGAGGTGGTGAGAGTGGTGGATGGTATCTTATTTGAAGGCTGCCCATGTGGAGATGGGGTCCGCGCAAAATGGTGTAACAAACTCTTTTCCCAAAGTTGCTGATTCCACCCAAGTGGAAAATCCTGGCGACGCAAGTTTGGGAGGGCGGAGTTTGCAACAATGTGGGGCCTCAGCCACTGTGACAGGTAGGTGGTAGGTTATTGAGACCAGCTGGTGGTTGGAGAATTCGATTTTTGTTGTTTTGAAGTGGGAAATATGGGGTTGGAATTTCGCCGGCGTAAGGATAAGGTCTATGCAGGTCATGGACCTTAATTGGCTGTTGTGAATGTGGGGTCGCGTCATGTTTTTGAGCAGCGGGGCTCACCGCGGCAGTGCATCCATTAACCCAAGGGTGGCCTTTAGAACGCAAAGTTCTATGTGACCTTGGGGGGCGTGGGAGGAGGAAGGCCTATGGTCCGTTGGTGTGTTTAGCCAACAGTTCATATCGCTGACTACAAAAGGGTCTGGGGGTAATGGGAGGGATTTGACCAATGAGAAAAATTCCCAACATTCTTGTGCACAGGTTGGGGCGTAGATGTTGATAGCATGTGCCACGTTGGCCCACAAGAAAGTGACAACAAGGACTCAGCCATTGAGGAAGGATTCTGACAATATAAATTTGAAAAGATTGTTTTTATGAACTATCACCCCACAGTGCTCTGACCAAAAGGATAGGGATGGGAGGAGCATGGTTTTCCAAGCATCCTCAGAACCTCATGGACAGTGGGACTCCTGGATGGCCAGGATATCCACGGGTAAATTTTTTTGTAAAAAACTCAGTTTCCTAGCCTGGGATGGCGAGGCCTTGAGTCCGGCGATATTCAACGTCCCTAAAATGAAGGTTTCCCCCACCACACCTTAGGTGTGAGGGGGTGGGCACTTGCCCACTAGCCTCCTCTAGATCCCCACGGGCCTTCACAGTGGCGCAGGTGTTTCAACGTCGGACGAATTTTTGTGGTGCGGATGAGTTTGGTGCACCAATGAGCGGGTCAAAAAAAATATTTTAGGTAGGTTGGAGACTAAGTCAGTTTCAACCAGAGCTTGGTTGCAAAGATCGGGTGAAATTGAGTCACCCATCAGATCCTCAGATTGGGTGGCACAATTGGCATGGGCTTCCCAATCTGATTGGTTGATGGATTCCCAAGTTGCTTCCGCTGCAAAGGTTTTGATGTCCTCCTGGCATTGGGAGTGTGGGATAGCGGTAGTGACTTTGGCTGCTTCCTTGGCCGCGGCCCTGCAGGCCTGCTTTGCCTTCTTCCGCTCTTGTGGGGAAATAGGCTTTACCAGTAGGTAGCAGCCTTGTTCTCCCCATGGGAAAGCCTCTTTGGTGCTTCCGGTTGGTTTGTAGTGCGCCTCTCCGCTGGCCATGGCTGCTGAGGGGTGCTCTTGGAATGTGATGCCCTCCTTGGTGGGGCATGCATGTGCCTTATGGCCGAATGCATCACAGTGGGTGCAGATGGGGGGCGCGCTGTCCATGGTTACCCAGAAAAGGTTGGTGGTATGCCCTTTGATATTGATATATGTGGAGTTCGGGATCTGGGTTAGGTCCTTCACGATCTCCTCAGTTGGGGTTAGAACTGTGATGACTATGCTGGTGCACACGTGTGGCATCAGCGTAAAGTGTTGCATCTCGAAAGATTTTATTTCGCTGTATATGGTGAGACCATCTTTCAGGTGTTGCTCCAAATTGGCATGTTTTACGTAGTAGGCAAAAAGTCAAACGTGAGGAAAATTTGGTTTGATTTTGTCCATCAGGTGTGTTTGGTTTTGATGACCTGTTACCCTTTGGGGAGGTCAATCACTACGTGTACCGCAGCAGCTTTGTCTGCTGCCTCCTTGTTTTGAAACCAAGGTCCAGCCAACCACATGACATGGAGTGAGGTGCAACGTACACCACGGTTGGAAAAAAGTGTGCACATCCCCACAAAATTTTTCCCATAGAGCTGTTTGTTTGATGTCCAGAAACACATGGACTCCATATTCCACCGGCGAGAGTAGTTGGGAGTGCATCATGTTGATGTACTGGTTGCATTGTGCTTGCCAAGCGAGGATTTCTGGGGAAATAGTGACCATCAGTTTTTAATATTTTTTTCTATTCTTCCAGTTTCTCCGGGGCGTTTTTGACCGTTTGAGGCCACGGGCCTACCACCTACTCCTCTTACCTTACTTGCCCAACTGCTCCCTGACATGGGCGCAGACTAATCTCCTTCTGTGAGATTATCAAACTAGAATCAGACTTGAATCAAATAAGTTGCAAAAGTGATTTCAACGAGAGAGAAATGTAGTTTGTCTAGTATTATGACTATTATCCATAGTTAGAATGATAAACCAGATGGTATCCAACGCTAAATTTGGAATAATCCAAAAAGTTTACTGATTATGTTGACAAAAAGAGACCTCTTCCCTACCCAGCTGAACTTAATCCCCTCTCAAATTCATAGGTTTCCAGCCTTAGTTCCCATCACACTAATTTAGAAGAGATCTACATCAAAGGTTAGCTTCTTTTCTAAGGATATCTGAACCTTACTCTTTATCACGCAAAAGAGTCTACAGTTATTTTTCTGAAGAAAAATTAACTAAAGATGAATTTTACTTGATATTATATTAGATTTAGGGTAAGAATGAACCAAAATGCTTTATTAACAAAGTTATACAGAAATTTATAATTGATAATTTTTGCGCTCAACTCCTAAGTTGGCTCCTCAGCTATGAAACTGCAGCCATTGTCGTTGAATTACCCTGTGAAGTCTCTTATGGCGATGGTCTTCTCCATTGGGATAGGGATTACTCCGCTGGACATCCTAAAGACCTGAATCTTAGAAAAAGCCAGAAAGCATGTCCCTAACATTCCTGCTTAATCACCACAAACCAACCACATTTGGATAGCAACCTTCTTATAATGGGACTCTTTACCATTATAACAAGTCATGAACCAACTGATTGATTTGATAGTCGCAGGTGGCATCACTCTCCTCACAACTGCTGATTTAATTTCCCAACTATCATTGATGAAGCCTAATTGATCTTAATTAGTGCACCTAATAGTTAATCAACGCCAACTATTAGATGCCCCAATTTCATCAGAAACTCTACTCAGCAAGATATTAAGCATTTTCATGGATTGATCCCCAATGGATCCAAACCTTACGAATTACCCAAAATCCCTGGACATATTTAACCTGAAATCGAGGTCAACCAATATCTGATTCATTTGCTAGTGGATCTTATCCCCTAGGGAACCAGCAGATAACCTAGGAAGCTGGAAAGGTATCAAAAATACCAACACTATACTCTCAGGTAAGTATTGTAACACATGGTAATCATTAAGTCCAAATCATTAAAATTATCTGAGGCCCTGGTATCCACTAAAATTGTTGTCCTAAACTTTCATGAAAATAAAAGAATATTAGCTCAAAGCAAAGATATTCAGAACCTTTATTAGCAAGTGCAGAAAATGATGCCAAACTCATAGTGGGATCAACTTAGCCATAACAATGTAACCAGGATATGTACATCTGTTAAAGAAAGGAACGGATATCTCGCCACTCTGATGACTGATGGGACATGCACAGCACTTAATTCTGCAAAAGCACACCTGTTATCATGATCTTTTAATAACAGATTTTCCACCTACAGAGTGTGGTGAATCATAGTAGGGGTCAGCTGAGGATTCTCATTGGTGATATGGTATATTGATATTGCCTCAGGGCAGCCTCCACGGGAAATTAAAAACGGCTCATTTGTATATATAATTTTCCATTAAAAACGGCATTTTTGGGTTGCAATTCACCATAAATAACGCAATATCTATCTCCAAATTGTTATCTAAAACCATTAAGATGATACTACCTTCCGCTGATGGTTTGCATAATTCTAGAGAATGAGATTATGAAATGGGGCGTCTAAATTGATGTAGATATAATAAAAACGTCATTATTAGACTACTAACAACACTCAGGTTTCCCCAAAAGCAAAAACATGTCATTGGAAGGTTTTACCATTTTAACAAAAAAGCAAAACATTCTAAGAGCGGTATTTACAGGGTTTGTTGCCAATTATATTTTTATACTAAACATGAAACATTTATAAAATCTTGGATACAGGGACCTGCTGACCTTGCGTTCTCCCAGAAAGGAACTAAGAAAGCAACAGAAGCCGCCAATTGCAAAAATGAATTTAATTTGTTGTGAGCAGTATTATAAGGGTAGCCACTGGTGAAATTTTCATGGCCAAATATCTAAAACATCTAATTAAAAATTCTGGCCTGTGCCCCTGTTGACCCTTGTTGTTATAATTTTTGGTGATACCATTAGAATAAGCCGTAAGGGTCTCACAGATATAACTTACTGAACAACATATGGATGATGTGAGGATCACAGTTCTCCAAAAACACTTGAAAATATAATAAAATATGGAGCAATTGCCTTAACAACACTCAAAATTTTTAAAAATACAGTGGTCCTCTCGTTGTTCCACTATCTCAAAACTACTAACAACCTTCCCTTTCAATCGCCCCATCTTGCTTATATATCAGCGACTTTGGACAATACTTTTTCCTTGGCTTAGACTATTTGTGTCATGTTCAAAATCACTTCTTTGAGGGCAACTGCCTAGACAAGGCTGGAGTCAGGAGTCCAAAATGGTCAAACTTAAGACTTTCCTGACCTCAAGCACACCGTGGACAAACTCTGAGTGCAGGCCAGATATGCCCAGGTTGGTCCAGGGGAAGTGCATAATGTCCAGACTTGTGTTACGGTGGTGTCATAAAATGGACATCTTATCTTCTTAACAATGATGTTTTGGTTCAGTTAATTGTCAAATGGGGTTTCAAAAATACCGTTCAATTTTTGAATTTTTGAGACTGGGTTATCCATTCCTACAATCAATTACTCAAGTTTGAAAATTCTTGAGCTAAAGTACTTGAGCAAATGGAAGCATGCGCTTATTGGTGCACTTAGGCTTAGTACCACTTTCACCAATGATCAAGTCCCCCCCCAATTGTTTAGATATATTCCTCGTTACCAAGCTTCCTCAATGGTTTTCTTCTCTTTAAATAAAACCAATAGTTAGTTTGTGTTTATCTTATGTTAATTTGGGCGAATCTGTGCACAGACCTCTTTGAGGAGGTCTCTAGCAATATTAGCAGTTTGTTAGCACTAGATTTCAACTGCATCTGGGGCACCGCTGGGCCGCCCTGGTTCCCTCCAGACCAAGTCACTTGAGCACTTCAGTCCTGATCACAGCTGGGATAGGAACACCCCTTTGGAGCCCACTCAAGTCTTTTCATTTTGATTGCTACCTATTAATAAATATCGTGTTGCACACCCTTGTCATTAGTTACATTAGCTCCAGCACCTTCTGATGGGCTATTCTCATTTTAGTAATGACGATTGATTCCCTGGCAATGTGGCTGTGCATCGTGCACCAACTCTCTGGGAACTGGAGAGTTATAGACACTCTCTTTAAATTAGACAACCAACCTCTTCTATTTGCATGCACTAGAACTATCCGTGTGGGGCTTTCACCATGTGCAAATTGGGTGCGCCTGCCGTTTGTCAAGGACATGATGGGGCTCACCACCATTTTCACATTTTGTTGAAGGTTGGGAGGACTTGGCATTATTCTTGCTACCCTCAACTGGAAAGTATCCACCCTTCTTGCTCATATATGGTTGATATAGATGCTTTGCGATCAAGGGAGTCATGATTCCCTGACTTCCCACCAAAAATTAACAAAATCATTATGTTTTAAAATGTTTTTCCTTTGGCACCATGTTCGGATGGTGCAGGCAATTCATCAATGAAGGGCCTGGTGGTGATGGCCTTAAATTAATGTATAAAATGTCGCCAAAATGGGTATGGGTTGTTTGTGGCCCAAAGCGCGTTTTAATACGAGGTTTCCTTACATAATAAAGAGCCCAATATCATCTCTCATGGCTCAGATATTGAATCCATTTTAGTATGACAAATTATCCCAGTGATCCCGTGCTTGACCCCTACCACGATCCACAAAACACAGGCGGCGAAAAAGGAGTTAACCTTGCATTATAAAAATGTTTATGCAACTGCTGAAGATATGGTGAAATATGTGACCTCAGAGTAAGAGTGTACAATTGTTCCTCTCCATTCTATGATGCAAAATCATATCCTGGAGGCATGCTTATGTCTGAAAGAGATTTTTATGGTGAAGTGTTGGCGTTTTTTGCTTTTAAATAAAGACCATTTGGGGTTATTTTTGTTGACTGCTACCCTTTCATCTTCTTTGGGTAAAATCATCTCAACTATTTTGGTGTATACAGAAGCCTCTGAGAATTTTATTGCCCTGGGCTAGCCGATTACCTTAAGCTGTTTTACTTGCCAGGTTTTATGGTTAGGGGTGGGGCTTCCCAAGGTATTCCCACGCTGAAAATTATGGGGTTAGTGGATTATCAAGTTGGCAAATATCATTTGGCTGACCGCTTCCAAACAATCAGGAACCTCTTACCCTCAATTTTTTAGGTGTAGAGTGGTGGCGAAAGATTAAAATCAGAACCTATTTGAAGTACAATACCTTGTCCTTAACTTTGAATAATGGCCATAAATTAGTTGTCCCTTTGGCTGAAGCAAATTCTCAGGGCGAACTACCCCACTGGCACAATATCTACACAATCAGTCTTTCTCCGTTGCTGAAGCCCTCTCTGGAGGTACACTTCCCTTCTTTTTTTGGAGGGGTTGGAATCTTTGTTTGATGCGCTTCATCCAATGCAATACCAGCTCATTCAGAGTTTGATTGCGAGTTTAAGCTCATTGTTTATCTGGTGCATATATCTTCCCCAATTTACCCTTTGACTGTATGGGAGGAAGCGGCATTGGATTTGTGGGTTAAGGAGAAGTTAGCCAAAGGGAAGATTTCTCAGCGTACCTCCCCTGTATGCTCTCCACTTTTCCTTGTAGAAAAAAGGCCAATGGTACCTTATGCCCATGCGGATATTATGGGAATCTCAACAACTTCACAGTACCATACTTAAATCCCATCACACAGGATTCACTGATTGCAGCTATGTGGAGAAGGCGAGAGTCTTCTCCAAACTGGATTGTTTAAACGCGTTCAATCATATTTAGATCAAGAAGGGCCAGGAATGGCTAACTGCTTCTGTACCAAAAAAGGGTTTTCCCAATTTCAGGTTAGCTCTTTGGGCTTAAAAAATGCTTCTGCTATCTTTCAACGCCATATTGATGTGGCTTTGGGGACCTTCTGGGGTATGCGCAGTAGCTTGCATGGATTATATTTTAGTATTTTCCCCTAACAATGAGTCCCATGCAGTACACCTTTGGCAAGTGTTGGAGAATTTGAGGACTGACAACCTTACGCTGAAAATCAGTAAGTGTGAGTTCTTTAAGTCCCAGGTCATCTTTCTGGGCAACTTCATGTTTGACCAAGGGCACATGATAGCTCCATAAAAGGAGAAGGCTATTCATGAGTGGACCACCCCAACTTCAGTTAAGGAATTGAGGAGTTTTTGGGTATGTGTACACTCTTTAAGAAATTAACACCAAATCTTTCTGAAGTGGCGCGCCCTTGTATAAGGCGAGTGGGGTAAAAGTGCTCCAGTGGTCCCCAACTTTTCAGGATGCCTTCCAAGTGGTAAAGTACACCCTGTTGTCCATGTCCGTCCTTCACCTTTCAATCACATTAAAGAGTTTATTGTGGTTACTGATGTCTCCAACTTCGCCATAGCAGAGGCCTTATTACAAGTAGATGAAGACGTAATAGAGCATCCAGTGGGATATCTTTCCAGGAAGATGTCTCTTCCAGAGTTGAATTACGCCGCATATGATAAAGAGCTATTAGCAGTGGTTGAGGCGCTGACTTATTGGCGTCATCACTTTCATGGCTCATCCCAACCCTTCTGCGTATGTACAGATCACCTTGCATTGCTGTACTACCATGCACCTCATGTCTTGACCCCACGGCAAACCCGCAGGCATGAGATCCTAGCCCAATTTGTGTTTTCCTATGAGTTTATTAAGGGCAAGGAGAATGGTTTGCGGATGCTTTGAGCTGCAACCCTGCACTAGTTCCGGATCCTAAGGAAATAGAGGTGCATACTACTCATTTGATGATTCAGCCAGGTAATATTGTGTCTAAATTTCCCTCTCCCTCAGCCCACAGGCCAGCACTTGCTCGTCTAGAAAATGCGGAGGAATACAGTATATTCAGAAAGGTAGTCCTTTCACAGCCTTTGTCAGCCAAATATACTATGTTCCTTTCCAAGAATGCATTGATTAGGAGGATATTACTGGGGGCTACCATGCGAAGGATGAGATGGTGTGGTTTCAGGGGCTCCTATAGGTTCCCGCTGGACCACTTCACCTATAAATCATCTGGGAACATCATGACGGAATCACCGTTGGTCATCCTGGGAAGGTGAAGATTCTGGAGTTTTTTGCCGCAATTACAACTAGAGGGGTTAGCCACTAAGGTGGGCAGGTATTGTAAAGAGTGCCTGATCTTCAACCAAATAAAACCAAATTGACAGCCACTAGTGGGGTTGTTAGTACCAGTAAAAAAGGCTGAAGGGACTTGGGCTTCTTTATCAGTGAATTTTACTTTAAATCTGCTTATATCTGATGGCTACGATGCCATCATGGTAGTGGTGGACTGGTTTACAAAGTTCGCCCACTTTATTCCATGCAGAACTATGTTTACCACAGCAGAATGGCTAGGATCTTTATCACTCATGTGTTTTCCCTTCATGGGGTCCCCCAAGAAATTATTATTGATTGTGGTCCCCAGTTTACCTCCATCTAATGTAAATAGTTGTGTAAGACTCTTCAGATTCGCCCTTGCCTTCAACTTCCTATCAACCATTTAGATGGGCAGACAGAACGAGTGAACCAGTGCCTAGAACAATTCTTGCAGTGTTAAACCACCGCGAATCATTAAGATTGGGTTTCCCATCTCCCCATGGCCCAATTCAGTTATAACAATTCCCAATATGCATCAATCGGTTGTTCCTCCTTCTTCTCCAACTATGGTTTCAATCCCGCCTTCAACATGGAGCCCAGTTGTGGATCCAAGGTGGAAGTGGTGGTGACTTTGCCAAAATGATCAAGAAAGTACATCAGGGGGTGAGCACAAATTTAGATGCGGCCATGGAGGCTTACAAAGAGAATGCTGATGGTAAGATACGAGTTGGACCAGCGTACAAAGAAGGAGATCTCGTGATGCTGGATGCTAAAAACATATCAATCAAGCAACCATGCAAGAAGCTGGGACCTAAGAGGATTGGGCCTTACCGCGTTGTTAAGAAGGTGGGCCACACCTCATACCAGTTGGATCTTCCCCCCTCATTTCATATCTTTTCAGTCTTCCATGAAAGCAAGCTTACTTTATTTGAGGGCCCCCACCAAAGAATCCTGAGGCTTATCTCGTGGATGGGGCGCCAGAGTGGGAAGTAAAGGAGATTGTAACATCCCATCAGGTAAGAAGAAGACTCAAATATCCTATATCCTGGAAGGGTTTGATGCAGTGGAGAAAAGTTGGGTCCCAGCGAGTGACTGCGCCCATACCCAGATTTAATTGAAGCATTGCATCAGTTTTTTCTGAGGCTGGAGGATTTAAGTCCAAGCAAACCATCGCTGCCATGAAGTTGTCCCCTTCCTATAAAAATTTTTTCTTTGGTGAATGCCCCTGGAAGTAGGGTGGAGCCCAAAAAAGGAGGAGAAGGTAATGTCATGTTTATATGACTTTATTAAGGCCACCAACTGCCTAGAAAAGGCTTGATGTCAGGAGTCCAAAAAGGTCAAACTCCAGGACTTTCCTGACCTCAAGCACACCGTGGACCAATGCTGGGTGCAGGCCATATATGCCCAGGTTTGTCCAGGGGAAGTGCAAAAGGCCCATCCTTGTGTTACAGCGGTGATGTAAAATGGATTTCTTACCTTTTTAATTATGACGGTTCAGATCGTTTGATTGGCGAATGGGGTTTCAAAATTACAGTTCAATTTTTGAAATTTTGAGACTGGGTCATCCATTCCTACAATCAATTACTTGAGTTCAGGAATTCTAGAGCTATAGTACCCAAGCTGATGGAAGCGTGCGCTTATTGGTGCACTTATACTTAGTACCACTTTCACTAATAGTCAAGTCCCCCCTGATTATAATATGTTTCCTAATGATTAAGCCTCCTCATTGGTTGTCTTCTCTTTAAATAAAACCAATAAGTAGTTTAAGTTTTTCCTATGTTAACTTGGGTGACCTATGCATGGACCTCTTCAGGGAGGTCTCTAGCAACATTAGCAGTTTATTTTCACTAGATTTAAACTGCATCTGGGGCACCGCTGGGTCGCCCTGGTTCCTTCCAGACCAAGTCACTCGAGCACTCTAGTCCATATCACAGCTGGGATAGGGACACCCCTTTGGAGCCCACTTAAGTCTTTTCATTTGAGCGCTACCTATTAATTAATTCCACGTTGCACACCCTTGTCCTTAGTTACTTTAGTTCCAGCACCTTCTGCGGGGCTATTCTAACCTTAGTACTGACGATTAGTTCCCTGGCAATGTGGCTGTGCACCTTGAACCAAATTTCTGAGAACTGGAGAGTTATAGACACTCTTTCAACAAATTTTGTTCCACCATATTCTCATTGGTTTTGGGGTAATATTCTTAAATTCTCCATCGCCTTAGTTTGAGGCGATCTAGATAATATTCATCAAATGTTGACATTGCCTTATCACCTAATTTGGAGGTGATCTAATAATAACCCATTATAACAAATATCGCCTCATCTCAAGGTGAATAAATACCATAGTTAATCATTCCAGTCTGCGGATTCTTGATAATCCGCTGCAACTCTTCAGGGCTTATTGTCCAGTCATATCAGAATCTTGACATTACCCCCTCCCTTTTGACTGGACAATATGTCTCCTTTTGTTTATACGCTTGGAGGAACTTTGTGTGCATGCGATTAATGAAATGACCACTCATTGGGTCTTTGATAGTGTAGGCGTCAATTTCCATTTTCTCAATTATTTTGAACAGAACAATCCATATGTTAACCAACTTGTGTTTCTGCCCGGATCTGTGCTGGTCATGGAATGAAACCATCTCACCTTCTTGGAACTGAGCTAACCCGCTATGCAAACTTCTTATTGGCAGCCTGAATCTTGATTTTTTTGGCCAAGCTTGTGATGGTCAAGGCGCTTCCTGACCACCACATCACTCTGACTCCCCTAAGGCGGAGATTGTGGCTAATAGTACCATGCACAATTTACATAAAAATGTAGGGCTCAAGGGCAACAACCCTCAAAAATGGCATTCTGCGAATCAGATGCCACAAAATTGATAAAACCTCGAGGAAAAGGCGGCAAAGGTCGATGTGAATGGCGACTGGGCCAATCAGAGGCTGGCAACCGAATTCCGAGGTCCCATGCATAGAGATTGGCAATGGCAAAGAGCAGCCCAGCGAATCAGGGGCTGCCAAGCCGAATTATACCAAAAACAGAAGTGGCATGAATCATGGCATCAGGCAGCTCAGCAAATCAGGAGCTCAAAGCCAAATAACACCCAAAGAGGAAATGACAGCATTGGGAAGCTCAACAAATCAGGAGCTGCTAAGCTGAATAGCACCAGAAAAGGAAATGATGACATTGGGCAGCTCAACAAATCAGGAGCCACCAAGCCAAATCTGCCGCTTGTCAAAATTATCAAGAGCCACGGCGAAGGGAAGCCTAGCAAATCAGGGGCTGCCAGGCCAAATTATCCCAAAAATGGGAATTTTAGTTATAAGGTCAAGATGAGTTCTAATTCATCCTTGACAAACAAAAATATATGCGGGAAAGTTTCTATAACGCCACGGGTACTCAATGAATGGTCTAGAACGTGCCTAGATGTGAATATCGGAGGCCAAAATTTTCAAAATAGGCCCACGGATAGCCCACCACCCGCGGACTCTGCAGGGTCCAAAATTCCCCACATCCACCATTCCCTAATATAAAAACAAAATATAGCAAAGGTGTTTAAGACAACTTCATCTTCTAATATATACAATAAAAACCTTAAAAATATAAAAATAAATTTTAAATTTCAAAATCATTTATTTGAGATCTTAAAGAGAATTGTGGATTTTTGAGTGAAGCAACATGGACCATTCCTCAAATTTTGACAGAGCTGTCGCCTCTCTGTATGCTCTCTGGAGGCTAAACTGCCCTCCTCAGTGCGAGCATCATCCTTACAGTGTTCCAGGGATATCTAAGCCGCTCAACAAGCCAACGGATGAGGGACCTCACCACAGCGGCCCTCTCTTGCCTATGGGCCCTCACATGGGCCCTCTTGCCCAACTGCTTTGTGGCAATGTTGAGAGACCCCTTTCATTACAAAGCTGAAGGAGTACGCTTCTGTTTGCAACTTGACAATGTGTTGGCTAAGTTAGTCAAATAATGATGGGGATCCATTCCGCCTGTATCTTCTACTCACGCATAAAGCAATGCTGGAAGAGCAGGGTATCACCCATATAATAATTGGAAGGGGCTCTTCCCCGTGGCTGATTGATAGCTAGTTTAAAAGTGAAAACATCGGTAGACAAGAGGAAACTCCAATCAGAGGGTCTATTTGTTACTATCCTATGGAGTATGTTCACCAATGTATCATTGACCCGTTCAACCATTCTTTTGGACTCAGGGTATTATGGTTTCATCAGAATCTGCAGATGCCCATTAGCTCGTTAAACTTTGGAAGGATATTTGGGGTGAAGTTAGTTCTGTTATTGGTAAGAATGAACTGAAGCTTGCCATGCTGTTGGATAATAAATTCAATTACGAACTTGGCCACTGTGACCACCCCCAAATCCCATATCACCCACGCTTCAACCCACCTGTTCAAGTTGTCAATCATGACCAGAATTTACTTGGACCAGTTAGCTCCCATTGGCAGAGGGCCAACAACATCAAAGAGAAACTGTATGCCAAGAAAAATGTGGTTTCACTAACCAGTATTAAGTCTTCCGATGGAACAGCTTTTCCACTTGGCACTGGTGATAACAAAAAAATTGTTTCAAGCATGTCAAAGTTCATGCTTTCCCAGTAATACCAATGATGCAACAATTCCAACGTCTTGCATATGCCACCAAGTCCTGATGTCTTATGACCACTCATGATAATGCTATGCCGTGCTGAGGGTCGTGGGTTGTTCACCATAGAATCGCCAATCCACTTGTACAATTCCCTATTCTTTTGGAAGGTATTTGCTTGCATCTCGTTAAACGCTTTTATAATTTGGGGAAGTTTGTTATTGTATTTCCGCTGAGCATATTATCATACATCTTTTTCACTGAGATTTGTTGTCATGGCAATGTTTGGCAATCTAGATAAGCAGTCAGCATTCTGATGTTTTTCTCCCAGTTGGTGGAGGATCTCAAAGTCATACGCCTGCAGTTTGAGGGCCCATCGGGTAAGATGCCCTTCAGGCTCCTTGGGGTTCTGTAACCAGCATAGTGACGCGTAATCTGTTACAACTTTAAGCTTTACCCAATGCAATTATACCCTAATTAGCTTATATGTGTAGATTACCGCTAAGCACTCCCGCTTAGTTACAGTATAGTCACGCTCATGGCAGTTTAGGATTTAACTGCAGTATGCAACGGTATGCTCCTCCTCCTCCTCATCTTTTGGGAAAGGAATGCCCCAACAGCAGAAAGGGGCGCATCCATCTGGACAATGAACTCTTCACAGATGTTCAGATAGAATAGCACCAGCACACTGATAAGTGCTGTCCGAAGTGTGTCAAAGGAGCATTGATGGCGTTCTGTCCATTTGAAATGACAACCCTTTTAAGAACTCAAATAGCGGCTTCCAATATAAGCTGAAGTTAGTGATGAAGCGCCGGTAGTAGCTGACCATTCCCAAAAATACTTGTATGTTGCGCTTATTGTTTGGTGTAGTCATTTTTTCGATGGCCTTCACCTTTGGCTGGCTGTGGGTTCAGCCCCTCGGAGTCTACCAAAAACCCAAGGTATTCCAACTGGTCCTTGAAGAAATTGCATTTATGAGGTTCAATATTAATGTTCACCTCAGTAAACTGACGCAATACCGCTTCTGGTTGATCAATGTATTTAGAAAAGGTTTAGGATAAAACTGATATCATCAAGGTATACAAGGATGTACGACAGCTTCAGGTCACTAAGGTAGTGTCCATGGCTCGTTGGAACGTAGCTGGGGAGTTACATAGCGCTTGAGGCATAATATTGGTTGGAAACCCCTTAAGATGTGATTATGGTGCATTTCGCCTGTTCTGCCACAGGCAACTCGATTTGCCAGTAACACAGTTTAGATCCATCACCAATTAATAGAAAGCTCCTCTTAAGCAATCCAACACATCGTCAATCCAAGGCAAGGGATATAGTCCTTCTAAGTGATAAGGCTAAGCTTCAGGTAGTCTATCACCACCTGGTTGGTACTGTCCTTTTTTACAATCAGAACGGCTTTCCAAAGACTCTTGGATGGTTTGAGCATCCCTTGCTCCAGCAACTTATCAATCTACTTGGTGACAACTTCTTCAACTGCCCTCCATTAACAGATCGGCTGAAATCTGATGGGAGGATGATCCCCAAAGTCCAATAAATGGACCAATTCTTGAGTTTACCCTAAATGGTGGTCAGTGATGGCAAAAATTCATTATACTTCTTAAATAAAGCTATTGCTTGGTCTTTTTGTTCTTCTGATAACCCTATCAAATTCTCCTGCGGTACCACTGTCTTTATGCTAGTCTGCTACTCAACGGTTAAGGCCAAATTCATCCAATGACCCATACTCGTGAGCCTGAAAGACCTCCTCAACTAGGGGCAATTGTAAATTTTCCACTATTTGATGCTAGCTGATTTATATTGGTTCGTTCTAAAAGATTTGCTAACAAAACCTTGATCTCCCCATGACCTAAGAGTATAATACCTGGTGCCACATGAGTCTCAAGCCACATTTTCTGATAGGGATAATGACCTCCCCATAGAGCCTGGCTGGCACTTTCAGCTCTAACTCAAAGTTCAATCTGACTTGGTGTCCAGAAGGAATAGACATAGGCCCAGCATCTCAGAGAGGTAGCCTTTTTTATTTGTATATTTTCTGGGGAAGGGCCTGGGTCTTGCTTTTTAGTCAATGGTAGCAAACTGGAATCACCTCATCACTATATTTAAGAATAATATGGCCCATGTGTGCTGGATCCTTTGGCACTCCGTTTGAGGTAAAGTAAATTGGGAACTGCTGCCCCAGAATTCCAAAGATTTTCTCCATCATATCAATGACAGCACCAAAGTGCCACAGGAAAGCAGTTCCAATTAGCGTGTCATAGTTACTTTTGGGTAGCACTATCTCCGGAGCTATAAAGACAATGGATCCAAACTGCAAAGGTAGTGCGCTGTACGCCACTTCAGAGACCGTGATTTCTGCTCCAGTGGGCCGTACAACATTTAATGTTCCACATCAGGATTTAATGTCAATTTTGCTTTTGACTTAGTAGAAACTATATCGACTGGGGCGTCTGTAGCTATTATAGTGCAAAATCTATTTTTTGCTACAAAAATGTCACAGTATGTATATCCAGAATAAGATGAACATTAAGTGTTTAGTTCGTGAACGTTTTAGGGATCTCTCTTCCCAAGAAAACTCATAATCCCCTCACTGACTTTGGGGTACTTGTTAACAATAGCATCCACCAGAAGGGCAACGTTTACTTCTTTTAGGGTGGCACATCTGCAGCTAAATCCAGCTTGTCTGTCGAACCTTTATCAAACATTTTTGCAGGAGTCCAGCTTTGGTTGCTCCTGAGGTCCTTCATGCACCGCAGACTTGGCTTGCGCTCATGTCAGTATGTTCACTCCTACAACTGGTTGCAGGTATAAAATCCCATCATTGTATTTAGGGACTTCCGCTGGATATACTACAATTGATTCAGGTGGGACGTTCAGGTTTAGGATAGCAGGGTATAGAGTCCCATCTCTACTCTGCTCCATCTTTCCCTGGTATAATTGATCCTGTTGCACGTAATGAACATGATGGTTAGAGAAAACCATGTAAGTTGGCCTGGAAGACCACATTCAAAGCAATAAACCCTATAGGGGCCGCATCCTTGGTTCTCATAAGAGGGGCTGTGTAAGGAAAACAACAGAAGAAGTTTAAACCAGCATGCCAGTTGGGATGCATTATCACCCAAAAGGCAAGCCAGAATGCCAGTGGCATTGAAACCTGTATGAGGTTGTATGGAGCTGTTAACTGGGTAACAACGACTCATTGATGTAGGACGAGTGTGAAAAGAAACATGGTAATGAACCAAATAGAAACAGCCCCAGACCCTGCGGGTCTTGCTGCAGGGTATTGGACTACTTGGCTTACTATTTTCGGGATTACTGGTGGAAGGGTCATCACTTAAATAGAGACAAGGGGGCGGATCCTTGCTTGAAAGAGAGATATATGGGGCCACAGAATTCTGATATCTTAATAGCGGATAGCTTCAATAATGGGGGTTAAATTTCCAAAAGTTTTTGCCCGTTGGATCCAGTTGACTATGGTGGGAGTGATTGTGGTTATCAAAACTGATAAAGCACATCCAGTTTAGGGGCCGACGGGCCACCAAGTTAGTGTCGTTAGGTTTTAAGCAAGAAAAATTGAAGTGAAATACAAAATTTGGGTACTAGCAGCTGATTTTAGAAAGAAAATTAAAGAGAATTGACCAACAATTTTCTCAGTGTGATGCAACTGACAAAAATTTATTTGATTAGGAGTGTAGGTCCAAGCAGGGATTGGGGCCCATAAATTTGACCTAAACCTGCGAATTTTTGGGGGAGGGGAAATAAATCTAATTAGAACTGACATTGAAGGATTCAGCGGTAGGCCAATTCGCTATCAGTTTGTCCATGAACACCAAGACTGAGGTTCAAATGCATTTTTGTTGGTTGGCGTGACAGCATCTGGCCCAACATGCAATGGGAATTCTCCAGGGCCACCCCACATAGGGGCGGTCCCAATTGGTTGAAAAAACGGGTTTGATATGTCCAACCCACCCATGCCAGTCACTGGGCATTCGTTCAAATCAATGAGTTGCATCAGGCGCAACTCCCAATTCTTTAGATAAGGTTTCAAATTATCTTTGATAGTCCCCAAAGGTACCATCTGCTCATTGGGGATCATCCCCAATGATTTTGAGGGGTGTTTGGTGTTGGTGATCATACTGCTAGCTGACTCGATACTGTCAGCAATTCCTGCTGAGAATTCAGATACTTATCCCTTCACAACTAAAAGTTTTCCAATTGTCATGCTTTATTCCCATTGGTTTCAGACCTTTTGCCTTTTTTGGTAATCTTGGCGCATATTTCTCAATTTGGTGGACAAGTTCAGCAGAGGTAAGCATGGGTACTGGGGGAGGAATCTTCAGAGGAGCGCTGTTACCCAGCGCTTGTCTGCCACATGGGTTCGCCCTGGGTGACGATGGTACAGCCGCCCTCTTTGGAAACTTCTTATTTAAAATGGGAAAATTGCCCAATCCATGCAAAGGGGACGTTCCCCAGGACTTACATTACCCTTTCCTTTTTCCAGAGGAGGTGCGGCACCGCCAGGAAGCTGCACGAGGGCTACATTTATGTGAGCCTTGGGAAACTTGATCGCCATTATAGTTGCAACTTTTTGGGGGGATGGGGAGCATCAGGATGGGACTCATGAAACGCCTTGACCACTTCTATGCAGTTAGCGCGATCTTGGGCCTTGACCCAACTGTTCTTGTAGGCTGGATAGCCCTTCCAGGCAATGAGATACTGAACTGGGCCTACGAGATTTGTGGGATGCTAAGATGTTTTCCACATTAGCCTCCTCTGCATCCTCAATTACAATTGGCTATGGGTCTACGGGAACAGTCCCCTTGAATGAGGACAACTGAGAAACGTGGAAGATGGGGTGCTTTTTCCAGTGAGCTGGCAACTTTAACTGGAAAGCACCATTGTCCAAGTCTTCCTCCACCAGGTAGGGCTTGAATGCTTGCTTGCGAACTTCTGGAAAGATACCTGAATCCGCAAATGGCGCATATCAAGCATAATGTATAACCCACTGCTATGACATGGCCAGGAAGCCGTTTTCAATCCGCAAATTGTTTGTAATCACTGATAGCTTTAGAGAGATGCTCTATCATTAAGAAATGAGTAGACTGAATGTGTTCAGCATGATCACTGGTAGCTGGGACCTCAGGACGCAGGCAGGGACTGACCAAAAACGAGGGATTATACCCTAACGTTGCTTCATAGGGAAAAACCCCGTAGAAGTGTGAGTTCTGTTGTTGTAGACAAATTGAGTGAGGGGAGGTCATTAGACCAGGTATCCTGTGTGACTGCAGCATAGCAGTGCAAGTACTATTCCAAGATTTGAATAACTCTCTCAGTTTGTCCTTCAGACTGGGGATGATATGCTGTGGAATGGCAGGGGGAAAGTATTAAAATGGATAAGAGCTCATTACAGAACTGCTCTGTGAACTTTGGACCTTGGTTACTGATGATCTCCTGAGGGAGACCAAACATAGAAAACACATGGCTCATGAAGAGACGAGCAGTTTTTTCTGACATAATCACAGATAACATGGATTATATAGGAAAAATTTGATAAACGATTGACCAACACCATTACCACCATTAAACCACTGGAACAGGGAAGTTCGACAATAGAATGTATGGACACTAATGCCATGGGCCCTCCCCTGTTGTAAAGGATAAATGAGGCTATATCTTCCTGATCAATCTGACTTGGCCCATGTGCAGTTAATGCAATTGGCGATCCAGGCTGGGACTTCTATGATAAACCCACTTAGTTATAAGTTTATTTAATCAAATCAATACACTCCTGTTGCCTGGATGGCCAATTGTGGGAGGATCGTGATGCGCCCAAAACACCTCAGCTCTAAAGAGGGGATAAACCCAGACCCGTGACCAAGAAAGGAGACCTTCTGTAAGTCTCAGGGAACGTCCTTTGGCTCTCAATTGGGCCATCTTCCCATTCCCAAATAAAAAGACACCGAAGAGGATGGTGGTACCCCTCATCACTCAGGGCGACCTCGCTCACATAGTAGATGAGCGATGAGTAACAGCTTGTCCACTTTGGATCCCACCGCCAATACCCACACTTACCTTGGCAGAACTGTTGCAGGGAATTAGCAAAATCTGTGCTGAGTTTATCAATTTGAAATTGGTTGGAGCTAATTTGGTCAGCAATCTGGCTGATGTGCAAAATTCAAATGGCTGTAAAAGCACAAAGGATGAGATATCAGCTGGATAGCCTGATGGTTCCAATCCAACCTCCAGACCAGTTGAACAAATATCGGGTGCTATCAACATAAGTTCAAAGCCCTTAGATAGTAATTTGGGCGCTGCACCCGATGTTCTGCTTTTGACCAAATGACTAGTTAAACAACCAAGCGTGGGCAGGTTGACCGTCCCAAACCCCGTCCCCAACCAAATGGACCCATCCCTATAAGGGATGGCCTTGGGGATTCCTGTCACCTGTCAGGCCAAACGCCATCATGCTAATTGTCAGAAACATAGTTGAGCCCTGGTTCAGACGTTTGAGGTCAAACTGACAGAGACTCAGCCCTCTGCCAAAGTTTACAATGTTGGTTCTCAAAGAATAAACCCCATTTCCAAACAATGTGCCAGTCAGGCTGAATTGGTTGGATCCTGACCCCATCCTATCACTGCCCAATTGACCACTATTAAATCAGTTTCATGGCTCTGAGAAAATCGTTGGTCAATTTTCTTACTTTCCTTTCCCAATAAAATTTTTCCAAAAAGAAATTTTAAATCTTTTTTTATTACTCCATCTTGACTGCATCCCAGATGGCAATTCCCCGATGGTCCATCGCCCAACACTCCAGGTCAGCTTTACCAATTCTTTTGGTCACCATGGCTTCCACTATCACCAATTGGCCCAGCGAGTTTAATACTTTTGGTCCTACAACCCCGCTCTTGTTAAATTCTGATATCAATACATGGGGATCTTATGGCCCTACGTACAACAGTGGAAAAAGCGAATCCATCTCCATATCGCCCCCAATGAGTTGGTCACTCAAGCCAAGAATCTCATCGAGACTATCCCAGCAATCCCGCCACATACAGTGGGAACCACTGAGTTGGGAATGGGTTTGATGTGGTTTGCCGTTGGGATACTCCTTACCCTGTTGTTATGCCACCACTTCGTGGTATCACATTTCCCAGCTCCATATCAAGTCGTATGTTTGGCAATGCCTCTGGCATTCTGGCTTGCCTTTTGGGTGCTCACGCATCCTGACTGACAGGCTGGTCTAAACTTCTTCTGCCATTATCATGACATAATCAACCAACCATTACTTCCAGCCACTTCCGCCTTAATTTCGAATTAGGTGCTTCAGTGGTCACCCTCTATCAGATGAACATAAAATCAGTTGTGTGTTGTTTGCTGTTCATCTGGTCAATTTCCAACTTTGGGAGAAGCATCCGCTATTTTGGGAAACTAGCTTCAAGCCACCCTAAGAGGTGCAGACTGTATCTTCTTGTACTTCCTCCAACCTGAAAAAGGATAAAGTATCCCCTCCCAAGAGATCGCAAATCAGGTTCTCGACGCTCTCACTGAAGTACAAATGAGGATGTCAATAGCACTCAGTAATGCTTCAGTAATATCTCATGCCCAAAAAGTCATGCGTTGTTGGACGCCAGGGATGGAGATGCCCACCGTTGGGTGAAAAGTCTTTTACGTTCTTCCTCACAAAAAGAAGATCCCATTCACCTGCTGGCTGCTGTATCAGCTGCCTTAAAACCCCATGTGTCCCAATTAGACCACTTACTCAGACTACTCCTAACCATGGCCAAAGCCATTAGTTTGGCTTCTCTGATTTCCACCTTTCGTGAGCTGGCTTCTGCGTCAGACCTATCTACTGATATGCTTCAGGCTTTCTTTAGAGCTTGTCTGAATTCAGTTTCTGCTCATCACGTAGCCTGGTCTACCATCCAGGAATCAGTAGATAAGATATGTGCCACCGCAACTACTATCAAAGCGTTACCTTGCCACATTTCCCCACATCAGAAGGGGAACTTTATGATAGGATTTCCTAACAAAGACGTAGATGATGCGCCTGACGCTAGAGTAGCTGTTGAAGTGGGTCCCAACCCTGCAATAACCCCCGAGTCCAAATTGCCATTTCTGGAGTCAACTAAAAAATTCTGTTCTAGCCCAGATGGAGGAAATAATTTCTCCTGAACTTGTACTCCCATTTTCACCCCAGCTAAAAACCCTGACCCTGGGTCTGACATACCCATTATCTCTTCAGTTGTTATTGAGTCAGTCAAAACTCCAAGTAAACAGAATTCTGCTTATTTCCTTGTCCCTATGAGAATCTTTATCAATCCGCATCATGTCTCCTTTGAAGCTCTGGTGGATACTGGAGCAGCGGGGAACTTCATGAGTGTCAAGTTGGCACAACAATTAAAATTGGAAATGGATGTGGGCGCCTCAGTAATGGTGGCCTCATCTGCTTACCAGTCTTCATATGTCGTTCGCTGGATGTTACACTTCTCAATCCACCAATATAACTTCTGCAATCTCTTTCTGCTAAGCATCACTTTTCGAAAATCAATTCAGCCTGAAATTTAGCTCCACTAAAGAGATTTACAAAAACTATTAGCAAATATGGCGGGAAACCCCGCAAAAGAACCCGCAGGCTATGCCAAACGAGCCAACACCACCCCCAAACGAAGCAACCCTCAGTTACTTACTTCAGGGTCAACCAGAATCACCCGCTCTCAAGCAGCAGCCATGAAAGCAGGCACCACCCCCCAACCTGGAGCTACTCCAACTAGCGCCAGTTCACCTGATCGCACTTCTGCAACCTGCACGCCTAACAGCTCTGTGTGCGCTGCCTCCCACCAACCCGCTGGGCCCCCTCCAACCAAGGAGTCCATCACCCACGCTGTTTTAATGGCGTCTGCTCAGTTGAATGCAACTCAGCCCATCCAGGCATTCACCTCCCCCATTGTGTCAGCTAATTAAGCCCCATCTATTATTGCTGACGCCGTGTTTCTGGCTCCCTCCATGAGGGGCGATACCCAGCTACCTGGCCCCCAAATCCTCAGATGTAAGGTTGGATTAGCCGCACATTCTGGTTCACTAAGCACCAAATTGGGACAATCTACTCTTTCCCAATGAGGATTCAAATGGTTCGGATTTTGGAACTTCACACCAGTTCCAATCTCACCCATCCCATTTAAACCCCATAATCGGCACTTCTCAAGTCGGTACTTTATCTCAATATGCTGAAAACGACCAATTCACCAATCAGCCAGTGAGTTTTGCCCACGAAATCACAGCAAATACTCGGGCTGAATTTACCCAAATAGATTGGGATGGTGATGAAACATCTCCCTCCTCCCAACTGGCTGGAGTTAATTTCAATCTGGATGGGCCTCCCCAATTTAGCGAGGCCCAACAAACCGCCCTCAATTTAATATGACGCCAGCAACTGCTGTAACATTCCAGCAACAAGGGAACTCCGCAAACTTGTCCAAACCACCAGCTCACACTCAACCCGCAATTGCAGCCCAAAGCAAACACAAACGTACCAAAGGAGCCACTGGGGTGTGGCAAAAACCTCTGGCACCAACGCTACCCAAAGCTGATCCCCGTGAAGTGGCGTTTATTGCTGATGTTAAGAAGAAATGGGCCGAAACTAGAGCACAAAAAGCTCTACCTCGCTCAACCCTCTCTCACGCAATTCGCCTTTATTGTGGGCATAACCCTGTTGAATTCTATACAGAGGATTACTTCTCATACTTTGCAGCGATTGCGGAGACATTCCCAATTAACATTACCATCCATGAATCAGTGGATGGCCACTACATCGATGTGGGCTTCACTGAAGCTGCCCTTGCTGACCATGCTGCCACCCTCCAGGTCATTATTCCACGCGGATCTCTTCGCATCTCCCGCACACGCTCTCACCTGGAGAAAATTTCATGGGTTACTTTTTCCAACCTACCAACGACTGTTGATCCTGAGTCTCTTAAACTGGCACTCCATCGTGGTTTAATGGAGTTTGGGTCTGTTCTTTCAGTGGACTTTAGCGTCCCCTCTTACTATGCTCCCACTCAAAGAGCTCGCACTGCTAGGGCGTCGTTCATCCCCTCCCCCACTGTATCCCGCAACATTGAGGTTATTCCTCGTGTGGGGGTAGTTGGGGCATGCCCTGAGATCTTTTTTGTCGACCCTGATCAGGCGCGCCCCGGTGTTCATGGTGTAACGCCCTTGAACACTTGTATAGTGGCTTCACAGCTCGAAAACAAGCCCTCTTAGCCACCACCCAGGGGCCTAAACCAGGCCAAAAACGATCCCACGTGGCTGCAGCAGCAATTCCACAACCCACACAATGGGTTCCCGTTCAAGACCTGTCCCCTGAGGCCTTACGCCTAGCAGTTGAAACAGCTAACCCCACTATTGGTATGGGATACCTTCGCGCTCATGCCCCCCTTCCAATGGGCACCCCCTCCAATCTCCCAGAGTCAACGCCCTCTCTCACCAAGCGCAAGGCATCTCCCACAAGGTGCCCCTCGTCAGCCACCCCCACTCAGGGCTCCGCGGCACCCCCACCAACCTCCACCAGCGATTTATCGCATCAACCCTCAGCTCCCAATGGAGCTATGCCCACCAGCATGGACTGGCAACCCGCGGCCTGCGGTAGAAGTGCCACCTCAAAGAGTCCTACCCCAACCCCACAGTCCATTTCGCGCGGATCCTTTGCAGTGTTGGAGGAAGTGAATATGGGCTCAGACTCATCAAATGGGGACACCGCGGAGGTCACCATTGAGCACCCTCAGGTCCTTCCCCTGCAACGGAGCGGGGGCAGCATCCTAGGCTGGCTTACTGGGTCCTCCGCCCCCTCACCCTCTCCTTCCCCTCAGAACCCTCGACGCTCCTCACGGATTGCAGCTAATAGTCAAGCTAAAGGACTCAAAACTAGCCGCCTCACAGCAGCAGGTTTGAGCGCTGGCAACCCCTAGGACATGGAGGGGAACAGCTATGAGTCCCCATGGCAGCACCCTGGCCCTGCAATCCATCAACACAAATGGGTTGCGGGACTTTAAGTGGAGAGCCCGCCTCCTCCGAAACTTCAGGTCAGCACAAATTGACATCGCTGCTGTCCAGGAGCCTCATATCCTCCCCCACGAACAATCTGCATGGAATGAACAGTTTGGAGGCAACTCCTTCTGGACAAACCATGCCGCCCTTATTGTTTTGAATCCCCGGTTTAAAACCCATTCTTTTTCACAATATCTAGGTGGCCGACTCATACTGGCCAAACTCACCACTCCTGACTTCTCCTTCTTCGCTGCAAGCATCTACCTGCCTAATGCAGGTCAGGAGCAAAATCGGCTCTTGGAAGAGCTCCTCCAACTCAATCTCCCACGGAATACAGTCCTCTTAGGAGATTTCAACACAACCATAAGTCGCGTCCGTGACTCTTACCCCCTGCAGCAAAGGAACGCCCTGGATCAAGTCGCCTCCAGGATTTCCTTCGCCTGAGTGGCTTTATAGATGCGCTTCCACCCTCCGAGTCTGGCCTAGGTTGCATGACTAGGATCCAGTATGATGGAGGAGCTTTCCAGTCAGCGTCACGCATAGATATGGCACTGATTGGCCCCCTGCTAATTGGCCGCGTCTCCTCTCCCATCTCTCGTGACAACCATCTGAGTGATCACAGGTCACTCACCGTTGTCCTCACCACCACACTTAGACCGTCGCGTAGGTTCTGGCCTAGGGTTGCCCCAGCTCTTCTCAACAACCCCTTCACTAAGGAGAAGCTGTCTATGACCATCCGGGAGACTCTCTCACCTCCCCCCACCCCACCTGCTTGACCACAAGGCTAGATGGGCGGTGACCAAGGAGGGCATCACCCGCGTTGCTTACAACTGTGCCAAAGCCCAGATGACTGCAGCTCGCGCCAGAGTCAAAAGGGCGGAAGTCAGAATCAGACATCTAGAGCGAAACTGCCAGCCTTCGCCCTCTCCCAGATGATTGGAAGACTGGGAAGCGGCGCAGGAAGCACTCCGCTTGGAGCTCACACTGCAGGAAGAACGGGCAGCAAACTTCACAACATCTCGTTACTATGCTCAATGGGAACGCCCCACCCGCTTCTTCTTTCAGAATCAGAAAGCCCGGTCAACAGCGCAGGATATTACTGCACTGAAGATTGGCACTACAACCACTTCAGATAAGGAGGAAATCACGCAGGAACTACACCGCTTCTACTCCAGCCTCTTCCATGCCACCCAGGTGGACCCATCGGACATCCAAGACTTCCTGTGGCGGGCTCCAGAGCCGCCCATTGACCCACGGGCTGATGAGGCTCTACTGGCGCCTATTTCCATCCAGGAGGTGATGGAAACCCTTCTGAAATCCCCACGGCTTAAAGCCCCAGGCCCAGACGGAATACCCTTTGAGGTGTACCTTCTGGAACCTGCAGTGATAGCCAGAACCCTCCGCGACCTCTTCGCTGCACTCTTGATGAATGGCGAGGTCCTCCCCGACTCCAGAGGTTCAATCACGACCCTCATTCACAAGAAGTCAGACCGTGAGAACCTGGCGAACTGGCGCCCCATAGCGTTGATCAACACAGACCACAAGCTCTTCACGAAGCTTCTGGCCAACCGCATCACCAAATGGGTGTCACCTCGCCTCTCCCCATCCCAGCACGGTTTTATTCCGGGGAGGTCGTTATGGGACAACTATAATGACCTTCACGTGACTTTGACTGCTAATTCTCGTAAGGTGAATGGCTTTGTGGCTCTCCTGGATATGGAGAAAGCATATGATCGGGTAGCATGGAAGTATATTGATGCTTCCCTGGCCCACTTCCATCTCCCACCCGCAGCTAGGCGCTGGATATCAGCGCTCTATGACCAGCTCCACACCAGAGTCCTGGCGCCAATGGGTTTTACAGTGGCAGTACCAGTTGGACAAGGTCTCCGGCAAGGGGACCCCCTGAGCCCTATCCTTTTTAACATCACCCTTGACCCCCTCTTGGCCTCCTTACAGGACAAGCTAACAGGGATTCTGGTCCCAGGTAAAGCCCCCACACGCACCATGGCATTTGCAGATGACACTGCCATTGCATTTGGCTGCCCTGGGGATGTTGCACTCGCTGCTGTGACCATTGAGAGGTACACTAAGGCGTCCAACGCCATGGTCAACACCTCCAAGACAACAGTTGTACAGGTCGGCTCCCCCACCTTCCCCCACCATTTGGTATTGAACCTGAGCGTGGTACCTTCCGTCACCTGGGCGTTCTCACCAACCAACAAGGAGTTGCGCTAAAAGACAATGAGGACTTGCTCCTTGCAGCAGTTAACTCCAGGATTGCCAGCTGGAACCGGCGGCACATCACCCCCAGGGTCGAGCTCTGATGGCCAATGTGTTCCTCTTCTCCAAAGTCTGGTTCCTAGCGCACGTCTGCCCATTCACAGATGCCTTTTATACGCGGCTCAATGTACTCCTCCGCTGTTGGATCTGGGGCTCAAACCATCCACCAATGGCCCTCTCAACCATTTCCCGACCCTGCAATGAAGGGGGCCTAGGGCTTCTGGACACGCGATCCCACGCCACCACAATCTTCCTGAAGTTCCTATGGCCGATTGTCTGCTGGGACGCGACCCCCATGCCCCAATGGGCGCCCGCCCTCCGCCAGTCAGTGTCAGCAGCTCTGGGTCTTCCTAGAGCATCTCTGACCTCATTAGGGGAGTGGCTCACAAACCACCCAGGCCATCGCCTAAAACCATCCTCATCCCCCTACTGGAACCAGGCTCTCCTTGCCCTGAAACGAGTAGGCGCGCGGATCCACCATGCCTTCCCATACAGAAGGGAAGGCCCTGGCCTCAGCTCCCGTCGCCATGCAATTGTGCACAATGGACAAGTTGTCACAACTCGCCTCAACCCCCAAGATCGTCCTCCCATCCGCCCAAGACTTCTTGAGCTCCTCCCTCCCTCCGTGAGATTTGACCTTAAGGAATTGTGGAAGGACGTCTATCACCCCATCCTGTCAGCAAAGGTGTCCAACACCTTATGGAGGGTGCTCCACTGTTCATACAGGACAGGGGACTTTACTGCCCTACCTTCCAGCACCGAAGCTGCCCCCGCTGTGTGGAGCCTATTGACTCCCACCTCCGACGTTTTTTCACCTGTCCAGGTGTCGCCGCATTTTGGCCAAAGGCCCGCGCGCTCCTCCATGCTCAGCCCTGATCTGGACACCCTGTGCAAGACCTCATGTTTGAGCAGACATTGCCTAGTTGCCACTGACCCCTCCGTGTCCTCGCCTATGCCACAGCCATCTGGACCATCCATAACTCCTTCCTTCGTGCTGCCTTTGACCAGCAGGTGTGGACCCTTCCACACATGATCACCCACTTTCAGGTACACTTTGAGATGGACCTGAAGGTCTGCACTATGTCGCCAACCCTCCCCCGCTCAGTTGTCACTGCAGCACGGCTCTGGCGCGCAAACCCCCTCCCTTTCTCGATGCCTCCTCCTCCCCTTCCCTCGCCTCAGGCTCTTAGGAGCCCAGGCGTAATTCAATAAACATCGATGAATTCCCCCTTGGGTTGGGACCATCTAGTACTAAAAAAAATATAACTTCTGCAATCGTTTTTTGGCCATGCTGAACCTGGTATTCCTGGTGATCTTGGGTGTGGGATAGTGGCGTTGACAACATGTGAAGATTCATTTAGAGTTTAATACATTGTTGTTTACTTATGATGATTCAGAGGGAGAGTTCCCTTTGATCAACACCCTCAAAAAATACAAGGAACCAGCTCTATCACTACCTTAGTTACTTCCGCAGGCATTCCGGCCAATTTTTCTGAAAGCTTAATGCAATACTGGGGAATCTTTGGCATGGAAAAAGTGGACCATCTGCCAAAACATTCCAGGTACGATTGTGGATTTTGAACAACCGTGGAATTGGTGAACATCAACTGTATGTTGTATCCTCATACAGTGAAGGAAGAGGTCGCACTCAATAATTGGTTGGACGATATGTTAAGAAAAAGCTGGCTGTTCAAAGAACCTCTCCCATTGCCTCCCCTATTGTATCTGTAAGAAAATCGGATGGATCACTCCATCCTTGCATAGATTACGGTCACCTGAATAAAATATCAGTTACAGATCCCTACCCATTGCCTTTGGAGCAGACAATCAGTCTGGCGATTGCCAAATCCCATGTTTTTTCATAACTGGATCTGGTGAATGCTTTCAATCAAATTTGGGTGATGGAAGGCCAGGAATGGTTGACCGCAATTTTGGATGAAGCGAGGATTTTTAATTTGTTGTAATGCCCTTTGGGTTGAAAAATGCTCCTGCTATGTTTCAACGAATGATTGACAACACATTAGGGGTTTTCGGTTCTCTTGTGCTATTGCATATATCGATAATATCCTTGTCCATTCCCCAACCCCTGAACAACATGCTATCGACTTGGAAGTGGTGGTGTCCACTCTGCATAAATCAGGGTTGTTCCTCAAAGCTTCCAAGTGCGAGTTTTATAAGGAAGAGGTTACATTTTTTTGGAAACCTAGTTCTCAAAGAAGGTGTCACCATCCCTCCCAACAAATTAGATGCGATACAAGATTGGCCAACTCTGACTACACAGAAGCAACTTCAGAGTTTCTTGGGAACTATCATTTTTTTAAAATTTTCCCCCGCACTTTCTCAGTTGGCCGCTCCACTCCATTCTCTCACTGGGAAAAATGTATCATTTTGTTGGACCCCCAAATGCCAGCAGGCTTTTGAATCAATCAAAGAGGTGTTCATGTCTCCTCCCATTTTAAAACACGCAATCCCACCAAACTGTATATTGTCACATGTGATGCTTCATCAGTAGTGGTGGGCGCAGTGCTGCTTCAGGACCACGATGGTCTTGAACATCTGGTCACTTATTTTTCCCGAAAATTCACTACTACAGAGCAGTCTTGAGCCATCTATGACAAGGAACTGGCGGCTGTTGCATGGGCTTTAACTCATTGGCAATACCTGTTACAGGGTGCCCATCACGAGCTAACGGTTTGCACATATCACCAGGCTCTCTTGTATTTCCACAAACCTCAAAAATTGGTGCATCGACAGGCCCAAACCTATTGGGACCTGTGCAGTTTCAACTTCAAATATGAATTTGTCAAAGGTGCACTCAATGTCCTTCCTGACTTCTTAAGCCGTAGCCCTCCTCACTGTCCCTTGGAATCTGAGGAAGTGGATCTCGTTACCATGATCCCTGCCACTCAGATTCTGTTGATCGTTCCTTCCATTGTTTCCTCCACTGCATTTTCTCCTGATGAACAGTTATTGGCCCAAGTGTTGGCCGCTCAAACGGCCTGCTCTGAGGGCGTGGAGTTGGTCGAGCAGTTGACCCTCTTAAGTCCCAAACACTCCCTATATTCCTTAGAAGAGGGGCTCATTTACTTCCATTCTCATGTGTGGGTTCCCCCCTTCGCCTGAAAGTATTCTGCGCACACCATGATCCTCCCACAGTTGGACACCCCCAGTAACAAGAAATGCATCAACCTGATCAAGTGAACCTTCGATTGGGCAGGACTAACCAAAGAGCAAAGAGGTTCCATCTTGGATCATCGATTGTGTTACCTGCGCTAGGGCCAAGTCAGATTGCTCCAGTAAGAATGGCCTCCTACACCCTTTACAGCAGGTGGAAGGTCCATGGACCTCGGTATCTGTAGAATTTATTGTCGATCTCCCCTATTCTAATGGGTTCTCAGCGATAATGGTGGTGGTAGATCGCTTTACAAAATTACTCCTTTTTATCCCATGCACTTCTGAGATTATGTCAAAAGAAACTGCCCATCTTTTTGTATGACATGTGTTTTTGATGTTCAGTCTCCCCCAGGAAATCGTTAGTGACTGGGGTACTCAGTTTACTACATGCTTTTGGAATGAACTCCTATCAATCCTGAAGATAACCCCTGTCATTCCACGGCGTATCACCCCAGTCTGACAGTCAAACTGAGCAGGTTAATCAAGTCCTCAAACAGTATCTGCGTTGCTATGCCACAGCAGCGCAGGATACTTGGTCCGTTGACTTGCCTCTCGCTCAATTTGCATACAATAATGGGACCCACGTATTCATGGGGTTTTCACCATATGAAGCAACGTTGGGCTATAACCCATCGTTTTCAGTTGGGGCATGCTTGCGACCTGAAGTTCAAGCTGCCACAGATCATGCTACCCATAATTGTTCAACTCAAGCCTTGGTACAGAAACACCTCACCAAAGCCATCAATGACTATAAGTGATTCACAGACTGCAAGTGCCTTCTAGGTCATGATTTTACGGTAGGTTCTTACGTCATGCTTGATACCCATCATTTTCGAATTCAAACCCCTTCCTGCAAGTTCGCCAGTAAGCGTTCAGGTCCTCACTTAGTGGAGCAAGTATTGGGTAATGGGGCTTTCCGCCTGAAGCTTCCCACGCATTAGAAGCAGCACCCAGTCTTCCATGTTTCCCAATTGTCACCCTTCAAGGGTGTAATTCCCACAGACCTGGAACCAAAAGTTGTCAATAGCGAGGAAGAGGCTGAGGTAGAGGCTATCTTGGAATCTCGCAAGTCGCGGCGCTCAGTTCAATATCTCGTGGCCTGGAAAGGATGCCTGGCATATGAAAATAGTTGGGTCAAGGCGCGCGATTGCGCAAATTGCATGGCCCTGGTTGAAGCCTTCCACGCATCCCACCCTGAGGCCCCCCGTACCCCTCAGAAAATTGTGATGATTATGGCTATCAAGCTACCTAAAGCACACAAGAATGTGGCTCTGGCGCAATTTCCCGGTGGGGGTTCCATTCCTTTGGAAAAAGGAAAGGGTAATGTAAGTCTTGGGGAATGTCCTTTGGCTCTCGATTGGGCCATCTTCCCATTCCCATTTAAAAAGACACTGAAGAGGATGGCGGTACCCCTCATCACTTAGGGCGACCTTGCTCACATAGTAGATGAGCAATGGGTAACAGCTCGTCCGCTTCAGATCCCACCCCCAATACCCACACTTACCTCAGCAGAACTGTTGTGGGGAATTAGAAAAATCTGTGCCGAGTTTATCAATCTGAAATTGGTTGGAGCTAATTCGGTCAGCAATCTGGCTGATGTGCAAAATTCAAATGGCTGTAAAAGCACAAAGGATGAGATATCAGCTGGATCGCCTGATGGTTCCAATTCAACCTCCAGACCAGTTGAACAAATATCGGGTGCTATTGACATAAGTTTGAAGCTCTCAGATAGTAATTTGGGCGCTGCGCCCAATGTGCTGCTTTTGACTGAACAAATGGTTAAACAACCGAGTTCGGGTGGGTTGGCTGTCCTGAACCCTTTCCCAACCAAATGGACCCATCCCTATAAGGGATGGCCTTGGGGGATTCCTGTCACCTGTCAGGCCAAACGCCATCATGCTAATTGTCAGAAACATAGTCAAGCCCTGGATCAGACGTTTGAGGTCAAACTGACAGAGACTCAGCCCACTGCCAAATTTTGCTATGTTGGTTCCCAAAGAATAAATCCCCCCATTCCTGAACAATGTGTTCAGGCCAAATTGGTTGGGTCCTGACCCCATCCTATCACTGCCCAATTGACCACTATTTAATCAGTTTCATGGCACTGATAAAATTGTTGGTCAATTTTCTTACTTTCCTTTACCAATAAAATTTTGCCAAAAAAGAAATTTTAAATCTTTTTATTATTATTTCGTCTTGACTGCATCCCAGATGGCAATTCCCTGGTGGTCCATCGCCCCGCACTCCAGGTGGTCTTTACCAATTCTTTTGGTCACCATGGCTCCCACTATTGCCAATTGGGCCCAGCGAGTTTGATACTTTTGGTCCTACAACCCCACTCTTGTTAAATTCCGATATCAATACATGGGGATCTTATGGCCCTACATATAACAGTGGAAAAAGCGAATCCATCTCCATATCGCCCCCAATGAGTTGGCCGCTCAAGCCAAGAATCTCATCGAGAATATATCCCAGAAATCCCACCACATACAGTGGGAACCACTGAGTTGGGAATGGGTTCCATGTGGTTTGCTGTTGGGATACTCCTTACCCTGTTGTTACGCCACCACTTCGTGATATCACATTTCCTGGCTCCATATCAAGTCGTACAGTTGGCAATGCCTCTGGCATTCTGGCTTGCCTTTTAGGTGCTCACGCATCCCAACTGGCAGGCTGGTCTAAACTTCTTCTGCCGTTTCCATGACACCCTCCACTAAGGAATATAGGGAATGTTTGTGAGTTTTGAAGGATAGTTGATCAACATCTAGTACTAAAAAAAGGATAGTTGATCAAATAACTCCACTTCTTTTTGGGGAAAGTAATTTGAGCTGCTAAAACTCATGAAATGAGGGGAGCATCAGGAGCAAAGTTGACTGATGAGACCCTGGGCAGGATAACAGATGAATTTTAAAGGGAATCACGGTAATAAAGTCCACTTCATCTGAGTCCAAGGGGCAATGAGCCTAATTGCAGCTAAGAAAATTGGGGAGCATGTTTAACGCGCATTTCACAAATTCATTTTTAAAATTGTAACTGCACAAATCCTGATGGGTATGAGCTTGCCTATGTGCCAATTTCTGTGGTTTGCGGAAATACAGAAGAGCTTGGTGATCTGTACGCACCATTAACTCATGCTGAGCACCCTGTAACAGATAATGCAATTAGTCAAATCCCATGCTAAGGCTGCCAACTCCTTATTGTAGATGGCCCAGGATTTCTCAGTAGAGGAAATTTTTGGGAAAAGTAGGTGACTGGATGTTCTAAACCATTGTGCTCCTGGAGCAGGACTGCTCCCACTGCCACAGATGAAGCATCGCATGCAACAATATTTGGTTTGTAGGGGTCAGCATGTTTTAGGATGGGGTTGATAAGAACACCTCTTTGTTTGAGTGGAACGCCTGCTGTCACTTGGGTGTCCAACAAAAGGGTCATTCTTACCCGTGAGGGGGTGAAGTGGAGCGGCTAACTGGTAAAGGGCCAGGGAAAAATTCTTCAGAAAAATAATGGTGCCCAAGAAACTTCTTAATTGTATTTGGGTTGTTGGAGTTGGCCATTTGCGGATGGCGTCCAACTTGTTGGGGGAATTGCATAACCATCTTTTAGAAAAAATGTTCCCAAGAAAGGTAACTTCCTCCATATAAACTCCCATTTTGAAGGCTTGACAAGCAGGCCCACCTTGTGAAAAGCAGCTACTACCGCTTCCAAGTCTTTTGTATGTTGTTTAGAAATTGGAGAGTGATCCAAGATTTCATCAATAAATGTGACTGCGCAAGTAAATTTGAGGTCGCCTAGCACATTATTGATCATTCTTTGATATGTGGCTGGTGCATTCTTCAACCTGAAGGGCATTATTTGGAATAGAAAAATACCCCGCTTTGCTCAAATTGCGGTAAGCATTCTTACCTTCCATCACCTATACCTGGTTGAAGCATTAACCAGATAAAGCTTAGAGAACACACAAGACTTAGGGATCACTTGACTGATAGTTTGCTCCAGGAGCATAAGGTAGGGAAAGTGTACGGTATTTTTTTGGTGTCCATAATCCATGCAGGGATGAAGGGAACCATTAGCCTTCTTGGAAAAAATATGGGAGAAGCAATTGATGATGTCTCTTTAAATAACCACCCTTTCTTAAGCATATCATCTAACCAGGTGTTAAGTGCAACTTCCTCCTCCGCTGTGTGTGGATACAAGGGAAAGTTATTATTCACCAACTGTACCATTGTTTAAAATCCTAAGTCGAATCTAGTGTGATAGGGAAGATGATCCGCCTTCTCAGAATCAAAGGTACTTCAAAAGCACATTAATTCTTTGGGAAAATTGGTCGGAAGGACCGCAGAGGAAATGAGGGAAGTGATGGAGCTGCAGCCTTGAGTTTTCTTAATGGCATTAACTAAAGGAAGTTCTCCATCCATTTGATCATCAACAAACGTAAACATATTTGACTCCAGGTGAATTATAACATGTTGTCAGTGCTACCATCCACCCCCAAGATTACAGAAGAAACCAAGTTTGGCATTGCTAAAAACTGATTGCAAAAGCTAAACTGATATACCAAGAAAGGTACTGGCCATCAGACTAGATATAAGGTCTGGGAGGCTGATGAAGAAACCATCACTGAAGGACATACGTCCAGGTCAAACTCCAATTGTTGGGCTAGCTCAACGCTTATACTATCTCTCCACAGCTCCGGTATCCACCAAAGCCTCAAAGGAGACATGGTGAGACCCAATACTAATCTTTATGGGCAATAAAAAATAGGCGAAGTTTTGTTTATTGGTAGATTTGGTTGTCTCTGCTGCAACTGAATAGATGCAAGTAAATCAGGGGGAAGTTCGGGGACTTTTTTGGGAGTAAAGTTGGAAAGAGTAAGGGCTTGAGAACCATCTTCTTCAATCTGGGATTTTACTGATTCATTAATAGGTGAGCCAGGATAAACCAACTCGGGTGCAGGGGTATTGGCTAATTCTGAGGCCAGGGCCAATACTGGTTCAATGGTAACGACTGATATGTGTCATCATTGGGTAGTCCGATCATATAATTTCCCACTTGAAAGCGGGGAGCATGGCAAAGGAAGGCGTTGATTGTGGTCACAGCTTTAAATATTTAATCCAATGATCCCATAGGGGTGGACCAAACTTCGTGATGGGAAGAGCAGAATCCAGCGCTGATCTAAAAATTGCTTGGAGCATATCATTAGAGAAAACTCAAGCATGGGAGCTTGTTCACAGAAGGTTGTGATTAAAGAAGCCAAGATGGGGGCTTCAACCATAGAAGAAAGAAGTTGGAATAAACGGTCTGAACGTGACACAGAGGGTTTCAAAACAGCCAATACTACCACAACAAGCGAGGTAGAATTTCTCACCTATGAAGTAGAATGCAGTCCTCGCACTCACTGGCAGGCATCCCCTTCTACTGAATCCAAAGGGGCGACCCCTTGTTGGACATTGGATAGCGCAGAGGCATTAAAGAATACGCAGAACGCATTTGCACCTCAGCAAGGGCATCAAGAACTTGATTAACAATATCTCAGGAGGGAACACTCAGATTCTCTTCTCGAACCTTAGGTGGGGGAAAAGTAGTTATCCACAGGGCTCTGCTGCCCTGAAGGAGTTTTCCAAGTCATAGCAAGTACTACCCACAAAATCAGCGAGTAACCAAAATGAACAACAGAAAGCAGACTACTGATTGCACAACAATTTGGTAAAGGGTAACCACTGCGGCACCCACTATGAAGAGAAGGGCGGAAATGGCAGAAAACAATGGTTGGTCAATTATGTCAAGAAAATGGCAGAAGAAGTTTAGACCAGCCTGCCAGTTGGGATGCATGATCACCCAAAAGGCAAGCCAGAATGCCAGTGGCATTGCCGCCCATACGAGATTTTATAGAGCTGTGAATTGGGTAACAACGACTTATTGATGTAGGACGAGTGTGAAAAGAAACATGGTAATGAACCAATTAGAAACAGCCTCAGACCCTGCGGGTCTTGCTGCAGGGGATTGGACTACTGGGTTTACTATGATCGGGATTACTGGTGGAAGGATCATCACTTAAATAGAGACAAGGGGGTGGATCCTTGCTTGAAAGTGAGATATATGAGGCACCAGAATTCTATTGGGACCATCTATATGAGGCACCAGAATTCTGATATCTTGATAGCGGATAGCTTCAATAATGGGATAAATTCACAAAAGTTTCTTTCCTGTTGGATCCAGTTGACTATGGTGGGAGTGATTGCAATTATTAAAACTGATAAAGCACATCCGGTGTAGGGGCCGACGGGCCACCAAGTTATTGCCATTGGGTTTTTGGCAAGAAGAATTGAAGGAAAATAAAAAATTTGGGTATGAGCAGGAATTTTATTGGAAAGGAAAGTAAAGAGAGTTGACCAACAATTTTCTCAGTGTGATGCAACAGATAAAAATGTATTTGATTAGGAGTGTAGGTCCAAGCAGGGATTGGGGCCCATAATTTGACCTAAACCAGCGAATTTTTGGGGGAGGGGGAAAACAATTATAATTAGAACTGACATCAAAGGATTAAGCGTCAGGCTGAGTCACTATCAGTTTGTTCATGAACACCTAGACTGAGGCTTGACTGCATTTACATCAGTTGGTGTTACAGCATCTGGCCCAACATGCAATGGGAATTCTCCAGGGCCACCCCACATAGGGGCGGTCCCAATTGGTTAAAAACGGGTTTGATATGTCCAACCCACCCATGCCCAGTCACTGGGCATTCGTTCAAATAAATGAGTTGCATCAGGCGCAACTCCCAATTCTTTAGATAAGGTTTCAAATTATCTTTGATAGTCCCCAAAGGTACCATCTGCTCATTGGGGATCATCCCCAATGATTTCAAGGGGTGCTTAGTGTTGGTGATCATACTGCTAGCTGACTTGATACTATCAGCGATTCTAGCTGATAATTTGATACTTATCCCTTTATGACTATTAGTTTTCCAATTGTCAGGCTTTATTCCCTTTGGTTTCAGACCTTTTGCCTTAATTTGGTAATCTTGGCGCAGATTTCCTCAATTCAGTGGACAAGTTCAGCAGAGAGGGGAACGCAGGTACTAGGGGAGGAATCTTCAGAGGGAGCGCTGTTACCCAGTGCTCATCTACCATGTGAACGAGGTCGCCCTGGGTGACGATGGGTACAGCCACCCTCTTTGGACACTTTTTATTTGGAAATGGAAAAATCGCTCAATCCACGCAAAGGGGACGTTCCCCAGGATTTACAGGCTGGGTCAATAGCTTGGTTGTTGACAATTGGCATAACCAGGTCCAGGTTAATAGGATGGTTGCTGATGCTCAGCGTAACTAGGTCCAGGTTAGTAGTTGGGATGCTGATTATTTTTATAAATGGGTCCAGAGCAGAAGTCAACCTTCTGGAGGTAACTCGTTCAAGGATGAGCGCAGTATTATAATATGGCTGGGGGTTACTAAGTGGAATATGGGCAGGATGAGATTAACCCCTGAATATGAGGTACAGCAATGCCGGCGGTATGTTTCTACTCTGTATTGGGCAAAGGAAAGGTAGTAGACAGACGGCGCAGAAACTGAACAATTTTGAGTGAGGGACATCATCATCCAATATTGGAGTCCTGACATTGTAAAGCTTATGGTATGGCATACCGCAGAGGTCATTGTTATTGTAAATTCAGGGGAATGTTCCCTCTGCTTAGACTGGGCGGTGCTCCCATTCCCCTCTAAAAGGGTTAAAGAGGCAGCTGTCCCTATCATCACACAGGGTGATATCGCCCATGTGGTAGACAAGCGCTGGGTAACATCCTTTTCTCCAAAGAGTCCTCCACCTGTCCCCACAATTCCCTCTGACAAATTAGTATTGTCAAATTGAGGTTTTTGTTCCAAAATAAGTAAAACCGCCACCCCATGGGCTAAAAAGTTTTTTATGAAGTTGAAAGCCCCAATCCCTCAAAACAAGGTCCAAAAGTTGCAAACCCTCGGAAATGAAGCCTGACGGGCTTGCACATTCAGTGAACGTGTAATCAAGTGTCAAATTCTTAGCAAAACTCGCCAATGGCACTGGCCCATTGGAAAATGTTGTCAGTTCAAAGCTTGCTTCAGAACCTTTGGTACAAAGCCCAACGGGAGTGTACCTCTTAATTGAAATGTGTTTAGTGATGAATCCTTGGTCAAAATTGCCAATGGCATCGGGCCATTGGGCAATGTTGTTGCTGATTCAGAATCCCCTTGAAAATATAGGATAAAGCCTGATGGGCATATACTTCCATCATCAAATGTTGCCAATAATTTAAATCCCATTACTCAAAAACCATAATCGTTGTTTGAGGCATCTCAATTGGCTGAACAGACGCCAAAGCGACTGGGTATGGGTGGGTTGGGTATCCCAAACTTGTTTTTGACTATTTGGGACCACCCCTACGTGGGGTGGCCTTGGGAATTCCCATTGCCTGTCAGGCAAGATGCTGTCATGCTAACAATCAGAAATGAAATGTAACTGAAAGTTGGGCGTCCAAGGTCAAACTGACAGTGACTCGGTCCACCACTGACTCCTTCAAAGTTGATCTAGATTAGATTTGTTTTTTTCCTCACTCTAAAGTTCGCCAGGTAAGGTAAAATCTTGAGGGCCCCAATCCCGTGATTTTTATAAGTTATTCCCAAACGACTATCTATTTAAACAGTTGTAACATACTGAGGAAATTGATGGTCAATTTTTTTAAATTTTACTATAAAAAATCTCCCCAAGTTCCCAATTTTCATTTTTATTTCAAATTCTTGCCGAGCTCCCTATGGCGCTAACCCTCTGGCCCATAGGGCCCTACATTGGCTGGGCAATACCAGTCATGATAGTAACAATAGCTCCCTCCATACCCAACAGGGCATATCGTGTAAGAAACTTCTGGGAGTTCAACCCAATTGTTGAAGCCATCTGTCAGCAGAATATTGGAATCCTGTGGGCTCATCTATCTTCACTTCATGTGAGGCTCCGTCCCCTCACCTCAGTTTTTGTGCCAAACCCTCCTATGGAGTATCCCAAAGCAGCTAGTCCAATCGTAAAACACCCTGTATTAAGGCACATGGTCTGTATTTGCTAAAGCCTGGTTCATTGCCAGGTTACTTCCCATGTTTGCAACACATCAGCGCTCACTTGTAACACATCTCCCCACACAATATAACATTGTTTGAGCGGTAATGCCTCTAGCATTCTGGTTTGCCTTTCAGTTGATTTTATATCCCAACTGGCAGGGCAGTCCAAACTTCATATGCCATTTCTCTGACAGCAATGCACACGTCAGCTTCCACTAAAACGCCTGCCCCAATTAGCACATGAGCTTCTGCCATGAAACGGTCAGTGAATGCCATGAGGGTCTCATTACATGAAACCCAATAGTCAAAAATTCCACTTTCTGCTGCAAAATTTTTGATGTTTTGTAACAGTTGGGTTAAATCAATTGTTACATTTTGACTCAAGATTCAAATTTCTGAATCTCAAATCAAAACAATATTGTTGGGGTTTTGAGGTTTATGTGGGCTCAGCGCTGGGCTGTGCCCTACCCAAGATCTCCTTTATGCTCTTAGGGGTGTAAAGAATGGTGTGGAGGGGTAACCTGGAAGAGCGTTTTTAAAAGGTCAAGACCACACGATTCTGAACTGAGTTCAGAATTCTCTTTGTCATTTCCTACCCTCGCATGGGTCTCTCTGGTGACCTTGAAGCTGCTCTTGCCTTGTCTTACCTGGTATCATGCAGTGAACCTAGTTTTGTATCCTTAACAAAAATCGAGATTTGGCAGCGAACTGATCTGCCAAATACTTTGGTTTTTTCTTGTGTCATTCATGGTGCCCTATGTCATTGGGATATAATTCATCAGCATGTTTATTTTGAAATAATTAAAACAAGGTAATTTTGGGGTCGAAACCCTTGCTTACCTTTGTCATTTTCTCACGTTTATTCCCTAAACTGAGGTTAAATTAGTGAGTACATGGAGTTGAAACTCTTACCTTGAGGGAACCTCATATCATGAAATCTTTCAACGCCAATTTAGAATACGCCAACTTTAAGGCAAGATTGTGGTCAAAAGCGGGACGTTTTTGATCATTACAGGTACCCCAAACAGCTGCAGCACAGTCTTTTTTACTTCTTGGTATGTAATGGAGCTGCTTGGAAGATAGTAGGTGACTTGATTGGCACTCCCTACATCTAAGACAGAAGTTAACATTTAGATTTACACCAATCTGAGGTGCCTTCCACTGAAAACTCAAACCATTTAAAGAAACCGTGGATATTCCCATTGCAATCAAACAGAGGCAGCTTATCAATACAGACCTCCTCCTTCTCATAACCATGACTTTTTGAGACATACTGAGGAATGGTTCTATATACTGCGGTCTCATGCTGAGGAGCTGGTCCAGTGGATGTTAGGTTTGTCCGCTGATTTGGAGGTAATGTGAGCCTCTCCAGTGGGCTGTACTGCCATCACTTGGGGGAATTAACTCTCTGATTTGTAACCATATCCAGAGCTACCCTCCTGGGTGTAGTAGCTCCTTCCAGCATCATACTCTTCAATGTAAAATTCTCCCCAAGCAGCTATGTTGCTTTTATTTTTCCCAATGAGAGGGCTGAGAGGTACCATTCAATTTCTGCTCTGCGCAATGCAGTCATTTGGTAGTGTCATCCAATCAAGTAGTGAGTTTCTTGTTTTGTTGTCCAAGAATTTGCATTTGACTAAGCGTGCTGTCCATCTTGTGCATAACGTCATTCCGCTCCTGAAGAAGCTCATCCTGTTTTTTGAGTACCACATTTAAAGTGAAATTGAGTTCTTTGTATTCAGCTGGAGCAGTGTTGCATGAAGTTCCCCACCAAAGCAGGCCTGATGTGACATTACTTGCAAGTGTAATTTTTAATTTGTAGTGGTTGATCAATGGGCCTCCTGTAGTGAGCATCACTGTTTTAATTTTTGGAAATACCATTAGGATAAGCCATAAGTGCCGCACAGGTCAAATCTACTGATCAACGGACAGACAATGCGTGGATTGTCAGTCCTCAAACACACTTGAAAATATAATAAAATATGAAGCAATTTTCCTGATGACAAATTTATTTATTTAATAAATACAGCAGTTCCTCGCTATACCTCTCTCTCAAAGCTACTAACAACTTTCCCTTTCAATTGCCCTATCTCACTTAAATATCAGCAACTTTGGATGATACTGTTCCCTTGGCTTAGATTATTCAGTTCCTCCATATTATTATTGGTTTTGAGATGGTATTCTTAAGTTCTCTATTGCCTTAGTCTGAGGCAATCTAAATAATATTTGTCAGATGTTGACATTGCCTTATTTCCTTATTTTAGAGGCGGTCCAATAATAACCCATTATAACCCAATATCGCCTCATCTCAAGGAGCTCAAATAATCATAATTAATTATCCTAGTCAGTGAATTCTTCCCAATCCGCCATAGCTGTTCAGGGCTTATCGTCCAGTCATATCAGAATCTTGACACTAGCATTCTCCCAAAAGGAAGATAAGAGATCAACTGAAACCACAAGTCACAAAAAATTGTTTTTAAGGCCTTTATCTATAGAGATTTTTATTGATAAACACCCATGGCCAGATCAACGAACTTCCCTGCAGTTAGGCAGTAGATTCACAAAAAATAACTAATTAAAGGATGGGTGGAGGCAAGAAGAGCCACCACCCCTGAGTTACCACTGACTAGCTGATTCCAATTTTTATTAATGATGTCACTTTGACAACGTCAGGACACAGTAAGCCTAAGACCCAACCAAATCCATATAAATAGGTCCCTAAAGGCGCCCAAATTGAACGGGCACAAATGACCCATGGATGTTTTGTAAGGCAGAGAACACGAAATGCCCATCTTCCAGGAGGCTCACCAAACCTTCTATCACTTCATCCACCATAGAAATAAATTCCCTAACTAAAAATACCCATACAGGAGCCCAGGGTAAAAGCCAACACAGAAACTCAACGCCAAGAGAAAGTGAGTGAGGGCTGCTTTAATTATAACTGATAGAAGCTTAAAAACGAGAAGCCAGAGCAGCAGGGCCTCAAATGGTCCAAAACAACTAGGTACCCATAGGAAAGGCGGGAGTTTCCTGCAGGCAGTGAAAAGAGAAACGCTGAGCTGTCCCACCACAAAAATAAACAATAACTCTGTGGTTAGAACCCTAAGAACCATGGTGCACAGTCAACATACTATATCACCACCAGGATAAAATCCTACACTAAATAAATTCTAATGAGGAAATAGAAGGGTTGGTCATCTAATGTGGGGAGAGTGTCTATGAGTCTTCAGAAAAAGAATATTGATAAACCCTGTGCACATGCACCTAATATGATGTTACAACTTTTGACCTTTTAAATAAACCCAGGATACCGTTGTAAGGAGGTATAATGCAAGTCCTTTAAAAGGGAACATTAGGTAGATAAATAAATAAGCAAAGTCCTTTATTGTAAGGGAGATGACCAACAAAGAGATGTTCAGGGAAAAATAATTTCAGTAAATTTGAAAATTATGGGCCTTGATCACTTTGTTGGGCTTGGGAGCAGCTTTGGCTAATAGAACAAGGCTACCTCTGATGGTATTTTATAGCATAATTATTCACAAACTTAAAACTTTCATTTTAAACAAACTTTAACATTCGTTGTAATTATAAATTTTTAAATTAATTTAATGCGCATGAGGAATAAAATTTTAATGGATATCATTTAAACTTTACTGGGAAATCTTCAACCCTGCTGATATAACATCTGGTATTCCATTACGCATTCCTGGGGATTACCTTGAGCTTCATACCCATAACCCAACGTTTATCTACAGTGTATCTAAGGTCATGGAGGGCGGCCAACTTGATTCCTCTGGACTAGCCCATCTCCTCCTTATCCTTGTATTCCACTCCCACAACCTTGTCATTTAATCATGACGCTTAAGGAATTACTGCAAGATATAAATATTGTATAAATGTAGGTATGGTTGTTTCATAACTCATCCTAAATAAATGAACCAAAAAACCAAACCTTTTCTAAATTTTTGTAAATTACTAAATCTAACATAAGCTGTTTTTTCAATAATCAATAAAAAAATGATAAAAGTTATATAAACTAAAAATTGGTAGATTATTGCTTTTTATTGCTTTGATCACTTATTCAATCAAATCCAAACTTTTTATCAAAAAGTTTAATGCTCAACCTGTTTTTTACCCAGCCACTCTAAGCCTATGTTGGCATAATCAACGCCTTCTGCCCACATATGGGGCAGCGGTGCACTGCCTTCTGGCATTTATTGGCCACCACAAGATGCCCCATGGCTTTATCAGTGTATCCCCCTTAGGTTCAGACCACCTAGTGCTAAAACAATGTGCCAGGGCTGACCCATGTAGCCTCCCTCAAACACTTCCAATTGCTACGTCCCACTTTGGGACCTAGCTCATCACCTCACGTGTTCTCAGGCGGTACTTCAAAGCCCCTGGTGTTCCTTTGGAGCAACCTTAATTTTGGCCTTTTAGTCAAGTATGGGAACCTCTTCCTTTACGTGTGTGGCCATCATTGAGATGACCACAGCGGTTTATAAGCCCACTGAGTTTATAGATTTCCTCCCCCTCACGGGATACTTTGACCTTAGTTTCTCTTGTAAAGACCACACCATGGGGGAAGCACAGCTGACTTTAATTTTATAAAAACATACCCATCCTGACCATCCAAACTTGCCTGCCAGATAAGCCAAATAAATGGTCCAGTTTGCCAGCTTGCCCTCCCACCTCTCCCCAAACGTCTTCACCACATACTCATGAAGGGCTTGGCTGCCTATGGCACTGACCCATGATGCAGTTCATAATTCTCAACGGTGCCAATTATATCATTAGCCTCATATATTTGCAACAATATTACCTTTCCATCATGAAACCTACCTTACAATACCCCTGCGCTGTTGTCAGGCAAACAGCAAGCTAGAATTATACAGGCCTTCCAGCCTAGGTGTCATAGCACCTGAACGGCAAACCAGAATGCCAAAGGCACTGCTGCTGGTATGACAGTTATAAAACTTTAAAGGAGTTCCGCCAAAAAATTGCCAATGAGCCATAATCTCATAAAGACAAATAAGGAAATACCAGACAAATACAACCATAAACCCTGAGGGGTGTTGAAATGCCGGTGGAAAGGGCGGTTTATTTTCTAATATAAAAAAAACTAAAGATGGGGAAGGATTTTTTACTGAAAATAAATAAAGAAAAAAAAACCACATATTTTCCCAGTGCGATGCAACTGATTTAATAGTGGTTAATTGATGTGGGAACAAGCCAGGATTGGGTCCTTCAAGTTTGACCTAACCAGCGAATTTTTTGGGGAATGGGACTGATAAGCTCAATGGGAACCAATATCAAAGGATTTTGCAGCAGGCTGAGTCACTGTCGATTCAACCTCAAATGGCTAAACTAAGACTCAACTGCATCTCCAGCAGTTGGTGCAACAGCATCTGGCCCGATGAGCAATGGGAATTCCCCAAGCCCCCCCATGTAGGGACAGTCCCAATTGGTTGGAAATGGGTTTGGGATGCCCAACCCACCCGTTCCTGGTCACTGGCCATTTGTTTGGTCAAAAAAGTTGCATCAGCTGCAACTCCCAATTTTCCAGATGGAAGCTTTGAACTATTGTCAATGGTGTCCGATGATGCTACCTACATGTTAGGGATCATCCCACAAAGATTCTGAGAGGGGTTGGTTTTGATAATCGCACTGCTGGCTGGATTGAAACCGTCAGTGATTCTGCCTTATAATTCAATCTTTGTCCCTTTTTGATTATGAGGCTTCCAATTGTCAGGCTTGATTTCCATCAGTTTTGGACCAATTGACTTCAATTTAGTGATCTCAGCACATATTTCCTTAATATGGCTAATAAGTTTGGACAAGGTGAGTGAGGGTACCTGGGGGAGGGATCTGAAGAGGGAGGGCTGTTACTCAGCGCTTGTCTACCACGTGGGCGAGGTCGCCCTGGGTGACAAGTGGTACTGCCACCCTCTTCATCCACTTTTTACTCAGAAACGGGAAGAGCGACCGATCTATGCACAGGGGACGTTCCCTGGACTTACATTACCCTTCCTTTTTCCAAAGTAAGGGCACCATCGCTGGGAAACTGCATGAGGGCCACATTTTTATGAGCCTTGGGAAGTTTGATTGTCATTACAGTTGCAACTTTTTTAGGGGGATGGGGAGCGTCAGGGGGAGACTCATGGAAAACCTCAACCAGTTCCATGCAATTAGCGCAATTGCAAGGCTTGACCCAACTGTTCTCATAGTCTGGATACTCCTTCCACACAATGAGATACTGGACGGACCACTGGGATTTGTGGGATGCTAAGATTTCCACCTCGGCTTCTTCTTCATCCTCTATCACAATTGGTTTAGGTTTGGCGGGGACAATCCCTTAAATGGGGACAGCTGAGAAACGTGGAAGATGAAGTGCTGTTTCCAATGAGCTGGCAGTTTTAACTGAAAAGCACCATTGCCCAAGTCTTTCTCTACCAGATGGGGACCCAAACGACTGCTTGCAAACTTCTGGGAAGGTACCTGCATCCGTAGATGGCAAGTATCTAACATAACGTTGGAGCCCACCACGATATTATGGCCAGGAAGCCGTTTTTAATCCACAAACTGTTTATAATCATCGATATACTTTGTGAGATGCTCCCACACTAAGGACTGGGTAGACTGAATGTGCTCAACATGATCTGCAGCAGCAGGAACCTTTGGACATATACAGGGGATGACCAAAAAAGGTATTATAACCCAACAGCTTCATATGGAGAAAACCCCGTAGAAGCGTGAGTACCATTATTATAGGCAAATTGGGCGAGAGGGAGGTCATTGGCCCAAGTATCTTGTGCGGCTGATGCGTAACAACGCAAATATTGTCCCAAAATTTGGTTAACCCGCTCAGTTTGTCCATTGGACTGGGGATGATACGTAGTAGAATGGCAGGGGGTAATTTTTAAGATTGATAAAAGCTCATTTAAAACTGCACTGTAAATTGGGGCCCACGGTCACTGATGATCTTAAGCGGAGAGATAAAACATAGAGAACACATGCTTGATGAAGAGATGTGCAGTTTCTTTGGATGTGATTGCGGAAGCATAGGGAATAAATAGGGAAAATTTGGTGAAGTAATCGACCACCACCATCACTACTGTAAACCCATTAGAACAGGGGAGTTCAACAATAAAATCCATGGACACTGATGTCCATGGACCCTCCGCTTGTTGTAATGGGTGGAGGAGACCATTCCTTCCTGAGCGGTCTGACTTGGCTTGAGCACAGGTAACACAATCAGCGATCCAGCCCAGAACTTCCTTAGTTAAGCCCACCCAGTTATATGTTCGCTTTATCAATTCAATGCATTTCTTGTTTCCCAGATGGCCGATCATGGGTGGGTCATGATGCGCTCAAAACACTTCAGTTCTAAGGAGAGGAGGAACCCAAACCCATGACTGAAAATAGATGAGACCCTTCACCAAGGAATACAAGGAATGTTTGTGGGTCTGAAGGGATAATTGCTCAAGTAACTCCACTCCTTCGGGGCAGAGCATCTGTGCTGCCAAAACCTGTGATATAAGTGGAGCATCTGGAGCTAACTCTACTGAGGCGACCACAGGTGGGACAAGAGATAGGATTTGGTGGTGGGGATCAGAGTAACCAAGTCCACTTCCTCTGAGTCTGTGGGGCAATGGGCCACGTTGCAGCAAAGAAAGTCAGGAAGCACATTTAATGCACCTTTCACGAATTTGTATTTAAAATTGAATCTGCATAAATCCTGATAGGTATGAGCCTGCCTGTGCACCAATTTTTGTGGTTTGCAGAAATATAAAAGAGCTTAGTGGTCCATATGCACAGTTAATTCATGCTGGGCACCCTGTAACAGGTACCGCCAATGAGTCAATGCCCATGCTACAGCCACCAATTTCTTATCATAAATGGCCCATGATTGCTCAGTTGAAGAGAACTTCCGGGAAAAGTAGGCAACTGGATGTTCTAAGACATCATGCTCCTGGAACAGAACTGCCCCAACTGCTACTGCTGAAGCATCACAAGTGATGATATATGGTTTGGAGGGGTCCGCATTTTTTAGAATAGGGGGTGATAAGAATACTTCTTTAATTGACTCAAATGCCTGCTGGCATTCGGGGGTCCAATGGAAAGGCACATTTTTATCAATGAGGGGGTGGAGTGGAGCAGCCAACTGGGAAAGGGTCAGGGAAAATTTCTTTAGAAAATTTTAGTACCTAAGAAACTCCATAATTGTTTCTGGATTGTTGGAGTCGGCCACTCGCAGATGGCATCTAACTTGTTGGGCAGAATTGCATACCTATCTTTTAAGACCAGGTTCCCGAGAAAGTTAACTTCCTCCTTTAGGAAATCGCATTTTGAAGGCTTGATAAACAGGCCCACTTTGTTCAAAGCAGCCATGACCACTTTAAGTCTTTAGCATGTTGTTTGGGAGTTGGGGAATGAACCAAGATTTGTCAATGTATGCAAGCGTGCATGTAAACTGGAGGTCGCCCAGCGTACTATTGATAATTTGTTAAAAGGTATCTGGCGTGTTCTTCATCCCAAAGGACATTACATGGAATTGAAAGATACCTCGTTTGGTACAAATCGCAGTAAGCTATTCTTGAACTTCCATTACCCTTATTTGGTTAAAGGCATTGATGAGATCAAGTTTAGAGAACATTTGAGACTTTGCGATCACTTGACTGATAGTCTGCTCAAGGGGTAAAGGGTAGTGATCGCTCACTGTAATTTTATTTAGGTGGCCATAATCCACGCAGGGGCGGAGAGAACCATCGGCCTTCTTGGCAAAAACGATGGGGGAGGCAATTGACGACGTCTCTTTAAACAGCCATCCTTTCTTGAGCATATCATCTAGCCAGGTGTTAAAAGAAACCTCCTCTTCTGCCATGTGCGGATACAAAGGGCATTTGATGTTCACCAACTGTACCGTTGTTCAGAGTCCTAAGTCAAATTTAGTGTGAGGGGAATATGGTCCACCTTCTCAGAATCAAAGATACTCCAATAATGCATAAATTCTTTGGGAAAATTGGATGGAAGGCCAGAAGGGGAAATGAGGGAAGTAATGAAGCTGTGACCTTGGGTTTTCTTGAGAGTATTAACTAAGGGAAATTCTCCCTCCGTTTGATCATTGGCAAATGACAACATATTTGACTCCAGATAAATCTTAACATGTTGCCAGCGCCACCATCCAGCCCCCAAGATAACTGGAAACACCAAGTTTGGCATTTCTGAGAACTGATCGCAAAGCTGAACTGATATACTGAGAATGAAGCTTGCCAGCGGACTAGGTATGAGGTCTGGGAGGCTAAACCAACCATCACCAAAGGACCTATATCCAGGTCAAGTTCCAATTGTTGGGCTAGTTCAACACTCATAATATTGCCTGCAGCTCTGGTATCCACCAAAGCCTCAAAGGAAACGTGATGGGACCCAACACTAATTTTCATGGGTAGTAAGAAGTAAGCGAAGTTCTCTTTATTTGTAGTTGTAGTTGAATCTAGAAATACCAAAGAGATGGTAGTAGAGTTGGGGGAAACTGCTAGGTTCATAGGGGGAGTAAGCCCATCGCAAGTCAAATTTTCAGAACATACTGACATGGGCGCAATAGCTGTGGCAACTGCGGGGTGTGGATTGAATATTTTGAGTGGAACTAGGCTAACATGGCCAGGATAAATTTTCTTAAAAACCTGGTTCAGTTGAAAAGAAGGGACCATTGCTGCGCCAATATCTATGAGATAGGCAGAAATGGTTAGGAATAATGGTTGGTCAATTATGTCAGGTAAACAGCAAGTTATAATTAGACCATCCTGCCAGCCTAGGTGCTGAAGCACCCAAATGGCAAACCAGAATGCCAAAGGCTCTGCTGCTGGTATGACGGTTATAAAACTTGAAAGGAGTTCTGCCAATTATTGCCAATGAGCCATAATCTTGTAAAGACACATAATGAAATATCAGAATAATACAACTATAAACCCCGAGGGGTGTTGAAATGCTGGTGGAAAGGGCAATTTATTTAACAACATAAAAAAACTAAAGTTGGGGAAGAATTTTTATGGAAAATAAAGGAAAAAATCAACCAACAATTTTCTCAGTGTGATGCAACTGATTAAATAGTAGTCAATTGATGCGGGAATAAGCTGGGATTGGGTCCCTCAAGTTCACCTAAACGGCGAATTTTTTTGGGGAAGGGGAACAATAAGCTCAATGGGAACTGACATTGAAGAATTCAGCAGCAGGCTGATTCACTGTCAGTTCAACCTCAAACGCCTGGACCAGACTTGACTGCATTTCTGGTGATTGGTGTGATGGCATCTGGCCTGATAAACAATGGGGATTCCACAGGGCCACCCCATGTAGGGATGGTCCCTATTAATTGGAAATGGGTTCAGGATGCCCAACCAGCCTGTGCCCGGTCACTGGGCCATTTGTTTGGTAAAAAAAGTTGTGTTGGCTGCAACTCCCAATTTTCTAGATGGAAGATTCAAACTATTGTTGATGGTATCCGATGATGCTACCTGCACGTTGGGGATCATCCCTGACGATTTTGAGAGGGGTTGGTTTTGACAATCGCACTGCCTGCCAGATCAAAAACTGTTGCCAATTACACCCAATAATTCAATCTTAGTTTCTTTTTGATTATGAGGTTTCTGATTGGCAGGCTTGATTTCCATCAGTTTCAGACCAATTGACTTCAATTCAGTGATCTCAGCACAGATTTCCTTAATCTGACTAACAAGTTCAGCTGAGGTGAGCAAGGGTACCTGGGGAGGGATCCAAAGAGGGAGGGCTGTTACCCAGCGCTTGTCTACCCTGTGGGCGAGGTCACCGTGGGTGACAAGGGGTACTGCCACCCTCTTCAGCCCCTTTTACTCAGAAATGGGAAGAGCGACCAATCTACACACAGGGGACGTTCCCCTGGACTTACAGCCGTGATCAGATCCACCTATGACAATCCCTTCTGAGCATGCATCAAAATGGCTACGCCATCCATCCCTTGTACTTCAAACTTGATGTTAAAAATTAGGATTGGTTACTCTGACAATGAGTACAAATTTTTATGATCCTGGGTTCTTCACCAATTGAAAACTCCCAACTGTTAAATGCACAGGTTCAATATGTGCACAATTTGCGTTATCTGATAGTAGTTGATAATTGATTGATAATAATATGGTGACTATTATCTATAGTTGAATAAAAACCATTATGGTCCAATGATAGACATGTACTTCTCCATGAAATACTCTTGATGTCAGCTTCATGGACTTCTTCCCTTATCCGCCTAACTTGATCCACTCTCAGATCCAGAAGTTTACTGCCTTATTTCTCATCACACTGATTCTGCAAAAATTTCATGTAAGTTTAGATTCTCTTCTAAGGATCCTCAATCCTTAATCTTTATATGACAACATAGTCCCCAATTATTGTACATGACAATAACTTCCTGAAGATGAATATAACTTAAAAATATCGCTTTATAATCTCTATCAGAATGTTTGAAATGTTTTTTATTAATGTGAGTTATCAGGAAATTTATAGAGAGATTTGGTGCCTAACCCTCAGTTGGCCCCTCAGCCATTAAAGGGCAGCCATTGCCATTGAACTTCCCTTCAGTGTCTCGCCAGCAATGGTCTTCTCAATCTGGTTAGGTTGTTTTCTTAGACATTGTTGAGGCCTAAAATGGACAGAGTCAGAAAATATGTCCTTATCATTTCCCACTTAATCCCAGCAAACCAACCATATTTGGCAAGCGGCCTGCTTAGGTAATGGGACTTGTTACCTATTATGGCAGGTTGCAAACCAACTGATCGTTTTGCAAATTGCAGGTGGTATTACTCACCTTGCAACTTGCTCATTAGATTCCCACTCAGTCAGTGATGAAACCTACTGATCCCAATCTGTACACCTGATAGTTAATCAATGAATAACTATTAGATACCCCCATTTGTCAGAAACTCTGCCCATTTAGATCTTAAACATTCACCCAGATTGATCCCCAATGGATCTTAATTTGGAAAATTACCTAAAACCCCCAAAACTTATCAACCTGAAATTGGGGTCAACCAAATTTCATTCACTTGCCATCAGGATTTATCCCTAGCTGTAACAATCGGGTTGAACTGATCATTACATTTTGATTTGAGATTAAGATATATGTATCCTGATTCAAAACGCTATTTTGAGTTTTTGCAGTTTATTTGGGGCTTAGCACTGGGCTGTGCCCCTTCTGAGCTATTCTTTATGCTCTTAGGGATGTAAATAATAAGTGTGGGAGGGTTCCCCGGAAGGGCGACTTTTAAGGTTGGGCCCACACAAAACTGAACTCAGTTCATAATTCTCTTTCACATTTCCTGCACTTGTGTGGGTCATTCTGGTGGCCTTGGGGCCGCCCTTGCTGTGTCTTACCAGGTATCCTGCAGAGAACCTAGTTTTTGTACCTAAACAAAAATGTTGGCTCTGGGCATTGATTGGAGGTTCTGAATCCTATGGAGTTTTGTCTTGTATTGCTTGTGGTGCCATTTTATTGGGATTTAAATTTATTTTCACGTTTATTTTGTTAATAAATAAACGAGGCTTAATTTGGGGCCAAAATCCTCATTTACCTGTCATTTTTTCGCTTCTGGATTTTCCTTATCTAAGGTTGAATTGGTGAATATGATGAGTCAAAATGCTTACCCTGAGGGAACCTCATACCAGACAATCTTTTGGCATCCATTTGTCAATACTAAGGCAAGATGATGGTCAACAACTGGGACGTTTTTGTCCATTACACTAGCGATCCACAGGTAATCTAGGAGGCTGGAAAGGTGGGCAAAAATCCTAACACTTGACCATTTAGGTGCAAATCTCCAGCAGTCTCTTCAATGAAACCGCTTCATGCCACCCCTCCCTCTGGCATCAGCTCTGTTACCGCCTCATCAAAATTTCTTAAATGGGGATGGATTCCTCCCGCACCCTCACCGGTGTGAGGGCTGCCCCACTCCTCTGCCTAGGCAGAGTTTGACCACCCAAACTATCCCTGAGCAGATTGCAGCTCAGGCGCTGGCATAGTTGTCACAGCCAACCGTGCGCAGCCAATGAGCTTCTGATACCCAACCAACTCCAGTGGTTGGCCCAGGAATGGCTTGATCAAATCCGTTTGAGTTAATCAAATAACTTGAGGTCAAAGAATAAGTGTAAGGATTAAAGACTAACTTTGAATGGCCAATATTTTTTGCAGGTCTAATAAATTAAATTCCTCACCGCTGTTTCTGTCCTTGGAAATGGCTAGCCTGTATATAAAATATACTTAGGAAGGATGTCAAAGCAGCAGCTGCCCCAACCAACACCCTCCATTAAGTTCTCCATGAGGTGGTGGAGCCACTTTGCAAGGTTATCCTTACCCTATTTTCCCCACAGATTTCCCTGATGATGCAAAAATTGAACTCAAAAGTCATGCATTAGCCACAGGCTGTTTTTGCATTGATGTGGCGAGATCTTCACTTATTGGCCTCAACCGCCCTCAATCTCATCAGCCCATCCAGATATTCACTTGTGCACCCAAAATCATCTCATTTGCTGAACAGCGGCTTGTGCAATACATTGAGGTGATGCATACCGCTGGCCTCATTTTATGTTGAACACTCAACTCAATCTCAAGGTGCCCCATGCCACTGTTTCTTAACCCCCATCTTTTCTACCTTTTCCCGCCACTAGGATAAACCGGTGATGGACAAAAACCCCATGATCCCTATCCCCATCTAATATGGATGCTTAGACTTAACGCTGAGGCACCATCATTGTTGAGATTTCAATATGACTGGGCAATAAGCTAGTGTTCCAGTGAATCATTAATTAGATGCAAAGTGAGCTCCAAGTGTAAGTAATAGGTTAGAGCAATGCGAAATGAATAGATCAAATCAACTAGGGTTTGGTATTTGAGGAAATTCTGTTGAAGCCTCGAGGGTTGAACAAATTCTACATTGATAGCAAATCAAGAATTACTAAGCAAAATGTGTCGAATCCGTCAAGGAATACTGAGGGTTAAAGGTTGGTTGAGAAAAAAAGAGAGGTTTTTAGTGGAAGAAAAGAAGTGAGTAGGAAAAAGTAGGGAACTTATGCAGAGAAGGTCTGCGGTTAGATCTATTAAAATAAATATTAGCGACATTGGGGTGATTGCCTCATATTTTTATATATAGGGTTATTACATTTAATTGAGGTTCAATGATCTCCATATCGTTTGGCCATTGCTCAGTGGGCTAAACCCTGCGCAATTCGTTCAGCAGAAATAGGCCATATCCGCCAAAAAGTTAACAGTAATGCTCACTACAGGGGGCCCATTGATCAACTAATTACAACTTCATCCGTGGTACCTATGGCGCAACCAGCTCTCTTTGATGGGGTACTACCCCCAGTGGGTGAAATAACTCACTGTGGGGAACTGAAGCTTGTTTTGGATACCTTACTTCAGGTGCAAAAAGTGCTTTTTCAGGAGAATAAGAATATTACTGAGCAGCTCAACCATACCTTTCTCCAACTGCTTTTGGTAGGAGACCACACCAACCAACTTGCCAACCTTTTGAGCAGCATGAAGGAGTGGCTGGACTGTGCTGAGTGTAAATTAGATAAGGTCATTAAGGAAAATGAAATCTGCAGCGATAGGCTGCCCTCATTTAACCATGATGGTAACATACATGGGTTTTTCAAGCAGTTTGAGTTTGCCATAGAGGGGGCTTCTGATCAACAAAAAGCTAAACTATTGTTATCTGAGTTGGATATTTCAAGTGCAGATCAAGTTACTTGTTACCTTAAAAACAGTACTGTAGCTTACCAAGAGGTGAAGGAGATTGTAATTCACCTGTTTGGGGGAAAAGCGAAAATGGCTCAGCGCAAGGCGGACTTTTTAACAATATTTTTTTCAAAAAAATGAGTCTTTAATAAAGTTTGCAGAGCGGTTCACTAATGAGTCTCATGTGTTGTTGGGTGCCAATGTCTTATCTAATAAGGAGGTGGGCATAGCAATGATGGCAGCTATCAAGCCCTACCGCGAATTGCATAATGCTATGGTGTACACTCTTCAGGAGGATGCGGAGTTACTCAAAACCATCCATCATTTATGCCATTTATCCGCCACTTTTAGTGCTCCAATGTGGAGCGAAAGGATACTGTATCTGCCATGGATATTCCGCTTAACGTAGGATCCCATCAATATGGGGATAATCGGTGGGTCACCCCTCAACCACTTAATTCCTTGGCGGGTTCTCTACGTCTCTATTATGATCAAACCGTTTATCCTTGGGCTCATAATAAACTGTGGTTCAATAGTAGACCTAGACCTTCTGGGGTGATTCCGAGATGAGTGCCAGTCCCAAACAGGTGTTTCTCATGTAGCCAAACGGGTTATTATGTGGGTAGTTGTTGGGCCAAACCCAGGGTCCATGCAGTATCCATTGGGCCATATGAACAGGGAAAAGGGCGAATGGAGTAGAGATGGGACGCTCTGCTTCCACTAATTCAATTGTAATTGTCCCTGATGTACATCATGAATCACCCTGTGTCACCTCCGGGGCACACTCTATGGATCTACTATACCAACAGATCCCTTACCACCTTCTGGCCTCCAGCCGAGGTTGAGACCCCAATAATGCAGACATGGGGTTCTGCCAAGACGTGTATAAGCCATACGCCTGGAAAATTCTTGAGCGGAATAGTACAATCGGCGGTGAGCCCTCCACATATGTCACTGCTTTGGAGGGGGTGGATGTGGCGGTTCCTGTAGAAAAGATTGCTCAAGAGTATCATCATGTTGGGGCTGGTGTGTACACTTTTCTGGGTAATCAAACGCCCTTGAATGTTTATGTATCAAACACCAATGGTTCTTCTTATTTGGAATGCACCTACTGTGACTTATTGTACAGAATACCAAAATTTGGGCGATCATTGATACAGGAGCTCTTGTTAATATAATATCCACCAAGCTTGTGGCTAAGCTTCCACTAAAGCCAGATGTGGACCACCGAGTAGTGTATGGAACTGCGGGGGCACAGAGCACTGTGTCAGAAGGCGCATATAGCTCATTGCCTTTGAGGTTTGGGTCAGCCAGCATATCTTCTCCAGTTGTGGTGTTGCCTAATGACCACTATGACATGTTGATCAGGGCTGCATTTATGCGGCACTTTGGGGCTGTGGTGAATATGGCGGACATAACCATCAGTATCCTGGGACAACAGATCCCTATCTATTTTACTTTCAGCGGAATCCCAGAGGACCCAATCCACTACAGGCAAATCAATTTTGCCTACAGCAATGGTGTGATTCCTGTAAAATATTGATGGATGAAGCGGAAGACCCAAATACTTCCAAACCAGATTTATGAATACAAAGGGATTCCGCTGCAAGCTGCGAATGCTTGGACGATCCCTTCAGGGCATCAGGTCATAATTGGAACAGAGCTCGAAGTTGATATACTGGGAGGTCTGTACGGAGAGGTTGTGGGGCCTTATCAACAATTGCAGCTCGAACCTCATGTGGCTCCTGGGTTACTATTACCAGGAAGGGGGAAGTGAAGGTGTTAGTAGCTAATCTGCAAAAGGAGGTGATGAAGGTTCAGCGACACCAAGTGGTGGCTTACCTACACCTGGCTCCTATTGATGAGGTCCACCAGATACATGACTTTGGTTCCTGGGGAGATCTTGGCTTCCCTCAAAAAACCCTCTTCATCGTAATGATGGTGGTTCCGCGGGAGGCGCTAACTGGTCTATCAGATGATCAGAAGGACAGGGTGATGGATCTGTTCGAGAAATATTAAAGCATTTTTGCAACTAATGATCATAACTTGGGTTGCGCATGCAAGGTTGTACATCAGGTGAACATGGGATACCACCCCCCTATCAGGTCACGACCTATCTGACGCTTGAAGGCAGCAGAAGAAGTTGTATCTGCAGAAATAGATATATTGGTGGAACAAGGTATGTTGGAGCCGTCAAAGAGTTCCTGGGCATCTCTGGTGCTTATTGTCAAAAAGAAAGATGGCTCCAATTGAGTAGTAATTGACTATTGGAAGCTTAACAGTATTATGAAAAAAGATTTGTACCCGCTTCCATGGATTGACGATGCTTTAGATCAGTTAGGTGGGGCCAAGTATTTCTCTGCTATGGACTTGATATCAGGGTACTGGCAGATCGAGTTGCCAGCAGTGGAACAAGAAAAGTGCGCTATAATTACCACAAAGGGACTGTTCCAGTCTACACGTATGCCACAGGGTTTGTGCAATGCCCCCGCTACATTCCAGCGGGCTATGGGCACTATTTTGGGTGACCTAAAGCTGTCTTGCATTTTTTTCTACCTTGACAATATTAACATGTTCTCACGGATATTCACGGAGCATCTCGAATATCTGGAGCAAGTATTCCGCCGCCTAGCTGAGGCTAATATCAATATTAAGCCCCAAAAGTGCCACTTTTTTAAGGAACAATTGGAATACTTCAGCTTTGTGTCAGACTCCAAAGGGCTTAGTCTGCAGCCAGCTAAGGTGGAAGCCATCCACAAGATGACTCAGCCAAGCAATAAGTGAGATATCCAGGTGTTTTTGGGGATGGTTGGTTACTATTGGTGGTTCATTCCCAACTTCAGCTGTATTGGGGCTCCACTCTTTGAGCTACTTAAGAAAAATGCTGTATCTAACTGGATGGATCAACGTCAAACTGCTTTTGATGTATTACAAACTGCGTTGGCTAGCACACCTGTTTATACAATACTCAATTTTGAAAAAGAGTTTATTGTATAAATGGACACTTTGCTTTCTGCTGTAGGGGCTGTATTATCACAAAAAGATGATGATGGTGTGGAGCACCCCATTGCATATTGCAGCTGCAGTTTAACTGGCCCTGAACAGAATTACACTGTGACTGAGCGGGAGTATTTAGCAGTAATTTATACATATAAACAATTCTGGGTCTATCTCCATGGGGTGAAATTCAAAGTGGTAATGGATCATGCCTCCTTGCGCTGGATACAGAATCTGCGAGAACCTGAAAGGTGACTCACGCAATGGGCTTTAAAGCTCTAAGCATATGATTTTGAGATCACGCATCAGCCAGGGGCAAAGCATCAGAACGTGGACTGTCTTTCTTGATTACCCACGGTGCTATTACAGCCAATGTGGCAGATATAATGTACAAAAAAATGGTTGTGGGTAAATATCAGGATGAGCTGCTGTCCATGATCAAAGTGTTAGATGGGCTTTGACAGGATACATTCTTACGCAACGGTGATTTATATAAGTGGATGGGGGAATTGATGCTGAGTTTTCTAAAACCCTCTTCCAGGCCTGCAATCATTATGGATACCCATAGGCTGGTAGGTCATGGAGGGTTGAAAAAGATGCTGGAGTTCTTGCAACCCCGCTACTATTAGGAGAGTATGCACTATGATGTGCTTGAGACAGTTGGTTATTGCCATCAGTGCCAAGTGGAGAAACCATACCACCGGAAGACCACCTACCAGCTAGTTAAGCCTCAGTTTGCATGGCATACAGTTTCATTAGATATGGTGGGGCCTCTGCCAACTGGCGCAAACCACTCCAAAAATATAATAGTTGCCATCAACCATTTGACAAGATGGGTGGAAGCAAGGGCTATCAAGGATTTAGGGGCTGTCACTACCATCAGGTTCATCCTGGAGTGTGTTATACAGTGCCATGGTTATCCATAATTTATCCTAACTGACAATAGAACCAACTTAATATCACATATATTGGCCAAGTTGAATGAGCTCATGGCAATCTGTGGGGTTTTAACTACCCCCTACCACCCTGAATCTAACAGTATGGTGGAATAGGTAAATGGGACCTTGGTAAATATTCTATGTAAACTCATAAATGAGCAGCTATCAGACTGAAGCACCCTTTTATCCACTGCTGTCTTTGTATATAATATCAGCTACCACTCAGCAACTGGTAAGAGTCCATTCCAATTGCTCTATGGATGACATCCAGCACTACCTGCATCACTTTACTCCTGTGTAGAGGATACCAGCAGAATTGAGCCCTACCACTATTTGTCTACCTTAATAAATACACTAATTAAGCTCCAAACTGAGGCATATTCTACTAGTCTTGCCAAGAAGATTCAGGACTATGCGGCTGATCAATATAGATGCAGCAGTCTTCCGCAGTTCAGGGTAGGAGAATTGGTCCTGTTTCATGACTAACATAGGTTTGGAAGGAGGAACAAGCTTGCCAACATATGGAGCAGACCATTTGAGATCATTGAGAAGACTGGGGCTGATGCCTACACTATTAAGGAACCTGCGGGTGGTCAGATAATCAACCAAGTACACATGAAGTTCCTTTGGCCCTACAAGCAATAGGTGCTTATCATCCAGTCAATGGGGGTTAATGTCGAGATTTCAATATAACTGGGTGATAAGCTAGTGATCCGGTGAATCGTTAATTAAATGTGAAGTGAGCTCCAAGGGTGAGTAATAGGTTAGAGCAATGCGAGGTGAATCAATCGAATCAATTAGGGTTCAGTATTTGAGGAAATTCTGTTGAAGCCTTGAGGGCTGAACAAATTCTACATTGATAGCGAATCGAGAATTACTAAATGAAATGTGTTGAATCCGTCGAGGAATACTGAGGGTTAAAGGTTGAGCGAGAAAGAGGGAGAGGCTTTTAGTGGAAGAAAAGAAGTGAGTAGGAAAAAGTAGGGAACTTATGCAGAGAAGGTCTGCGGTTAGATCTATTAAAATAAATATTAGCGACATTGGGGTGATTGCCTCATATTTTTATATATAGGGTTATTACATTTAATTGAGGTTCAATGATCTCCATATCGTTTGGCCATTGCTCAGTGGGCTAAACCCTGCGCAATTCGTTCAGCGGAAGTAGGCCATCTCCGCCAAAAAGTTAACAATCGTTATGGGCTTTTTTATTATCCGATAATCTCTACACTTGGCAAATTGTAAATAAAGATGCATGGACCATCTAGTGCTAAAAAAGATGCGTGGTGGATCCCCCAGGTTGGCACCACGAGTATTAAGAAAGATGTATAAACGGTATATACGTTTTGTTCAGAATTGGTATATCATCTTAGCCGGCCAGTTTATTATTTGATCCGATAGGCCCAATGATTTTGGGTATGATGATGGTCTTTAATTGATTTGATCTGGTAAACCTTCATACCAAACTTAACCGTGGTAATCCGCAATACTTCATAAGTGGTTTATTTAGCTGTTTCGGTTGGCCTAATCTCATACAAACTTACCGATGCCCTCTAGGATACTTCAAGCTCTTCATGCTATGGCATCATCTCATCGCCCAGGTTATGGCAGATGCTCAACCTTAAGGAATGATCATGTTAAAAGGTTGAAGGGTGATACTTGGCCAGCCTGTTAGCGCTCGTGTTTAAAGAGATGATACCAAACCTTAATGGGACAACTGGTAGGTTTATTAACCGAGATATTTAAGGTAAAATTCATGTAGATGAACCTAAAGTTTGGTCACATTGTAGTTTAAAAATCCAAAGCGGTGGGTTGGAGTTTTAACCCAAGGTTACAGCGATGGCAACCCGCGAGATTATAAACCTATGGATTGAGTAAATAGGCGCACCATTCGAATGTTCAGGTTTAGGGATATCCCTTGTAGGGTTAAATCTGATTATACGATCACCTGATGGGAGTTGGATTGGGGAATTTGCTTTGATGTATCTCAAAACCACTTCTTCAGCTAGTTCGAGATCGGGGAGCCCTAGGATGGGTGGGTGAAGGAGGTTATCTCCACCCGAAGCCAAGAAATCAAACGTCACGACGGTATAGGTTCGGTTCAGCTCTAATTCACTAAACTGGTTTGTGGTCTTGTTGAGAAGTTCAACTTTGATGAGCCGGGAGTGGATGGGCCGACCCTCGTCATAATGGAATTTTATCCCGGCCACTTGGATGAAGCTGGTGACGGGTAAGTTAACTTGGTTAACCTTGGAGGTGGCGGCCTCCAGGAGCTCCCAAATTCGGGTCCCAGCGAGAGGGAATTCAACGACGGCGTTGTTGAAGGGTATGACGGTGAGGAGGGTACCGATGGTGATGTTCCCCTTGGCGATAGATGCACGGATGCCTCCCGCGTTGATGAAGGCAAAGTCGGCTTCGGGTCGGTAATCGTATAGAGCGTCAGTAATAAGTGAACCCATGGCGCACTCTTCAAGCTGACATTTAGTCTGATCTAAATATGATTCGGTTTGTCCGATAACTCGGTTCGCATATTCGTCGAATGGATTGCGCATCTCCTTGACTTTGGACTGCATTTTCGAGTCAGGCTGGATCGTAGCGTCAAGTTCGATTGGAGCCCCCTCAATCGAAGCAATATACCCACCCTCATCAAAAATGATGTCGATATGGCCCAGGAATCGACCCCAGCAGTACGCCTGGACGATGTAGGTACCTTTGCCTTCACCGTTGATGACTTTGGTTGGATACATGCCTTGCGACGTAAGACCCTTGGCTGAGCTGTTCTTTGGTGCAAGGTATGAATGTGAATGCCCACCAACTATCAAAGCCAGACCACGGACCCTGGTAGCCAGCTCTTTATCTTCATCGTACCCATTATGTGATACGGCTATCACTTGCCGATACCCAAGCTTATTGACTTGGTCAATTGTCCTTTGGACCGCAGTCACAGGGTCTTCCACTTTGACTCGCCCAAGGGATGCGATAGCTGGAGCAGTCGAAGTGATATACCCTACCACCGCCAACCGATGTTTGGGAAACAGGTGGTACGGTTTAATAAGCCTAGCAAGGGCGGGGACCTCGCTGGCATTGATGTTGCAGGAGACTAATGGGAAGTTGAGATGTCCAGCAACTCTAGCCACATTCTCTGGGCCGTCGTCGAATTCGTGGTTGCCAAGGGTCATCAGATCGTATTGTAGCAAGTTCATCGCCTCCCAGGTGGCGTTCCCCCTGTAAAAGGTGTAAAACATGGTTCCCTGGAACTGGTCGCCAGCATCCACCAGCAACACGTTCGCATGCGACAGGCGAACGCCATCGATAGCGGCCTTCAATCGTGCCAATCCGCCATAGCATTGCTGACCCTCCCTTTGGGCTACCGTACAGTCCGTACCGTATCGGTTGAACTCGTCGTAGTGGGAATGGATATCGTTGGTATGGAGGATCGTCAACCCATCCCTCCTCATCGCCAAGCTTTCCACTAAACCAATCAGAAGCAACAAGATCCAAACCATAGTGAAGCGAAAGTATACCCTCGACTTAGATATGCTGCCGTGAGGAATTAACTTTCGTAACCGGCTCACCACTAATCTTAATTCCACCAATCAATCCAAACTACACCTGGTGGCTTACTTTTGATAAATCATATCATTCCATAGTCATCACTTTTATTTTATAAATTTATTAAACCATTAAAATAGATGTTAGATCGAGGCTAAAAACGATATCAAAATGAGTATCTACTATCGAACCCATCTGCCTACCACCCCACTTTCCCTCATCCCTTAAGATCCCAGCAAAACGTAACTTATAACCCACCAGATTTAAACCCGTTCCAAATTATGCGGATGCCTTTAAACCCAATCGAAGGCTCCATTTCCTCAAAGTTAACAAGTTTTTCATAAAAATCCTTTTCATATATAACGAAAGAAAGGTTGTTAAGGTATTACCCTCACCACCCAACTTAGCATGTAAGCTTCTAGAAAGCTGGCCGGTATAAAGATATACCCAGATACTACCCCTGCTCCCAATTCAATGGTTGGCAAGGGTGGTAGAAATTCCAGAATTCCAAGCTCGTCACCTTAACCTTCTAAATAGGTTTTGATAGAAATGATTTTAAACGGCTCAACCTCCACTTTGTAAAACCACTTAAAGGGGCCTTAAATGGATAGGGATGATTTTAGGGCGGATCCAGCTTATAATGGAATTATAGAGTTTGAACTCGGGATTGGCATCTATTCCAACTACCGGATACATCATCGAATTTGAAGGTTTAAAGTGTAGGCTTAACTTTATCAGGTTACCTGGGTTGGATTTTAGGATTTAATAGAGCCCGCCGGTGCTTTTTTATGCCTAAACTCCAACAATTAAGAATGGCACCACTTATTGGGACCATCTAGTAGTAAAAAAAAAGAATGGCACCACTTAGGTTAGATCTAATCAGATACTAATAGTATTCAAAAGCTGGGCTCTTATGTAATTTTATTGGTAGCGATAAGGTATAAAAAATGAACCCTCTTCATAGGTTGATACTTGATATTTAAAGGGTCGAGGCTCAAAGTTCGGATGGCTTTATGAATCCAATTAGGCAATACGGGCATGGACCTATCGGATCATTTGAAACTCGCCTTACTTCAGGGAACAGCAATGGAGGGCGATGGCAGGCAGTTTAGATCTGAGGTAGGCTTTTAATAAAATTTACCCAACCATCTGATGGGAAAATTTATTCGCCCATTGGACCCCCTCCAACCCTATAAAGGGGGCCAGTCTCCATGGTGTAGGCTGTACCAAGTTGGCGGTGGCCTGGAGAGGAGCCTCAGATGGTTTTCCCAGATTCGGCTGATTATTTGGGAAATCTGACCACCCAAACTTGTAGGATTTTGCTGAGTATTATAATTAAATTTAGTGCCCCAATTTAATGGGTTGCACTGAGAATTGGCCAGGGTCTTTTGGCCAATTTTATCCTTATTTTCATCCATATTATTAACTGATACACTCTTACTACAAAATTTGGACTTCTAATTGTCTATCATTACCCCCTTCAAGGGTGTTAGGGGAAGAGTAAGGATGCCAGATTGGCTATGGACACAGTTCACAGTAACTCCAGTAGCCAGGGATTTAATAGAGTACTCATCCCCTCACTTATAAGTGATTAAAAATGGGCCTTCCCAGATAGAACCAAGCTTTCCACTTCTTGGAATAATTTGGTTGTGATGATACAGTACCAAGTCAGATACTTGGAATGAAGGCTGAGGGGCCCTGAGCTCATTTTCTGGCTTGGCCTTCTTTGGTAACAGTCTTTGCTAAATAAGTCATGGCCTCTGATTATAATTGGATAATATGTTGGGCTAACCTCTTCATGGCCTTGTCAGGATAAACAATCCTGACCTAGAAGATATCTTTAGCTTGGAGAGCAGGTACCCCAGGTTCATGACCATATAAGGCATGGAAAGGGGACATTTTAAGAATCTGGTGGTAGCTAATCCAGTATGCCATCAGGGTACTAGGCAGGAACTGATCCCAGTGTAGTGGGTCTGAGGTGGCCATTTTCATAATATGGATACTAAGGTTCCATTCACTCTTTCTATGATACCATTTGAAGAAGGGTTATAGGGAGCCAAGAAAAGTTATTGGGCTCCCATGGAGGTAGCCAGGATCTTGACCACTATGGAGGTGAAATTATTATCATTGTCGCTGAGTAGAACCTTAAAACCCATGGCAGGTGAAGATAGACTGGTGAAGGAAAGTGGCGTAGCTTCACCAGTTTAGACTGTATGAGCCACTGCTTCAATCCATCTTGTGAAGTGATCAATACCTACATATATGTAGGTATTTCCACTGTTAGTCTTAGGTAAGGACCTACCACATCTAAGCTTAAAGTGTGAAAAAGTTGGTGGGGGTAGTTTGGTGATATGATATTTGGCCTTGAGAAAGGATTGTTTTTTGCAGGTTAAGCAGGCGTCCAGGACTTCAACAATAGATTCCATGATTCCCTACCATTAATACTGATCCTTGATCCACTTATAATGTCTACTCACTCCGCCATGCGCAAGGGTAGAGTGGGCCTCCAGGAAATCAAGCACCCATTCTGAGGGTTGCATATAGGGCAGCAAGTTTCCCCCTACCTTTTTGCATAACTTTCTGCTCTCCCTTGGTGTCGTGGAAGTGTCTCGCTAGCATTTTTAACAGGATCATCCTCATCCCAATAATAAGGGGTCATTAAGAGAACATAAAGTTCAACAGCTTCACTATTATCCAATTGCAGGTCAGGCAACTGAGTCAGCCCATCAACGTTTATATGATGTGTTCCAGCTCAGTGTTCAACCTTCATGTTATAACGTTGGAGCTTCAAGGCCCAGTGAGCCTGTCGTCTGGTAGGATCCTTCATATTTTGTAGCCATTTCAAAGAGGCGTGATCAGTAAACTTGGTGAAGCTAGTTTCATACAAAAAAAGGATTTTATTACTTCACAGCAAGTAGGACAGCAAGGCACTCCTTTTCTATGACACTACAAATGCATTAGCTTCTGAAAGCATCTTGCTGAAGTAATAAAAAGGATAATCCAGACCGTTACTACCTTATTGAGCCAAGATGGCTCCAACAGCATAATCAGAGGCATCGGTAAACAAAATGAAGGTTTTACCATAGTTAGGGCGATTTAGGATAAGACGCTCTTGAAGCAATTTCTTCAGCGTCTCAAAAGTGGCCTTTTGTTCAGCACCCCAAGAGAAAAGAGATTTATTAGCTAAGGGTCGGATGAGAGGCACACTGAGCTGGGCAAAATTTTAGATTAACTGATGGTAATACCCCATCATATCCAGAGATACCTGGATATCTCATAGTTTTTGAAGCAGAGGCATTTTTTATATGGCTTTAACCTTATCTTGTAAGGGTTTAATCCCTTCTTGGGTGATAGCATGCCCAAGGAAGTTTAATTTTTCTTAAAGGAACTACATTTTGATGGTTTTAAATTTACTGTTGGATGCTCTCAGGCGTTTAAAAACTTTCTTTAAGTAAGTAAGATGCTCGTTGAAAGCTTTAAAGAGAATGTGATGTCATTAAGTAGACTATTACGCATCTGCGCTTCAGATCCCACAAGTTATAATCCATTACTTTCCTTAATGAGGCAAAAAGCATTTTACAACCCTTGGGGAGTCGTGTGGGCTTAAAAAAGCCTTCACTACAAATGATAGCAAATTTCTCCTGGTCTTGATGAGAAAGGTCCATTTGCTAGTATATGCTGGCCAAATCTATAGTGGAGAAGTATTTAGAGCCAGAGATTTGGGCAAGAGCACCATCTATGAAGGGGATAAGATATCTATCTTTATTAGTGAGGGTTTTCAGTTTTATTCTAATCTATTCAAGGCAATCTGACCAGGGGACGGACATTACCAAAAATAGAAAAAAATATTAATATGAAACCTGAGCAGGGTCAACTCCACCATAGAAAGTTTTTTCACCTCTAGATTGGGACTCGTATTTTTCTAGGCATGTCATGGGTAAGGTTTTTGTGTTATTAGACCTACTAACCTCCAGTAGCTTCCTTTGGCTAGCACCTTGATTGATGTGCAAAGGGCGGGAATTGAACCCTAACCTTCAGGTTGGTAGCTGTATGCACTACCTGACTCACCTTCCACCCCCTGAGGTTTTTCAGTTTATGATAGTCCATAACTACCCGGTGACATCCATATTTCCTTTTAAATGGCAGGAGTGGAGACAACTTTGAGTTTTGGGAAGGTACAGTACCCTAGCGTCTAGTAATTGCTTGAGCTCCAGATTCATCTGTTACTCTTCAAACTTTGACTTATGGTACAGTTTGGATTGAATAAGACTGGCGTACTTAACATCAATGGTGTAACTCCAGTCCTTCATGTACCCATAATCATTTTTTGATTTAAAGAAGATGTCATTGTAATTATTAATAAAGAGTGAACTTTGTCATTCTCGTCCAAGGTTAGTTCATCTTATATGAACATTAGGCAGAGCAAATAACAGTTTATCAGTAGGTAGGCCCATCTATAATACAGAGCCAATGCAGAGAACTTCTTTGATATCCTCAAGTGGGTGAGAAGACCCTTCCCTATCTCCTTGTGTTTTTTTCAAGATAACGTCTCTATGAGTAAAATTTCTCAGCAAAATATTAATAGGTCGCTGGTATGAAGAATCTAGTATGCTAGGAAACATTTTATGCTCTAAAGGATAAATACAGGTGACGCTAGTAATGTGAAATAAACAGTTCTGATATTTGTAAAAACTTGGTATCAAGCACAAGCTGTTCACCAGATGTGCTTAATATCTCCTCTGAGGTATAAAAAGATATATCCTCTTAAGCGTCTATTAAATCAGGCAATTTCTTGGTATTTCACCTGGACGTTGTATAATGTAGTGATAATGCAGCAGATTAGGATCTCAACCAAGCAGGAGTATTCTTTTTTGTTAGGGTCTTCATTGTTTATAACAAGAGTGTTATGAATTTGGCATTATTGTTAAGATATGCTGTAAGAAATTTTGTGAAGGGTTCAACCTACTGAGCAATGGAACCAATGATATGAGGATTGCTGCCCTTGAAACAACAGAAATAAACTTATTTAATAAATATGGAGAACTTGCTCCCACTATGCTTCTTTATTGAATATAATAAACACAATGGATCCTCACTGTTTCGCTCACTTTCAACTATTAACAACCTACCCTCCTTGATCATCTCATCTTGCTTGTATTGTAGCAATTTTGGATGATACCACTTTCATGGCTTAGTAAGTCACTTCACCGTATCTCATTGGCTCTGCCAATTTTTCATTTGTTAATTTCATGATCACCTAATTTAAGGCGATTTCCCAACAAACCTAAATCACTTCTTTTTGAGACGCTCAAATAAATTACACTCATATCAACTTGGCGGATTCCATCCATTTTACCATATCAACTTAGGGCTTATCACCCAGTCATATCAGAATCATGACATTACCCCCCTTTGACTAGACAATAAGGCTCCTATTGCTTTTATGCCTGGAGGAATTTCACATGCACTCAGTTGATAATCTGACCGCTAGTGGGGTCCTTGATAATATATACATCCATACCTGTCTTCTCAATAACTTTGAATGTCCTAATCCAGATACTAGCCAACTTGTGTTTCCACCCAAACTCATGTTGATCGTGGAATAGAACCATGTCTCCATCTTTGAACTGAGCTAGGCCACTTCGCCAGACCTGATCAGCAGCCTTGTTTTTGATTTTCTTGGCTAAGATGAACGAGTACACTTCAGTTTGTAATTTAATCAGCATATTTGTTAAAGCAGTCAAATAGTGTTGCATATCCATTCCACCGGTGTCCTCTACACAAGCATATAGAAGCTCAGGCAGGGCGGGGTGCCATCTGTAAAGCAATTGGAATGGGCTTTTCCCCATGGCAGAATAATAACTAATGTTGTAGGCAAATACTGCGGTAGAAAGGAGGGTACTCCAATCAGAAGGCCTATCTGTAACCAACTCCTGTAGTATGTTCACCAGGGTCCCATTGACCCGTTCAACCATTCCGTTGGACTTGAGGTGATATGGGGTTGTTAGAACCCTGTGGATGGCCATCATTTCGTTGAGCTTGGAAAGTATGTGAGAGGTAAAATTAGTGCCATTGTCAGTAAGGATAAACTGCGGGCAGCTGTGATGATGAATGACAAATTCCATTACAAACTTAGTCACAGTAACTGCCCCAAATCCCAAATGGACTGAGACTCAACCCACCTGGTTAAGTGGTCAATTGCTACCAGGATATACTTGGACCAGTTAGCTCCCATTGGAAGAGGGCTGACAACATTAAGGGATACCATATGCCAAGCGAAGTGCAGCTTCACTAACTTGTATGAGGTCTTCCGGTAGAATGGCTTTTCCACTTGGCACTGGTGACAGGAGGAGATAGTATCAAGAACATCGAAGTTCATGCTTTCCCAGTTATACTGAGGCCGCAATAATTCCAACATCTTGCACATGCCACCATGCCCAACTGCCCTATGTGCGCTCATGATAATGTTAGGCCATGTTGAGGGTTGTGGAAAGTTTATTGTTGAGTTGCCAATCAACTTATACAACTCACCATTCCGCTGGAAAGTATTGGATCGCATTTCATTCAACGCCTTGATGATTTGGGGCGGCTCATCATTGTACTTTCTGCTGAGCATCTTGTCATACATAATATTGCTCATATCCGCCATAACTGCAATAGTTGGTAGCCTTGACAAGCAATCAGCATTCTGGTGTTTTGCTCCTGGTCAGTGAAGGATCTCAAAGTTGTAAGCCTGTAGTTTAAGGGCCCGTCGTGCTAGATGGCCCTCAGGCTCCTTAAGGTTCTGCAGCCAGCGTAATGAGGCGTGATCTGTTACAACTTTAAATTTTACACCATGCAAATATATTCTGAATTGCTTTTAAGCATAAATCACTGCTAAGCACTCCCGCTCAGTCACAGTATAATTTTGTTCATGGCTATTCAGGCTTCAGCTGCAGTATGCCACTGGGTGCTCCTCCCCCTCATCATCTTTTTGAGACAGAACTGCCCCCACAGCGGAAAGAGATGCATCCATCTGTACAATAAATTCCTTTTCAAAATTTGGGTAGCATAGCACTGGTGCCTCAATCAACGCTGTTCAAAGAGTATCAAAGGAGCGTTGACAGTGTTCCATCCATGCAAACGTGGCATCCTTTTTTAATAACTCAAACAGTGGACCTCCAATACAACTAAAGTTAGGTATGAATCGGCAATAGTAGCCAATCATCCCTAAAAATACTTGTATATCTCATTTACTGCTTAGTGTAGTCATCTTCCGAATGGTCTCCATCTTAGCTGGTTGGGGTCTTCAGCCCTGTTGCATCAACTACAAACCCGAGGTACTCTAGCTGATCCTTGAAAAAGTGGCATTTCCAGGGTTTAATTTTGATGTTGGCCTCAGCCATCCGGCGAAATACCTCTTCCAAATGGCTAAGGTGCTCAGAAAATGTGCGGGAGAAAACGTTAATATTGTCAAGGTATACAAGAACGCATGACAGATTCAAGTTGCCAAGGATAGTGTCCATTGCCCGTTGGAAAGTAGTCAGGGCATTACACAGCCCTTGTGGCATACATGTCAGTTGAAAAAGCCCTTTTGACGTGATAATGGCGCATTTTTCTTGTTTCGCCGCAGGTAACTCAATCTTCCAATACCCAGATATTAAATCCATTGTGGAGAAGTAACGAGCTCCCCAACTGGTCCAACGCATCATCAATTTGTGGAAAAGGGTATGAGTTCCTTTTTTGTAATTCTGTTGAGCTTGCGGTAGTCTATTACTACCTGATTAGTACCATCCTTCTTTTTGACAATTAGGACAGGGGAAGCCCATGGGCTCTTCGATGGTTCAAGCATTCCTTGCTCCAACAGTTTATCATTTCTGCTGTGACAACTTCTTTTGCTGCTCTAGATCGGTGGATTGGCTGAGATCTGATGGGGGGATGATCCCCAGTGTCCACTCGATGGATCACTCCTCATGCACACCCTAAATCATGATCATTGACAGCAAATATTTCTTTGTATTTTTGAAATAAAGCTTCCGCTTGATCTTTATGATCTTCTGTTAACTCCATTAAATTCACACGTGGTACAACTGCCATTATGCCAGGCTGTGTTTTGATGGAGAGACCAAATTCATCCAGTGAACCAAACTCATGAATTCTGAGGACCTCATCACCTGGAATGAAATGTAGATATGCAACTACTTGGTGTCACAGATTTGCATTGGTTTATCCTGAAGATTTGCTACCAAGACCTTGATCTCCCCATGCCTCAGGAGTATAATGCCAGGGGCCACGTGGGCCTGGGCCATGATTGCTGATAAGGGCCAATGACCTCCCCATATAGCCCAGCAGGCACCTTCACATCTAACTCGGTGCTTATGATTGCTTGGTGTTTAGAGGGAATAGATGTAGGGCCAGCGGCTCTAAGCGGTAGACCTTAATATTTATAAATTTGGTGAGGAAGGGCTCAGGTCTTGCTTTTTAGTCAATGATAGCAAACTGAAACCACCCCATTACCATATGCAAGGTTAATGTGACTCATGTGTATAGGATTCTTTAGCATTCCGCTGGAAGTGAAGTAGATTGGGATCCGCTGTCCCAGATTTTCAAATGTCTCCGCTGTCATATCAACAACAGCCCCAAAGTGACACATAAAAGTGGTTCCAATTAACAGGTCATAGTTATTGTTTGGTAACACTATAGCTGTGGCTACAATGACAATTGACCCAAACCGCAAATGTAGCGCACTGTATACTCCTTCAGAGACTGTGCTTTCTGCGCCTGCAGTCCCATACACCATACGATGCTCTAAGTCAGGCTTTAATGCCAACTTTGACACCAACTTTGTGGACACTATGTTAATTGGGGCACCCGTATCAATTATCATGCAAACTCAGGTTTTTGCTACAACAGTGTCACAGTAAGTACACTCAGAGTAAGATGCATCTGTTTGTTTTAAAACATGAAAATTTAATTGATCTCTTTTTCTAAGGAAGCTCATAATACCCTTCCCCACTTTAGGGTATTCTTTTACAATACTGTTCAAAGGGAGGGCCGCAGTTACCCCTTTTAAGAGGAGCGCATCAGCTAATGGATCTGGTTCATCTGTAGAAAGGTAATTGAATAATCGACAAGCATAATGCTTTGAACTTTTCTTTCTTGTTGCAATCACTTTTGCAACCTATTCAATTCAAGACTGAATCTAGTTTGATAATCTCACAGAGGAGATTAGTCTGCGCCCATGTCAGGGAGCAGTTGGACAAGTAAGGTAAGAGGAGCAGGTGGAAGGCCCGCGGCCTCCAACATTCAAAAATGCCCCGGAGAAACCAGCGGAATAGACAAAAATTTTAAAAAACTGGTGGTCACTATTTCCCCAGAGATACTCGCATGGCAAGCACAATGCAACCAGTACATCAACATGCCACACTCCCAGCCACTTTCGTCGGTGGAATTCAGAGTCCGTGTGTATCTGGACATCCAAAAAACGGCCTTATGGGAAAAATTTTGTGAAGTTGTGCACACAATTTTCCCAACCGCGGTGTACGTCGCACCTCACTCCATGTCACGCAGTTGGCTGGACTAGGTTTCAAAAGCAAAAAGGCAGCAGATGAGGCTGCAGCGGTGCGCGTAGTGGTCAACCATCCCAAAGGGCAATGGGTTGTCAAAACCAAATGCACCAGATGGACAAAATCAAACCAAATTTCCCTTACATCTGACTTTTTGCCCACTATGGTAAAACATGATATTTTGGAACAACACCTGAAAGATGGTCTCGCCATATATGGCAAGATACAATCTTTCGAAATGCAATGCTTCACGCTGATGCCACACCTGTGCACCAGCAAAGCCATCGTAGTCCTGACCCCAACCGAGGAGATTGCGAAGGACCTAACCCAGATCCTGCACTCCACTTTTATTGATATTGCAGGGCATACCACCCACCCATTTCAGGTGACTGTGGACAGCGCGCCCCCCATTTGCACCCACTGTGACGCGTTCGGCCATAAGGTGCACGCATGCCCTATCAAGGAGGGCATCACATTCCAAGAGCACCCCTCAGCGGCCATGGCCAGTGGAGAGGCGCACTATGAACCAACTGCAAGCACCAAAGAGGCTTTCCCATGGGGAGCACAAGGCTGCTACCTACTGGTAAAGCTTATCTCCCTGCAAGAGCAGAAGAAGGCCAAGCAGGCCCACAGGGCCACGGCCAAGGAAGCGGCCAAGGCCACATTACTATCCCACACTCACAATGCCAGGAGGACATGGAAACCTTTGTGGCGGAAGCAACTTGGGAATCCATCAACCAATCAGATTGGGAAGCCTATGGCGAGTGGGCCACTCAATCCAGGAATCTGATGGGGGATTCAATCTCACCCAATTGTTGCACCCAAGCTCCGGTCAAAACTAACTTGGGACCCATCCCAACTGAAAATTTTTTTTTGACCCGCTCAACGGTGCACCAAACTTATCCGCACCGAAAAAAATTTGTCCAACATTGGGAAAACAAAAAGCAAAGGCTAAAGCCAATGCAACTCTTTCTGAAAAAATTAACAAAAACCCCAATAGCGTTCCTGCTAACACCCGCGCTGCTGTGAAGGCCTGTGGGGATCTAGAGGAGGCTGGTGGGCCCAGGTGCCCACCCCCTCACACCTAAGGTGCAATGGGGGAAACCTTCACTTTAGGACGTTGAATATCGCTAGACTCAAGGCCTCCCCATCCCAGGCTAGGAAACTGAGTTTTTTACAACACAACTTACCCGTGGATATCCTGGCCATCCAGGAGTCCCACTGTCCATGAGGTTCTGAGGAAGCTTGGAAAACAATGCTCCTCCCATCCCTATCCTTTTGGTCAAAGCACTGTGGGGTGCTAATTTGGAAAACAATTTTTTCAAATTTTTATCCTCAGAAACATTCCTAAATGGCCGAGTGCTTTTTGTCACTTTCTCATGGGCCGACGTAGTGCACGCAATCATCAACATCTATGCCCCAAATGGTGCACACAAGCATCGGGAATTTTTCTTGTTGGTCAAATCCCTCCCGCTACCCCCAGACTCTTTCCTAGTCGGCGACATGAACTGTTGGCTAAGCACACCAATGGACCGGTGGCCTTCCTCACCCCAAGCCCCCCAGGGTCATGTAGAACTGCGCGCTCTAAAGGCCACCCTCAGGTTAATGGATGCGCTGCTGCAACATGCCCCACTGCTCAAAAACATGACGCATCCCCACATCCACAACAGCCAACTAAGGTCCATGACCCGCATCGACCTTATCCTAATGCAGCAAAATTCCAACCCCACATCTCCCACTTCAAAACAACAAAAATGGAATTCTCCAACCACCAACTGGTCTCGCTAACCTACCACCTGCCTGCCACAGCTGTTAAGGCCCCACATTGGTGCAAAATCCGGCCCTCCAAGCTCGCGTCATCAGGATTTTCCATGTGGGTGGAAGCGGCAACTTTGGAAAAAAAGTTTGTTGCACCATTTTACGCGGACCCCATTTCCACATGGGCAACTTTCAAAGATGACACCATCCGCCACTCTCACCATCTCTCCTCCAGATGCTCATAAGCCACATCGGCGGTCATTTTGCATGCTCTGGCAGAGTTGGCACACCTGGAGTCCAACATCCCAGCTACAGGATACAGCTCTGCATGGGGCCGGAAGTGGGAGGAGGCAGCTGCCCGCCTCAACGCACTTGGAAGGCAACACAAACATCGGGTTTGGGTTCAGTACTGGGCCAAATGCATCACAAAAGGTGACAAGTGCACCGCACATTTCTTTAAAAATTTTGCACCACACCAGAGTGTGGCCTGCACACAGGTGCGAAGATTGGATGATTCAATTGCAGATATGCCAGCTGAAGTGGCAATCAAAACACAAAAGTATTACTCAAAGTTGTACCAATCTGATCCAATTCAGCTGGCCAAAGTGGCAGAATTTCTTGACTGAGCCCACATCCGCACCATTTTCGATACCCAGAAATAATGAATTTGATTACTTCAAACAAATTATGGACAGCCATTCGCGGTGCACCAAACTGAAAATGCCCAGGCCCAGATGGCATTACATATAAGTTCTACATAAAGTGCTTCAAATATATATCCCCATTGCTGCTCGCCTCACTTAACCAAAGCCTGTTGGAAACGCGCCTCCTACAGGAGGACATGAGGCCTTTACCGTCACACTCTTCAAGAAAGGGGATAAGCTAGACTTAGCCAACTGGTGCCCCATTTCTTTAACAAACACAGACACCAAAATTTTAACAAAAATCATGGCTAACCGTTTAGGGACTGTAGCATCTGCCACCATCTCACCAGAACAATTTGGTTTCATACCCAGAAGATCGATTTGGGATAACGTGCACTCTGTGGCTAATGTATGTCAATCCACAGCCTCTGGGGCACTTGTATTCTTGGACCAACAGAAGGCCTATGATAGAGTAAACTGGGAATACCTCAGGGCCTGCCTCCACCAATTCCACTTACCCCCTCACTTCATCAACTGGGTGATGCTGCTCACGGAATCTGCAACGATGGCAGTAAGTGGCCCTGGCTTCCTAATGGAAGTAGTCCGCCCTCAAAGGGGCTTGCGACAAGGTGACCCCCTCAGCCCACTCTTATACAACTTCAGCCTTGACCCACTACTGCGAAATGTGAATGCCCAACTCACTGGGGTCCATGTGCCAGGCAAGCCCCAGTCAAGATATTGGCGTTCGCAGATGATTGTGTGGTTGGGGTGTCTAATAACCAAGATGCACGCGTGCTTGAAGCTCTCATCCAGGAGTATTCCCGAGTAAGCAACGCGGCACTGAACGCTTCCAAAACCAAAATCCTCCTTGGTCGGTTTCAGAACTTCTGGACCCCAGCAATTAGTTCCCAACCTGGCCCATCTGCTCGCCCACGTCCACGCCCTACTAACTCAACACACACCGCCCCATTGGTGCTCCCCTTTGTACCACGTCCTACCATAGGACCAGTACGCCATTTGGGCGTGTGGATGGAGGCATGCAGATACGCGTCAGCAGTAATGGAGTGCCATATTCTGGACAATGTGACAAGCGGATCGCCTCTCTCAGAGCCCACCCTACTTCCCTTACTGGCAGGGTAGTTTTAGCCAACTCTATGCTCCTCTCCAAAGTCTGGTTCGGAGCCCACGCCATCCCCTTCTCACCAAGCTTCTTCAAATCCTTGTGTGCCTTTCTGCAAGGATGGCTTTGGTCAGGACGCCCTCTACCAGTACAGTTAGAGGTCATGTTTGGCCCCCATCATCATGGTGGCATGGGCCTGCTTGACTTTAAAGCCCATGCTGCCAAGATCCTGGGCACCTGGATTGTGGCCGTCACCGCCCCTGCACTCCCCTCCCAACACTGGTCCCGCGCATCCCGCTCCAACTTCTCCTGCGCCTTGGGCCTCAACAATCCATTGAACCCCCACTCCCTGATGAAATACCTCGCATCACACACATCGGCCACAGGTCCTCACGGGACTAAAACCCACTACAAACGAATCCTCCTCTCCATGCGGAGCGCTGAGTGGATAATTCTTATTAGCAGACACACAGCCCAGAGAGGCCGCCCCTCTCCTCAGTTCACACAAGAGGTACAGGGGCTACCCATCCATGATGGCGTGATCCCCATTCGGCCCCATGTTCTATCCAGGGTGGACTACCTGGACATTATGGACATCCCTTACTCCATTGAGACCCAAAAAACTATCTGGAAATACGTACACCATCCTCTGTTTCAGCCTCAAGTCTGCTCCCATGTGTGGCGCTGCCTGAGGCGGGTGTATCATACAGCTGAGCACTCTAACGCTTTACACTCATCCTGTGTCGTGTGTGGCCAGTATGGAACGCTGTTCCACCACCTGGAGAAGTGCCCTACCTCTAAAGTGATATGGCGCGAAGTTCAACGTCTTCTGGGCCAGGATCAAACGTATCCCTTCAATCTGTCAAGAGATATGTTTGCTCTATCAATGGCCTCCTCTCTTCCACCCTCCCTCCGTGCTTTGGTGGTTGCAATCGCCATGTGGACCATCCACACGATTGTCTTAGATGCCATCGCAGGCTCCACCCCCACCCTCCCAGAAGCTGCCCACAGATCCCGGTCTCATTTGGTGGACCACTTTCAAGTGTGGATGTTTGGATACTCCCACTGTGTTGCCGACAGCTGGTCTCCTCCTGGTTCCCAGTCTGGTTCATCAAATCAGACCCCTTCCTCCACACGTGTTCAATTGTGGCTACGGCCCCTTCACACGTTCCCTCCCCTCCCCATAAGTGGCGTTCCCGCTGGCAACAAGAGATAGCATTGTTCTCTGGGGTGCCTTCCATGTTACTAAGTTTGTCTCTTCGGAGTCATATTCAGAAGTGTCCATCCCATGGTCAGCCTTCTTCGCAATAAATTAAATAAAATTAAAGACAAGCATAATGCTTTGGTTGCTCCTGAGAGCCTGCTTCTGCCATGTCCATTAATTGCGTTTGTTTCAGCACATTTACTCCTCCAACTGGCTGCTGATATAGAAAAGCGTCATCATACCAGAGAGCTTCCACTGACTGTGCAGGAATAGGTTCAGGTGGGACGTTTTGAGTCATAATAACGGAGGTAGAGAGTCCCATCTCTACTCCACTCTGACTTTTCCCTGATTATACTGCTCCCACGGTAGGTACTGGACCTGACAATTAAGACAACTCCCAGCCAGGTGCCCAGAGTGACCGCATGAAAAGCAATTAACCACCATAAGACCTGCGTCCTTGCTTGTTGTATAATGGGCCACCCAAAAAGGTGTACTAATATCTGTGTAACCAGGCCCATCCTGATAGGTGAACTGCTGTTGGCAACTTGGTTGTAAGCGAGGCTTGTAATGATAATTAGGCCAGAGAATGCCAACTGGGGCTGAACAGGGAGGGATAATTCCTCCAAATAAACAAGGCTAGCAGCAGAAGCGATAGGTTTCTACTCTATACTGGGTGGATGGAAGGTAGCAGATAAATGGCATAGAATTTTACAAGTTTAAGCAAAGTTACGCCAACCTCTAAATATGGAGCCAAGGCTTAAAAAGCTCACAGTATGGTTTTACAGCAGAGGTCAAATATATGCTTATGTCACATTCAGTTAAAATTCCTGCCCCAATTAACACATGGGCTTCTGCTGAGAATTGATCAGCAAATGCAGTGAGGGTCTCATAATGTTAAAACCTAATGGTTAGAAACTCAGCCTTCCGTTGTGCCATTTTTGAAGTTCCTCCAAGCAACCACAACACAGTATCCTTCACTTTTTGATAGGTAATGGAATTGTTGGGAAGATAGCAAGTAACTTAGGTAGGCGCTTCCACATCCAGAGTGGACATTAGTAATTTGGCTTTACACCAATCTGAAGCTCCTTCTACTGCAAACTCAAATTGTTTAAAGAATCCATGGATGTTCCCATCACGATTATTTGGAGGCATCTTATTGATACAACATTCTTTCAGAAACTCCTTCTTCCATTTAAGCACAGCGTCCAGGGTAAGCTTGAGTTCTACATATTAAACAGTTGCAGTGTTTTGAGATGATTCCTTAACAAAGCAAGCCTGATATGACATGACTAGCGACTGAGGAACGACTATAAGTTTATGTGATTGATCAATGGGCCCCCAGTAATGAGCACTACTGTTATAAAATTGGCGTTATTGTTGAGTATGCTGTAAACAATTTTGCGCAGGGTTTGACCCACTGAGAAATAGGACCAACGATATGAGGATCAATGTCCTTGAAACAATAGAATATACTTATTTAATAGATATGGAGCACTTTCTCGCAATATACATCTTTATTTAATATAATAAACACAGCGGATCATCGATGTTTCGCTCACTTTCAACCATTAACAACCTACCCTCCTTGATCATCTCATCTTGCTTGCATCATAGCGACTTAGGATGATACCGCTTTCATGGCTTAGTAATTCAATTCGCCATATCTCATTGGTTCCACCAATATTCATTCATTAATTTCATGATCATCTAATTCAAGGCAATTTCCCAACAACCCAATATAGCCTCATTTTGAGGCGCTCTAATTTACCATAACTTATATCAAACTCGGCAGATTCCATCCATTCCGCCATATCAATTTAGGGCTTATTGTCCGGTTATATCAGAATCAGGACAAAGAGGAAACTCATAGTCAAGCAGTGATAAGAAACCCTTTTTTTAAGATGATTACGTCATACTCAAGCATGAACTGAGTGCTAATAAGCATATCATAGGTATTGTTATCCAGGGCCACAGCCAGAGCAAATAGGATAAATTTACCTAATCTGAGGGTAAAGAAGAATAGGCCCCAATAGCGTGGGTACTATCTGGACCCGCAGTGCCATACTCCTGAGAGTAGTCTAATTCAGGCACCAACTTAATATCCCTGATGAGTCTAAAGAAGATCACAATGATTGGAGAGCCAAGTCAAGGATAGCTATCACCTACACCTTTTGATGATAATCTCTACCTTGGGTAGAGTGCATCAAAATTTGGGGGAAAGAGCTATCACAGTCTTAAGATTAAAAGTATAAGAAAGCTTTTAAGTGTATCTGAATATCTATCTTTAATGGTTTGTAAAGTATGATCCTGTGGAATAGGCCAATCAACAATGCAATGAACTGGTTGGCTTTGCTAATGGTATCAATACCTCAGGGCATCCCGGAACTTGGCTAAGGTAGGTTTAATTGGGTATCAGGGCCTTGCCTAATCCTATAGGGTTCAGCTGATCTGGTGTTCCTACTTTAACGGGGGCTCCTAAGACAAAATATCCAACGTCCTCATAAGTCCCTTCAGATTCGTTATCAGGGGGTTGACTATGCACATCAGAGAAATGAGAGGAGGGAAGTTAAAGCCAGGCTTATCACATTTGTTGTCCTGCTTCATATGGTACACCTTGTCAACAGGCCCATTTGTGTTGCAGCAGTTGTCCTTATGGCGCTCAACTACCATTTTGGCCATGGGCTCTGTGGAGGATGTGTTGGAAAGTTTAAGCTTCAAATTGGGATCAAATTTTGAGATAAAACGGCCAGTGGAGATGCTGAGGGTGCGAATGACTGCATTTTGGAGGGATGTGGCACGTGATCCACAGTGGAGAACCTCTCAATGGAGGGCGTGGAGAGAGGCAAAGTTTCTACAGAATGTGCAGGCCGTCCTCAGGGTGTGGAGTACAGAATGGAGCGTTGCCTGTCACGGATGATGCACTCTGGCCACTCTACCTATGGCGGAGTGAGATCTGTTTTGCATTTTTAATGTGGAAGCAGAAATTGAAGTAGCAACAAGCACAGGAGGGCCCAGCTTAGTCAACATAGACTCCTTCTGCCGGGCTAAAGTTGGGAGATCCTTAATAGTTAAAACTTGGGGCTCCAACACAACTCCTCAACAGTCACAACAGATGGAAATCCACAACATCCAATAAGCCCACTTATATTGAAAACCTTCTGAAAAGGGTGTTTGACTGAGATAAAATGGCTTGCTAAAGAAAGGTGATAAGCTATGCCATTCAGAATGTCAGCAATGGCATCGAGAGGTATAAGTTAGCAAGTAACAATGGCTGAGTTTCAACATAAAACTGATCAACAAAAGTGACAATTGATTCTCCCTTGTGCATGCTAAGCATATAAAGACCTGTTTTTTATCTTTAAACTCTGCGTTGAACCAAATTTCACAATAAGCGCTCCTTTACCTCCGCCCAGGTACTAAGAGTGTCCATTTGAGGATCCATGACCTCTTGGGCCATGCAACTTAGGCAAAGGAGGATGAGTTTGATTTTTTGGTGATCAGCCGCCCCTTTCATGATGGATTTATATATACATATGAAATAATGCTACCATTACCGGAGTAAACTAAACTTTGAACGTGGGTTTAAAGGGGGCCACAGTTACTTTTGGTTGGGTAATAACAACAGGAGCAGCTTCACGAGAAGTTAGAGAGTGACGCTGTTCAAGTTTTTAAGTCGTTTCAGAAAGCTGGCTAGCTGCTTTACATAGCAGCTAACCTTGGTTAATTTTCAACAGAAAGATCAAGGTTACTCCCTTGAACGTTTATTTTGTTTTTAAGAGATTGTGGTATACAGGCCCTCTATAGTGAGCACCACTTGTTGGAATCCTGGCAAGTTTTAAGCTCGCTGGTGCTTATTGGGCTCAGGATTTCAATAATAAAGCAGTTGCTGGAGTATTGGAACTCATGACTGCTATCTTATGATCCTGAGGCAATTTTTAAACCACAAGTGTATATAATTTTTTTATAAATGGGAATAATAAGATCACTTGAGCTTAGTAAAACAAGAGATACCTTATTAAATTAGCGCCTTCCATTGTTTACAATACTAAAAGGCTAATTGTGGGATATGTGAGGATTTATGATAGGCAGGGAGGCTATAAAATTGATCAAATGATGATTGGTCTCCATGACTTTCAAAAGGCATTTCACATCGATTAAGCTGATTTTTGGGTATTAAGTTGATGGTAGGGATGATGTTACTGTAGGAAATATTTAAATATAATTTTGCCAATCAGCCATCTTTATAGTATTTTCACCTCAGTTGATTTCCAGAAGTCTTAGTGAACGATTGACTGATAAAATATTTTCATACCCTCATATCAAGATTCGCTCTCTTATGGGAGAAGGTTCTTACCAGGATTTGACTCTCTTTTAATAAATATTAGGTAGTGCTGAGATGTGCACCTCATTTACATATATTGAGCTATATCAAAGTATTAGAAATCATCTGTGATAATATTTATTAATGTTTCAGATGAATTGTCTGGTTTAATCTGTTGAGGATTGATCCTGATAGTTAATTCAAAGCTCTTTGATTACTCACAACTTCTTACAAGGATAATCAAATCTTTATTTTTGTATCTACAAAAATTTTTATTACTGTTTTATTGGTAAACTAAGCTGATATGTTCCGCTATGCTAGGCATCCATCGCCTAGTAAATTACTAATCTGCCTCCTTTTACTAACCTTCTGCTACCTAATATAAATCCTCTCTTATCTTGCTTTTAACAATAAGTTTTTATAAATACCTTGAGGCTTTATCTAAACAAACATCGTTTCTCATTTACTCTTAGTCCTACTGTAGTTTTTCTAATCCCTTGGGGCCTGCTAACTCACTAGGAGATTCAGGCCCTGAATCAACATAGGGCCAGTTAGGATTGGATCACCCACGTCCTAACACCCCTAAACCCCTTCAGGTCTTTAGAAGGTTGTTTGCTATTAAGATTTGCACTAAATTTGAGTTTGTGCTTGGTTGAACTTCCCATTACATTGACCTATTCCACTGGGGATTCAGCATAACCACCTTAACAACATTTGGGATATTTATCCAAAGAAGAGAAGCTGAATTATTATTCTGATTTGGATTATTATTCTGAGAGTTGTAAGGGGAGATTTACTAACATTTTCAGGGATATTTGTTACCAGAATATCCTTATTATCTCATTGTACATCTAATTGTCCGACATACCCTTTAAATAAAGTCAAAAACATTGCAGAAGGTGGTGAACCACCGCCCCATGTGGGTAGGTGAATGTCATTACAGATGATATTACCAGAACAAAAACATGATTATGCGGTGGTAATTTTATTAAAACTTTACTTATAACTTATTAGTTTGAAATGAGAGAATGGTAGTTTTCCTTACTATGGTTTGTAAATACACACAATGTTAAAAATTCCATGAAGGTTTATGGATGTAAGACACGGTTTATGCGCTTTAAAACGTATAGCCTAGGTACATATATAGTTCTTATAAAAATTTATACTTTTTGAAAATTTTATAAAATTTATGTTTTCAAAACTATACCATTATAACCTATCTCTTTTGGATAGGTGGTAGTATACAATATTTGATCACTTTTGTTAATCTTTGCATTTTACCTCTCATTGGTGATGTTCATCTCTTTTTATACTATTTTTGGTGTTTGTTTTCATACTTCATAATAACATCAACTATTTCTACATAGAACTTTTGATTGTTAAGATGTACATAACTGACGTTAGCTTGAATCTTAATCTAATTGTCTATTTAAATTAAAGTTAACTATGGCAAGTTACATATATATTTGTATTCAATTCTTTGTAAAATGATATCACATTTGGTGAGAGTATATGTGTCTATGATCTTAGAATACAAATATTTATATATTTTTGATAATAGAGACTTGTTTATAAAACTTCAATATACATATAAAAAAGGTATGTATATATGCTTTGTCCATGATGGTGGTGGATGGCCTAGTTGGTTAGAATGTCTGACTACCACCATAGACGCATGAGTTTGGTTTGCATCCTTTAAGCATAGCTATTGTGTATATCTGGGTATTTTCTGTCGTGGATCTGTCTGATTAAAGTAAGACTAGGCTTCTAGTCTGGGCATGTCACAACCTAGTGGTAGGCTTGGAATGCCAATGGCACAGCTGCCATACCAGCTTGAAAGAGGATGAACTAGGGTTCCTGTGAGGTAAGTAAAAGTTTTAAACGTATTAAAGGCCCAATAGCAAACCAAATGGCTGCAATGGTGGAAACAGCGGTCATTGCTGGTGAAACCCTCAAGGGTGCTGGAGGCATGTAGGACGACCTCTTCATGGGCATGTAGTTGCTGTCCTTTGGTAACTATCCCAAGGTACATAGATTTGCCACCAGGATGCTGATAGTCACCAAACTCACCCTGGGGTCCTGCCCCATGATTTGTACAAACAAAACTCCATTTAAATCAAATCAAATTAATTTAAAGGCTGAGTGAGCTTTGAAATTATTTTACAGTTGATGAGTTGGGTAACTGCCACGCAGGGTTGGTAGATGTGTCAGGGTGATACTCAATTTATAGTATAAATAGGGATAATACCAAGAAGATGGGTGCTTTGGATGATCTGGAGCCTAGAACACCTTTTGGGTTGGGAGGAAAAGCGGTCTTCGCTCATAAACAATGTGCTGGAATCATCATGTGTGAAATCTCCATGTTGGCTGAATTGCGTCAAGACAGTGGTTTATTAGAAAGGCAAACCTTGAGTATGGTGCCTCCATGTTTGGCGGATTGAAAATATAAACTAAGAGCATAGTTCATCATTTCTGCATGATCATGATGAGCTGATGATCAATGTAAAGTTGTTGGATTTTCCCTTATTAAGGGTGAAGCCTCAACTTTGTGTTAATTATTTAGTTATAGTTAGTACCAATAATCTTTAATATTATATAGTATACTATTGGACCTATATTATATTAGGTCTAATATTATTATATAAGGCTACAAGTAATTCCCATCAATTACACTGGACTTATTAACTAATGAATCAGTTAACGAATATGAATTACTCTCCACGTGATCCACTAATGGGTTTAAGCAAGCTTAATGCAAGACTTGAATTATTCATAATAATCTGATCTATCTGATCTTTAATTTATATATTAACTTTGATTTTTATTTTAACCTCCATATATTATACTCCCTAGTACTATAAATAGTACTAAATATTTCCATAATAAAGTAACTTTCCTTGTAGTATTGTCTACTCTTTTTAGTTATATTAACATATTTGTATTTGGATTTCAGCGCAAAATCCAACAATTATTATATCTAGCCCGAAGGAACCTCTGAACCATCACTAACTAATTTAAGCTCCAACAATAGGGAATTTATTTGGACCTATGAACCTCTAATAAAGGTTAACTCCTATATTATCTATATATTGGATTTCAGTGAAAAACCCAAGACTGTCCACAACCTTAAGTGAGCTTTGAAGGACCCAAATCAATTTATTATTGGATTTAGTGCAAATCCTGACAAGAGTACTCACTCAACAATCATTAGAGACCAAACGTGGATAGTGGCGTGATTTTTCATATTAATAGGAAAAATATTGAAAAAATAAAACTGGCAGAGTCTGCAGAGAACAATTGAAAACACAGGATTATATTAATTTAAGGCTTAAATTGGGAATGAACTAACAATAGATCCTAGGAGGGGCTATTGTCAATATAGCTGAAATAAGGGTGGGTGTTGGTGAGTGGTTAAGAACTGGCCTGGTCTGGGACCCCCTCCATGGCATTTTCTATAGATTTGGGAAGAGCATTATATACAAATAATTTTCTTGAGAATCTCAAACATACTCATAAACGTCTTGATAACAGATACCTCAAATTTTTAACTAGAGCAGTTTGATAGAACCAATCTTGATTAAATTACTTTAAATTATTGGTTTGCGCATTCTGCTTCATGGAGATCTAATACTACTGGTCAACTTATAATTAAAACTTCTATGGAAGATCAACTGATTGGATTAACAATTCACGATTTGTAACCTCAAAACAAGTGACCTGATTAACTTCTAAGACTTTTCAAATGTTTTAAAAAGGTTTGAAAAGATATTCATAATTCCAGGGGGTTTGAGGGGATGCTTAACTAGGTTTAGCATGAGTCTTGGGGCCCTGTCGCTGACCTATGATCTGGGCTACCTTCCTACAGACCCCACTCAACTATTCTTTATAAGAAAGAAGTTAAGAAGTGGTTGTTGCAATTTGGTCTGACAAATCAGTAAACCATTTCTACTTTTTATTTTTATCTTACTTTTTTGTTTTATTACATAATTAGATGAAGTTTTGATCCCTCAGGCTTTGACGCTGATGTCATTCTATATAGTTAATTTACTTTGGATTACCTCGCCCCCATGCACAAACTATATATGTTGTTATTAATTGATAAGATTAAAATACTATTGGGTATCTCGTCATGGCCCTTTGACTATGATCTAAGTAACAAAATTTGATAACTTCCCATTCCGCCAGAAAATACTATAAATCTCTTATTTTTTAAAGTTCCTTGGCCCTACAGCCATGTAGATGAAAATTTCAATTTATTACTATGATATCTCCCTTGCCTCAAGATGGCGTAAAAACATAAGCCTTTATTAAGATGTCCAAAATCTAGGCCAGTAGTTCCTGACTTTTCATGAAAATATGAACTACCAACTATTACAGACTGATATTACATTTTATAATTATGGGAATCACATTTTGAAGGAAAAATACTTTTATTTTATTATATTAATGTTAGTAATAATAAATATTACAAATTAAACGCTTTTTTTCTATTTAAAGCACTGCCCTCATACATTTTCCTTTATTTTATAAACTTATCCTTTGACCTGTGAGGCTGTACTTTGACACCTAAGCGCCAATTACAATAGTTAGCATGCTGACCTTGGCTCACTTAACTTTAGAGTCTTACTCACTACTAAGGGTTTTGACTATGAAATAATTAGGCAACAGACAACATTTGGTAACTTCACAATAGCCACTAAGAAAATCCACCTCAGATGCTACCCGTTGATGCATCAATCACTAGTTAACTTGTTTTCGCACTTGGAAAACTTCTTGACACTCATGGACATCATTGACAAACGTTGGCCTTTTTGACTCAAAAAGAACATTTACAACCTATTCCTTGGCGTTATTAGCACAAAGATAAACTCAATAGAGTGTCTTTTTCAAAACAGGCTAATCCCAGACTGGCTACTGGTGATTACTTCAGTTTGGTCAATCCCATACTGTTTACTGGCGATTACTACCTTGATACAACACAATTATATTATGAAAGGGTTACTCAAGATTCTGTGGAAAGGATTTTATGAAAAAATGAAGTTAATTACAAATAAGCATTAAATTCAGGATATAAAATAAATACAATGTTTTAAAATAGTTGATTTTTTAGGGTTTGTTATTGAGGATTTTCCAAGATCCTCTAGTCAGACGTCTTCTGACTGCTGATTTTATACTCTCATACATTTGTGCTAACTCTTGTATGTGCAAGCTCCTTCTCACGGTGGTTAACCCTGAACCTAGATGTTCTGGGCCTTTGTGCTAGGTACCACTTATGGGTCTTGGCTCATTGGTGCTTCAGATGAAATTAGTTGATTACAAATTGGGCAATATGCTTCTCAACTTCAAGTTTTTTAATGGTGCTCCTATGATGTACTTTGCATTGTGGCTTCAAGTTGCTCTGGAAATTGGACGTTGACAGGATTTGTTAATATTTAATGTCAATACTCGGCTGGCTGTGTCAAGGGAATTAGGTTTGCTCATCCTCTCATCACTGGTGAGACTCAGATTTTCAAGTCCCCTGAAGTATAAAAGAGGGTCATTTTTCATAAGAAATTTGGGAAGCCTCATTGTCCTCATATAGTAAATCTTCTGACTCATCAGGGCGAAAAGTATTTTTTGAAATCACCACAATTGGAATAGAAAATTATTTAGCTCGCCATTGGTTATAAAATGGCCTTGATGCTCCCATCCACAATGATCTGGTCGCCTGTACCGTCACCAGTTTGGGGGTTAATTGTACCATTTCACTGGTCAAGGAATGACCAGTAGCACCACTCGTGGTCTCATCTGCAACACTTCCTTTTCAAGGTGAGACTTAGGGAATGCTCAAAGATGCCAGGCGTGTACTATGTTTAAAGCAATGCTAGTTTCATTATTTTTAAATGGAATATTCCACTCCTCTTTTTGTCAACACAGTAGCAGGCCCAGTCCAAATGACTTTTATTTTCTCGGGTTTTGTTCCTCTCAATTGTAAGACAAAACCTTGTCTTTGATGCTGAATACAGTTAACTTGGTTCTTCTATATCTCTTTCTTTGGCTTTTAAGGAAAATAGCAATTTTTGGGAAGTTGATATGACTGGATGATATGCTAACCATACCGGTGGATTGGAGGGGGAATTGAGACAAGTCTCAAGATTGACAAAAAGAGGTATACAAATAACATAAAATTAAAATGTTGACCAATTGGCGAGAACAGGGGAATTACGCCAAGAAACAATATAAATGAGAGTTTTGAGTAAAAGGGAAAACAAATAGAAGACTACCAAGCTGAGGATGCATCCAGCTTGGGGAATCTAGATATAAAGAGTCACACGGAGGATTGAGGGGGGATTTCTTTTGGATATTATGTTGTTGCAGAGAGGTCTGCATATTAGTAAAAATAAAGGACAAAATAAGGGCAATAGCTCCATGTAAAGTTTATTAAGTTTTTATTAAGAATTGACGATCTTCATATTTTCTGATTTGGTTGCTCAGTGGCTAATACCCTGTGCAAAATGACTTGGCAGAATTAAGACTCTAGGCTGAGAAGTACCAGTGGTTCTCACTACGGGGGCCATTGGTCAACTATAGTTCTTCGACGCTGAAATACAATGATGAGCCCTCATTTGTTATGCACCATTCTATCAGATTCTGCACACGTTATGTGGAAGAAGCACGGGAGGCACCCAATAATGAACTGATACTTTTCACTGTGACTGAACTGGGTAATGATAAAGTTCTGATTAATTTGCAACTAGAAAACTGCCCTGAGATGACGGCCAACCAACTAGGGCACTCCATGAATGTGACCCCTCAGCAGCTGCAGAATATTATGGTTTAGCTGTTACATGTATATTGATTATATGAAGATGAGGCAGGGGAGTATGCCTTGAGTCTGCTTATAACAAAGAGACCAAGAGAATCGCTATGCTATGTACATGTCCTATCTGGATGTGACTACAATGGTGTTGACTCGCCGTCTTGGTACCCGCAGAATTAAGGAGTATCTAGTTACATATGTGCAACCGTCTATTCACCAGCTACTGTGTGTGTTGTCTTGCCACAGTATAGAGATTGGAGATGTAATTCAGTTTGCTTGAGCACAGCAAAATGATACTTGCCTCTTGCTCAACTGCCTCGATCACTCTTTTTGGAGGTACAGGGGGCGCTTGGGCAAATGGACCACAATGTTGAGAACATCCTCCATTAATTGGACACGTTGTTACCCCAGTTAAATCTTGAGTTATCTCAAGTAATTGACGAACTGTTGGATTGGCATGGCCTATCAACGGAATGGATTTGGGACATCACAACATTGGGAAACAATACCAAGCGCTTTATGACGGATTTAACTGAATGGGCGGAAGCACTCAAAGCTGTAATTTCTCAGCTTAAGGAAAAGATAAACTCTGGGTGAACAGCAAGTGGCAGATCAAGTCAGTTTTGTATCAGCTGAAGTAAACCAACTTCATACTAAATGGAGTTGTCAGCGAACAGCTGATAATGCGCTTATCCTTTGATCAACGTCCCCTGAATATCTCCAGCTAATCCCACAGGTTACACAATTGGAAGCTGTTAGCTAGTCTGAGTGGCGTCAAGTTTTCCGTCTTCTAATCCATGAGACACAAGAGTATTCTGACATGCAAGAACGACTTGATACCCATTGATGGGCCAATGAGGGATTGGTACGGGAATAAGCCGCCCTCCTTACCCAAATAAATGATGTTAATCAACAAGCAGGTAACACTAGCTGGCAGCACGCCCATATGCAGAATACAATTATAGATGTCCTCTTGTGATTACTAGCAGAGTAGCAGCACTTGCACGAGGAGCAGAAATATTGTCAGGAGTTGTAATATCAATATGCAGCATTGCAACGGGAATTTCAGGATGGATGGTGTAGATGATATTTGGTTAAAGTGGAGCATTTTGATCAATGAGCATTTTATGGAGTATGTCAGAGCTGGGGGAATGGTGCAGTTAGTGGCGATTCAGGGGAAGGATGCTATGGATCCGCTAATGAATATCCTTCAGGTGCTGAAATGTATTCCCCATATAACTCTACTTCCTTTGAGTTCATTATGCCATATATGAGCTCAACCGGCTGGCTGTATGATAATTCACAAGGGGGTGGTTCCCTTAGTCGCTCCAGAACCAATTTGCCTGTTCCTTGCTGGAGGAGCCTGGAGCAAGGCGAAGCTGTGCAAATCAAAAAATTACCTCCTTTCGATTGTGACAGTAATCTACATGGTTACTTCAAGCGATTCAAAGTTGCCATGGAAGGGGCTTCTGATTGGCAGAAAGCAAAACTGTTATTATCTGCTCTAGATGTGTAAAGCGCCGATCAAGTTACCTGCTACCTTCCAAACAGCTTGTCATTCTACAAAGTAATTACAGCAATTGTTCTCCAGCTGTTTGGGGTTGCGACCAAGATGGCCCAACAGAAAGCTGACTTCCTGATTATACAATTTTACCAAAACGAGACCCTGTTAGATTTTGTCAACCAGTTCTCAGCGGAAGCACATGTACTAATTGGAGCTAACATTTTATCCATCGAGGATGTTGGTATAGCGATGATGGCAGCCGTCAAACCATATTGGGAACTATATAATGTTATTTTTTATAATTTGGATGGAGATGCAGGACTTATTCAAATCATGAATACCTTACATCAACTCTCCGCCACAATCAGCGCCCCTAGTACAGCCTGAAAACCCTCTGCTATCCCCACACCAAACTCTTTAGAGTATGGACTACAGCGACTAAGCTATCAACCACCAGAGCATATTTGTCCACCATACAGATCTGAAAATGTTTTTCAGCCTAGGTATGATCTGCCAGTTCATTCACGACCATGGAAACATACAATTAATTTTTGCACTGGTCCTTCCACTGCAAGCTATATACGTGAACCTTTCATGAATACTTGCTTCTAGTGCAGGTGGAAAGGGCATTATGCAGCAAACTTCCCTAGAAAAACATGAGTGTATGTGATGCCAACCAAGGAAACTGAATAGGGAAAAGCTTGATTGGAGTAGAGATGGGACGCTCTACCTCCGCTATATTCAATCCACTTGTCCCTAACAATTCCCAAGCTTCTAATTGGGTAGGATTCGGAACTCAATTGGATGAATTGCTATACTAGCAGCTTCCATTGGTTACCCCTGCTTCCATTTCCAAAAAAGTAAAAATTCACCCTCAAGCCCTGAGTTCTGCCAGGATGCGCAGAAGCCATATGCATGGCAGATCTTGGAACAAACCGTCACAAGTAATGCAGATCCCTTGATGGCCGCTGCCTCTTTAGTAGGGGTTAATGTAGCCATCTCGGTGGAAAAAAATGTCAATGAGTATACTCAGGTCAGCAAGGGCATTTCCTCATTTTTGAGTAACACAAAGCCCTTGGACATACACATAATAAACACTGATAGTTCCTCTTACTTGGAATGTACTTATTGCGACATTTTCGTTCAAAACACAAAAATTTGCGCTATCATTGACATGGGAGCCCCTGTGAACATAGTCTCTACCTAGTTGGTGGCTAAGCTTCTGCTCAAACCAGATGTGGACCATCGAGTAGTATAAAGAACTGCAGGGGCACATAGCACTGTGTTGTAAGGAGCATATAGTGCGTTGCCCTTACGATTTGGGTCAGTCTGGGCTTCTGCTCCAGAGGTGGTTCTGCCAAATAACAACTATGACATGTTAATCAGCTCAGAATTCATGAGGAAATTTGGTGTTGTGATAAACATGGCGGAGGAAACTCTTAATATTTTAGGACAACAGATTCCTGTTTATTTTACCTCTTGTGGAATCCCAACGGAGCCATTCCACTCTAGTTAAATCAATCTAGCATACAGCGATAGAGTGGTTCCTGTTCGTTATTAATGACTAGAGGGGTGGACCAGGGTCCTCCCCAACCAGATTTATGACTACAAAGGGATTCCACTTCGGGCAGCAAGAAATTTGAGCCTACCATCTGGACATCAGTGCATAGTAGGGACTGGGCTTGAAATTGATGTCCCTAAAGAGCTTTATGGAGAAATTATGGCGCCTCACCAGCACTCTTGGCTCAAATTACATGTGGCTCCAGGGCTACTGCTACCTGGGAATGGGGAGGTGAAAGTGCTTCTAGCAAACTTACAGAAGAAGACAATAATGATTCAGCGGCACCAAGTGGTGGCTTACCTACACTTAGTTCCTATAGAGGAAGTTTGCCATATTCATGATATTGGCTCATGGGAGAATTTCGGACTACTGGCAGGCTCGTCATTTAGTGTATTGACCGTGGTTCTGGGGGAAGCGCTTATGGGATTATAGGTGTAACAGCAAGACAAGGCTATGGCATTATTTGAAAAGTATCAGGATATTTTTGCACATGACGATCATCATTTGGGGTGCGCTCAAGGGGTGGTACATTGGATAGATATGGGGGATCACCCTCCTATTCGATTGTGACCTATTAGACATTAAAAAGTGGTGGAAGAGGTTGTCTCCAATGAGATGGATAAACCTATCATGCAGGGGATGCTAGAGCTGTCAAACAGCCCATGGGCATCACCTGTGCTCATTGTAAAGAAAAAGGATGGCTCGAATCAAGTAGATATTGACTATCACAAACTCAATAATGTAATGAAGAAGTATTCCTGCCCTCTTCTGCAGATTGATGATGCATTAGAACGATTGGGTGGGGAGAATATTTTTCCGCCATGGATCTGATCTTGGGATACTAGCAGATCAAATTACCATTAGAATAACAGGAGAAATGTGCGATCATCACTTCAAGAGGGTTATTCCAGCTGACTCGTATGTCACAAGGGTTGTGTAAAGCCCTGGCTACGTTCCAACGTGCCATGGACATGATTTTAGGTGATTTAAAGATGTACTGCATCTTAGTTTACCTCAATGACATCAATGTGTTCTCAAAAACGTTTACAGAGCACCTTGCACACTTGGAACAATGTTTTTCATCGCCTCGCTGCCACTAATATCAAAATCAAGACTCAGAAGTGCCAATTCTATAAAGAACAATTACAAATACCTTGGGTTCGCCATGGATTTGAATGGGCTTAAACTGCAGCTAGCTAAGGTGGAAGCGATAAACAAGATGACTCTCCCAGGTAATAAGCAGTACATTTAGATGTTTCTGGGGATGGTCAGGTATTACTGACGGTTCATTCCCAAATTTAGTTGCATTGGGGCCCTGCTTTTTGAGTTGCTAAAGAAAAATGCTTCTTTTGATTGTATGGAATGATAACAGAACACTTTTGACATGTTGCGCACTGCATTAGCAAGCGCACCCATTTTACAATATCCCAACTTTGACAAACAGTTCATAGTGTAAATGGATGCTTCCCTCTCCACTATAGGAAAATACTATCGCAAAAGGACAATGATGGTGTAGAGCATCCTGTCACATTTTGTAGTCAGAGCTTATACTGTCACAAACGGAACTAAACAGTTACCAAGAAAGAGTGTTTAGCGGTGATCTACGCTTACAAACAGTTTTGGGTATCTCTACATGGGGTAAGATTCCAAGTAATGACAGAGCACACTTCTTTGTGTTTGCTGCATAATCTTCGTGAACTGTAAGGGTGACTCGCATTTTGGGCACTGAAGCTCCAGGCGTATGATTTCAGGACTATACACCATCTGGAAGCAAAACATCAAAATGTGGATTGTCTTTCTCAGCTGTCAAATGGTCGCTATCATAGCAGATTTAGCTGACATAATGTATGAGAAGATGGTGGTGATCAAATACCAGGATGAGCTGCCGCATGTGATCAAGGTATTAGATGGACTCAGAGTGAATACTTTCCTATGTGGGGAGAGCTATATAAGCGGATTGGAGACTTGACGTTGAGTTTCTTTAAACCTTTGGCCAGACCTGCGATTATTATGGATGCTCATTGGGCTGTAGGTCATGGAGGATTGAGGAAAACGCTGGAGTTTTTGTGACCCCAATACCACTGGGAGAGCATGCATTATGACATATTGGAAACGGTTAGTTGTTGCCATCAGTGTCAAGTGGTAAAATCATTCCACAAAAAAGACCATATACCAGCTGGTTAAACCCTGGTTCGCCTGGCACACCGTTTCTATTGATGTAGTGGGACCTCTGCCAACTAGCGCCAATTGATCCAAGTATATAATCATTGCCATCGATCATTTGACTCAATGGGTGGAGGCCAGGGCCATTAATGACTTGGGCGCAGTCACCACTGCCAAGTTTATTATGGAGTGTGTTATACAGTGACACAGCTACCCGCAATTCATTTAAATGGATAATGGAACCAATTTCACTTTGCACATTCTGCCAAAGTTGAACGAGTTGGCGATTCATGGGGTTTTGACCATTCCATATCATCCGGAATCAAATGAAATGGTGGATCAGGTTAACAGAACCCTAGTAAACATACTCTGTAAATTAGTAAAGGATCGACCCTTGGAATGGAGCGCCCTTCTGCCTACAGATATGTTCGCATATAATATCAGCTATCATTCATCCAATGGTAAGAGTCTGTTCCAACTGCTGTATGGTTGACATCTAAGTCTGCCTACCTTGCTTTACTCATGTGTAGAGGATACTGTTGGGGTGGACCCCCAGCGATATTTGAAGACTCTTACAGATACATTGATTAAGCTGCAATTAGAAGCTTACTATACTAGTTTGTCTAAGAAGATTTATGATCAGGCAGCCAATCAGAAGAGACAAAGCGGACGTCCGCTGTTCGCTGTAGGGGATCATGTTTTATTCCACAATCAGCACAGTTTTGGGAGGAAAAACAAGCTCTCCAGCATCTGGGTTGGCCCATTCAAGATAATTGAGAAGACTGGCATGGATGTCGACACCATCAAGGAACCCAAGGGGCCAGATCATCAACCAAGTTCACGTGAAGTTCCTTTGAACATACAAACAGTAAGAGCATATCGTCCAGTCAAGAGGGGTAATGTCAGGAAAGTGATATGACTTGATGATATGCTAACTATACTGGCAGATTGGAGGGGGAATTGAGATGAGTCTTGAGATCGATGAAAAAAGATATACAAATAATAGTCAATTAAAATGTCAACCAATTGGCGAGAACGGGGAATTACGCCAAGAAACAATATAAATGAGAGTTTTGAGTAAAGGGAAAGCAAATAGAAGACTACCAAGCTGAGGATGCATCAATCTTGGTGAATCAAGATATAAAGAGTCACACAGAGGATTGAGGGGGGACTTCTTTTGGATATTAGGAGAAGCAGAGAGGTCTGCATATTAGTATTAAAAATAAAGGTCAATATAAGGGCAATAGCTCCATGTAAAGTTTATTAAGTTTTTGTTAAAAATTGGCGATCTTCATATTGTCTGATTTGGTTGCTCAGTGGCTAATACCCTGTGCAAACTGAATCGGCGGAATCAAGACTCTATGCCAATAATTAACAGCAATAATGTTGCTTAAAGCTTCTAATTGTATTCTGGTCAACTCTTCATCCAACTCCTGTTGGTAACTTACAGGTTGTAGTTTTCTTCTATCCGCTTCTATGATTGGTGTCAAGAGGGTAGGCAGCGCAGCCTCTCATCTATATAGGGCCTTGTAGGGGATATTACATTTTGCAGTGATGACTTAGCTGGTAAACCAACAGCACTGAAGAAGAAAATTGCACTTTTACTTGTAGTCTGATGTCACCTTTAATAAAATTCTCCTGAGATCTGGTTGACTCTTTTAACAATCCTGCTGGAGGATTGATTGTAATGGGTAATGAACTGCTACTTCACCCCTACAAAATTCATCAAATTTTTCACTACATCTGATATAGAGTTTTTGCCATTGTCTTACAAGAGGACCTGAGAGCATCCATGTCTTGTAATCACCTGTTTGTAAAAATAAGCAGTACAATCTGTAATGTACATATTGACTGCGGACGTTTCTACCCACCTATTGATGTGGTCAATTGCCACCAGGATGAACTTGTCAACGCTGGATATCTGTTGGCAACGGTCCCTTATTTTAATAGAGACATTGCTTAATGGTGAGGTGGTGGTAATGGGCATAAACTAAATTGCTTTTCCAGCAGGAGAAAACTGGCGCAGGTTACACACAACTCCAATGCTTAGTGTATTTTGTTAGAGATGCATTCCAATAGAACCTCACCATGAGGTAAGCCAACGTCTTCTATAATTATCCATGGCCCACATGCTTGTGAGACTCCATCACTATCTTTATGCGATCACTGGGATGGATATATGGATACTATTTGCCTTAAACCTTCTTTTCAAATTTCCATTGACACACCGGGTTCCTTTAAAAGTCTGCACAGGACTCTATTGACCTCTTCTACCTCTTCCTTCTAAAACTCTTCAGGTAGCCCAAATAGGTCATACAGGTGATCGCTCTCTGGCTTCTGCAGGCAGAGTATTGGTAATCTGACAAACATCTGCGTTGAAGTGTTTATCTCTTGCTCAAGGTATGATTTTGAAAGCTTACCCTTGTCAGAGGACAGATTAAAGGTCAAGACGTCCATCTGGATCCTTCATGTTTTATAACCAGAGTGTGTGATGCGTGATCTGGACTACTTTTAAATGTACTCCATGAAGATTGGCATAAAGTGCTTGCCTGCTCTAATTACTGCAAGGCATTTGCATTTGATAACTGTGTAATTCTTTTTAGACTTTCTGGATACTTTAATTGATAATCTATTGATTGATATACTCCATCATCATTTAGTTGGACTAAGGTTTCACCAAGTCCCAAATCACTGGAGTCAGTGTGCATATAGAAGGCCTTATTGAAGTCTGATTATGTCAAGATTGGTGCTTCCTACCAATTGTGCCTTTGACTCCGCAAATGCTTGCTCCTGCTCCAGGATCCGCTCAAATTTTGCCTCGTTTGTAAGCAGATAGGTAAGGGGCGCCGCCAAGTCTTTAAAATGGGGGATGATCTGCCTGTAATACCCCAACATTCCAAGGAACACTTGAACATCCCTCATCCTCTTGAGTGGCTCCATTGCCACAATCACGTTCACTTTTCCATCCTGAGGCTTAATTACAGCTGGGCTTATATTATGCCTCAGGAATTCTAGTTGTCACTTGAGGAAAGTTCATTTGTTTCTCTTCAGCTTCAAGTTGGAAGCGCGAAGCCCTTGAAGACCTCCTAAAAGGGCTGCAAATGTTCCTGAAAAATGCAGCTGAACACTATGATGTTTTCAAGGTATATCAACAGAATATATCTTAAGATAACTAAGATGTGATCCTTTGCTTGTTGGAAAGTTGCATGGCATTACAGAGCCCCTGAGGCATCCTTGTGGGTTCAAAAAACCCTTAGTTGCTGATTAATGCGCATTTCTCCTAGTTTTAAGGGGGAGAGCTCCATTTGCCAGTAGCCACTGGCTAGTTCATGGCCAAAAAGTATTTCGAGATGTCCATGCACTTTAAAACGTCATCAATGCATGTTAGCGGGTATGAGTCCATTTTAGTAATCTCGTTTAAAAGGCGGTAATCCATGACAACCCTGTGGGTCCCATCCTTCTTGCGCACCAGCATCAAAGGAACGTCCATGGGCTTTTGATGGACGGATTAGCCCTGATTCAGCTAACTGATTGAGCTCTTATGCGATGACTGCATCTTCATCTTTGAGCAGAGATAAAGTTTTGACTTGAAGGTGATAGCTGAACCGGTGTCCATCTTATGGACCTCCCTTTTTCCACAGGCCATAGTCGTTGGGGCCAGTGATGAAGAATTCATTAAATTCGTCCAAAAGTTCGTCAAACTCTTTTTTCTGCTTAGAGGTCACATCACCAAACCTGAGCTCATTGAAACCTCCGACTGCATGTATGTATTTAATATCTTGTCAACTGGTCAGGCAGTCCAGTGCTACAACTTGCCCCTTTTCAACTTTGATTGGTTGGGTAGTAATGTTCCCCAGAACAAGGCTTAGCTCTCCATAGTAAGTGGTATCATAAAATCCTGGTAACACTCTAGGTTAAAGCTCTTGGATTCCGTCTCAATTGTACACTTCTGATATTGTACCAGTAGGAATATTATAGCTGATTGACAAGGTCATCTTTCTTTGGTCTAGTCGAATTTCTATGCTTTCACTTGTACTCAAGGGGAGTCCTTATTCAGCGCTCACTGTATGCGGCAGTTGTTTTACATCTTTCTTCATATAGGTGGGTTTAATTGGGCAGATCGACTGGTTTGTTTTGACCAAGCAAGTACACTGTTCTCAGGGTTTAACGTCATCGTCCTTGAAAGCCAGGGGATTTAATAGCTCAGAATGATAACTGTGCTTGTGGTAAAGTCTATCTTCTCCCCAAACTCCAGAATAAACTGTGACCATATCAGGAATTCTTAATGGTCATTGGCCAGCACTACTGCGGGGCCATCAGGACTATTCAACCAAATTGTAAAGCAAAATCAGAACAAGCCCTTAAGGCGTGGGTGATTTCAGGTCCTCCAGTATGGTAATTCACATTGTAGTCAATGTCAGGCATAAAATTGAGCTTCTTCATAAGTTTAAAGGAGATAAAGATCACTGGAGCCCTGGTGTCCAGTACTGCAGTACGCGCACCTTATTGATAATAAATCCCACCTTCATAATGCTCTTCGTCAAAGGGGTTTCCAGTGGCCAAGACGTCAGTGGCAGAATCCTCAAAATCTATAAAGTAACAGCTTTTGTATTAGTCTTGTATTGTATTCACCATCTGGTACCCCATTCTTGAAGTTAAAAGTGAAAAACTGCTCTTCCTCTTCAATGGAATTGATCACTCAGGTAGGCTTATTTGCTTGGGTTAAATAGGTATTATATGATATAGATCCGTCAGAACCATTAAATTTCAATCTAGCCAGTACAGCCACTGCGCTAGGAGCCCCTATATCATAGTAATCCGCACCAACCAAGTCTTTATCTTCATGATCGTCCTTGCCCTCAGTGTGGAGATCCACTAAATTTACAGTATTAGGTGTGTTCTCTTTAATGGTTTGCTCATTGTTCTTGGCTGTAACTATTGGTCAGGATCAAGCAAAGTGCCCAGGTTGATGACACTTATGGCGCTTCAATTCTTGACGTGGCAAGCGTTCAGGAAGTTTGTTGCTCTTCTACTTGGGCTTTTAAACCTTATCATTAAAGACATAAATGGCATTATTGAATCATTGTGGGGTCGCATAGGTACCATGCTTTTCTACTCATATTTTCAACATCCCTTGCACGTCAAGCAGCACCTCCTTAAGCGCTTTAAGGGACATTGCTCTCTTTATACGCCAAAGTCATGTGCATCTTCAAATTAGGATGCATCTCCAGGGAGCCTAACAAAACGGTTTTGGCGGTAGGCAAATCTATTGTTCCTGTGGACCATAATTGCTGGCCTAAGGTAGAAACGAGAAGCATTATTTGTGACCAACTAATTTTTGCCCATCTACATCTACAAAAATCTTGATTTATATTCTGGATATTTTTTCACTACCAAACTCAGCTAGTAAGATGCTCTTGGCTTTTTTCCAAGATAATATAGTTCTTAAGCTCGCGCTGAGGATCTCCTGAGCCTCTCAGCTCATGCATCCTTGTATGTGGCGAGACTTCTGGTAATCACTAGAATCATCCAAGCATTTTCATATTTCTGGAGGAAACCAGTGATTGTCCTCTCTTCTGGTGTGTACATGGTCTTATAATTTGGTTTAAATTTTGGATCTTCCTTGACAGGATCAGCGTGCAACATAGTCAGCTGATTACAAGATCTGACCAGTTATCGTGCCCATCTTTGAGCGGTCCAAGCAGGTGCCTCCATCCAAGTGACAGGTAAAGTAGATGTAGGTTCCAATACTGTGTGTATTAGTGCCTTCAGATCTTTAATACTTTTCTCCATTACAAACAGCATATTTTCATGCTGCTCCAGCGCTCTCATACTCATTCAGAGTGATGATGATTTCATAATTCTCTTTCAAGGAATACAAGTATCTCCTCAATGTTCTTGAGATTAAGTTCCAGTTTAATAATTGGTGAGGGTCCTCTCACTATGGGTAATAGGGAAAGTCTAGCTCTTCTAGCGTTCTTCTTGGCACACTCAAGATTGGTATGCAAATTATGCACTTCAAATTCCAGGGTACGAGTTTATTATGAATGATATCTTTCTCCCTCACCAGGAGTTTAGAAATTCCTCTCCACCCACTCCATGATACTTTTCTATAATCGCATCATCATCAAATTAGCTCAGAAGAACTATCATAATTATCGCTAGGGCCTGATGATGCATCCCAGTAGTGAGCCCTATAGTCATCGCTGACCTCAGCTCACTTAACTTTAGAGGCCATCTCATGATCAGGGGGTCTACTCTGTCCAGACTAGGCACCAGACAACCGTTGCTAACATCACAATCGCCACTAAGCAAAATACACCTCAGATGCTACCCCTTGGTGCATTGATCGCTTGGTTAACTTATTTTCGCTATTGGCAAACTTATTAATACTTAGACATTATTGAAGAATGTTGGCCTTCATGACTCAATGGGAACCTTTCCAACCTCTTCCTTGGCGTTATCAGCAATAAGGTACACTCGGTAGAGTGTCTCCTTCAAAACATGTTAATCCCAGACTGGCTACTGGTGATTACTTCAGATTGGTCAGTCATAGACTGGTTACTTGCGATTTTTTTTTTTTTGATACAACGCAAGTTTGAACAAAAACTCAATTATTTGAGGTAAGCTTACCAGGGGTCGGACATTACAAAAACATAAAACTAAAACCTAATGTAAATAATTGATTCATTAAGGAGAATACCCCAGTGGTAGAGTATGGACCCTCTACCACTGCCTCCTGAGTTCAATCCTGGTAATGGACTTTGGGTAGGGGACGATTTTGACTGTGTTGGTTTTGTGCACCAATGCCCCAAACTGAGATAGCGAATAGCAAAGGTGGTCCATGGAGTTCCTGGCCTATCATACGCCATGCATGGAGGTTTTCCGGGTTTTATCCTCCTTTCCCATTTTCTTCACTTCCCTAATTGGTGCGATATCATCCCAGGTTGGCCCACCTCGAATAAAATTTAAAATTAAATAACTGATTCAAACAAAATTCCCAAATGAGATGATTAATGATACACACCAAACAAAAACAAACAATAAGGTGGGGCAGCGGAAATCACTTATCTGACTATGATTGAAGGGGAGGGGGGATTGGGGCTCATTTTCTGCAGCAGCTTCCTCATCCCAAAGTAGAGCATAGGTTAAGGTGGAAAGTAAGGGCGTCAGGGCATTGGTGGAATGTGGTTCAATATCACTAAGAATTGGTATCTCATGGAAATTGGTAGCTAAAAAGAGCGCAGATATACTCAGATAAAGCTTTTTCTGTTTTTGTGGGCGTCTGGGAGTTTAATAAATGTGGTAATATTGGTTCAGGTAATCTTAGCTTTAGGATTCCGTGCTACAGTTTCCACGTTCTGGATAGCATCTTTGGCATCTACGTGTAATTGATTCATTGTATTCTTAAATTTGTGGGGTGAGAGTTGAGGGGATAACAGAAGGGGGAATACCTCCTATGAGCATCACCACTGATTTGGCGACAGATTTGCAAAGGGGACAATAATCTGGTGTGGCAGCTGCTTTGACTATAAGCTAGTATTCACTGCAAAATGGTTCGACATTTAGCTGTAGGGCATATAAATGAGGGGGGTATTTGGCGTCCCATTCTGAATTAACAAACTGCTCAATTTAGAGAGGTGGTTCCTCTAGTAAAATATCCTGATTTGTCAATTTCAGCTAATAGCTCCCATGGGTTCTGGTTATGATTGCTTGCTTTGATGGCAGCTGGGGTGAACCGTTGTCCAATCCTGTCCATGATTGATGGTAGCATCTGTGGCACTGGGCGAGGGAAGGAGACTTATTGGTTGTTGCAGATTTACCTGTAATGGTAGGCTTTGGAGGAGGGGAGTAGGATAGTACCCCATACCGCAAAAAGTGCGGGGTTGGTGGCATAATGGATTCAAGTGGATGAGGGCGCAGAGACACTAAAATACCAGGAATGGGCATTTGCATTTCAAGTGTTCCAACATAAAGCAGGATGGACAGATAGTCCATCTACCCTTGATGCGTGCCCAGAATGGATGATTAGGGGAAGATGGGTTGACAGCATGGGGAGGAATTGCCAAAGCAATTTTATTAATTTCAAGGCTGATTGTGGAGAACGCCCGAGGCCCATCTAGGTGTGTGGCCCCATAGGAACCACAAATTGTAGGGTGGGTTGGATCTGTAGGCTGCCAAACCTTCCATCAGCTCTTGATGAAGCACTGCGGGGGGAATTTCAGTAGGCAAACCAGCAAACTGAACCACCAAAGTGTTATATGCTGGGAGCTGCATCCAAGTGGTGGGAATAGGGGAATCCTGGCAAATTAGAGAACAGTTGCTGCAGTGGGAAGCATCAGCTATCACATGTGAAGCCCAAGTCAAAATACCCCTTGTAGGGTTGAAAGTCTAAAAAATCTGGTGAGTTGCATCACCACCTGAGCTTTTTGATTTTTGTTTATCATTATATGGGGATATTTTTCCAGATTTGACCCAAAGGCCAAAACGCATATTGCTCTAGGGATGCACCAGGGGACAGTGGGGCACTGCCTAGGTATATATGCAAGATGGGTGTCAAGATTTTTAGGTGGATTGAACTGACCCAAGGTTTTGGTGGGACTGGGTGAACCAATATGAGCACGTTTCCTGATGGATGGGAAACGCTGGGGGGGGGTTTTCACCGCTGCCCCAAGCTGGAGCAGCTGGCGGAGAATCTAATGACATGGGGTAGGATCAGCGGTCAGAAATTGAAGTTTTTCTTAGTTTACTTTTTTACTAAATTCGCTCAGAAAGTAAAACCATGCGGAAAGAAAGTTTTAAGTCAAAACAAGAGCTGATAAACTTAATATTCTGTAGAAAAGGTTTTTTAACACAAAATATTAGATTATTATACTTCATGGGGAGATTCAGGATATGAAATAAATGAAATACTATAGAATTTTTAGTTTTTAGGGTTTAGTAACAGGAATTCTTCAATATCCTCTAGTCAGACGTCTTTTGACTGCTGCTTTTGTACACCTGTCTATTTGTACTAATTAATATATGCGTGAGCTCCCTCACGTGGTGTTTACCCTGAATCTGGATGTTCAGGGGCCCTTGTGCTAGGTCCCACTTATGGGTTTTATCTTATTGTTGCTTCAAGATGAAAGAATCTGATTTCCAAATTAAGTAGTATGTTTCTCAACTGAAGGGTTTGAGAAATGGCGCACCTACAATGTGCCTTGCATAATAGCTTTTAGTTGCTTTAGAAATCGGACGTTGACCTGGTTTTTGTAATAAAAGATGTCAAGCCTCAGATGGCCATGACGGGGATAATTAGGTTTACTATTTATATTGTCACCGGCGGAACTTAAATTTATTTTGGAACCCTGCAGGTATAAAAGGAGGCGTTATGTAGGAAGTTTGGGCAGCATCGTCATCCTCATATTGTAAATATTCTGACTTGGCAGGGCGAAAATTTTTTTGCATGACATCACCATGGCTAGACTAAAACTTATCTAGCTCGCCCTCGCCTATAAAATGGCCCTGACTGCCCCCATCTGCAATGAGCTGCACCTGTACCACCAACGATTTGGGGGTTGAATGTACCCATTCCACGGGTTGAGGAATGACCAGTAGCACCACTTTAGGTCTTGTATGAAACAACAACTATTGATGCTTACTTCATAGGTAACTTTTTAGCACCCTGTCTGCTATTATAACAGCTCACAAAATGTCATACTCTGATGACCTTTTCCAGACTGACCCCCTGTATATTGTATAATGAACCAGACTATGTGGAATCCCAGTCAAGATCTAATCTCATGGACCTACTTTCCAATGCTTTATTTATAATAAATCAGCAAGATCAATGAGCGTTGAGGAGACCCCTAAGACCCCACGCCGCATTAATGTTCTGATCACCAATGGAACGGGAAGTTAATACTATTACCAATGTATATTATGAGCTTAACACTTTACATATCCTGGTACAATCCTAAGTAAAAGAATTAAGGGACCAAAATTTTCATCTGGTTAAGTCTAACCATAAACGCTAACAGGCTGACCAACAATATATGCAGAAAGGCAACACTTTATTAGTTTAGTAAATTAACTTCTCTATGAAATTAAAAAATGTCACTTGTAGTGTAGCTAAGGTCATGGCCAGGATCATTCTTCGAATTCTGACTTTATTGATAATATGGAGGCAGTTGTGGCCAAATTGCCTATTATTTTGGCTGCTATACCTCTACAAACAACTGTTCCTAGCACTTATATGACAAGTTCGTCCATGGCGGCTGCAGCTTCTGCTAATTTCATCCCCTGCAATCCTAATATTGAACACTTTGAGGATTTATCCCAGCGTAACCAGGAACTAGAACTTGATAATTCTCATCAAGTTAATCCTATTAACGTGCTTAAATTCATAAGCATTAAATATACATACATTCATGCAGTTATTTGAGAAAACCATAGGGAAAACTAATGACCAGGCGAATTTGGCTATTTTAATAAATCCGTTGGATCCTGTTAGTAAAGAACTAGTAATGTTGAATATGGAATTAATCCTGCTTTGACTGGATAATTCTTTGCACAAACCTCAATTTGACTCCCCACCACCATTTCCATCCTCGTGATGGCTTCCCAATTTACAAAAAAAAATTCATCAAAAGACTGTCAATGCAGCTGCTGCCCCCACCAACTCCCTTTTTTGCCAAGCCTTCCATATGGCGATTGAGCCACTTTGTGAAATGTTTCATATACTTAACTTAACGGTAAATTTCCCTGAGGAGGCCAAATTAATTATTGAAGCACTTGATTTTGAAGCTGGCTGCGCATGTGTCAATGTGGAAGAACATTCACTTTATGACCACTTATTATCTCCAAACCCGCCACCAAATTAAATCCATCACATGTGTGACCAACCCTATTACCTTTGACAACTTTAACTCGCCCAATATGTCTAGGCGATGCACACTGGCTGGCCTCATTAATGAGTAGAACCCTCATCTCTTTCTCCTTCTGCCACATGCCGCTGATTCTATCACCCCCTTTTATTTGCCTTCGCCTGCCACCTAAAGCTGGCGCCAAATGAAAATCCCCCTCCCCCACTTTCCATTCTAGAGTGGATTATTAGGCTAACGCTGCGGCACTATGCTAGGGTTTTTATCTAACCATCCCTTTGTTTAGCACCTCATAAATAAAGATGCGTGGAGGACCCCCCTCTTAGGGCTGGGCACCAATAGTACTAAAAATAGTGCTTAAACTTTGGGAAGCTGGCATCTATATGCTAATGCCAAATACAATATTATCAGTGAGTTTGGTGGGGCAGAACTTGTGATAGGACAAAAACCGCCTTTCTTATTATAACTATTAAACCTGGCGAAAAAGCTTTAGTTTTTGCTGATTGCTTTTACTAGGTGGCTTTATATTGTATAGGGCCAAGGTTCTGAGTCATTGTGATGCTCAGATTGCTTTTCTCCATTCTTGTGAGCCTTATAAGGAATTATATATGTCCATGTTAACCATTTTAGGTACCCAAATCACCACAACTGAAATTGCAAGTAACTAAATTGTTGCTCCCTTACTTTTAATGCCCCTAGTACTAAACCCTCTACGAAGGAACCAGTTTTCATTTTTCTTACATCATCAATGGACAAGGATTAGGAAACGCTTTGTTGGAGTGAACAAGGGATATTTTACTTTCACAAAATTTCAAAGAATATCAGTCAAAGAACTGAACAATACTAAACGCTGCCTCATTGGTAGTAAGAATATTTGATATGAAAAAAATTCACTAGCCTCCTTGGCCACAAGCGACCAGCATACTATTTACTTTTCTGAACTAAGAAAATACTCTTGACATTCATATGATTAACAGCTCAGATAAATACTTCAAGCAAACTTACGTTGATATTGGTGTGAAAAACATAAAAGTTCATGCAATTGTAGACAGCAGGATATCCTTCACCATAGTTTCATTGATGCTAATTAAGGAACTTGGGATTGCATCAAATATAATCATTTAAAATATTTGGAACCACGGGCCCTAAAGCCACTACCTCACTAGGAGCTAAAAGCTCCTTGATGCTGAAATTTTGTACTATATTGTTTTCAGTTCTTGCTATTTTTACCTCATGACAACTATGATATACCAACTTTTAATTTATTTGGGGAAGGCAGACCAGGGGATGGACACTTCTGGTATGTTAAACTAAAAGAACTTATATCAGCAAGAGGCTTACCAGAAAAGCTAACTCTGTCTCCTGTTGCCAGCATCAATGCCAAATAAAGGAAGGAGGGATCGTGAGTAGAGGCTTATGTCACTATTGAGCACATATGAAGAAAAGGGTCTAAAGTGATGAAACAAACTAGAAACCAGGTTGAGACCAACTGTCGTTGATGAGATGGAAGGTAAACAAACAACCATCCTTGAAGTGGTCCTTGAGGTGCGACTGGAATTGGTGTACAGCTTCCTGAAGGGTGAGAGTAGAACCTTAAATGGCATCCAAGACAACCTTGTGGAAGTCCATACTGTAATTGCTACCACTTAGGCTTGGAAGAAGGTTGTATAGGGAATTCAAGGACAAGGCGAAGTTGTCCTTAGATAGGCTGAAGGGATGTGTTTGCTCCTGGCAAAAGAGATGTTGAACCTTACTACAGATCGCTTTTGATGGAGGGCACTTTTCTTGCAGTGGACTAAAGTACCATATTGGTCACAAACAACACATGAGAAGTGTGAAGCTTTGAATTGCTCAGCATTATGGTATACCCGTTTCAAGCAGTGCCATATATAGGAAAGAACATGTAGCTGCAAAAAGAGGGTGATGGGAGTACTTCCAGTTGGCTTTCTGGGTTTCTAGGGTGTAGGTTATGTCCAACATTTCCAGCTAATCCACTCTGGCCATTATAGGGGACCTCCTTGGTATCAAACTGTTCAGAGCGGCTTGGCCTTGTACTTCCAGTGTGAAGTGGGGAGTATGGCGAACTCTCTGGGCGGTGTGCCCAATGATGCAAATTCTTCACTCAGCGCTCTAATGGAGGGGAGAATTTGTTTGAAGTGGGGTGACGTCCCATTCAGGCCCGCAGTAGAGGGATGTGAGGCAAGATATTTTATCAGAGAATGGGAATGGGTAGGATTGTTGAGGCCTAGGGCATGTGAAAAAGTGGAGCGGGCCACGCGTGACCAGTGTTGGTCTTGGAGTGTTTGGTTGGTGACTGCAGCGATCCAGGTGCCAAGTACTTTGACGGCATGGGCCTTGAAGTTGAGCAGGCCCATACCACCATTATGGCGAGGGCCAAACAAGACATCCAGGTGCACTAGAGGTAGGCGGCCTAACCAAAGCCACCCTTGCAGGAGGGCATACAACGAGGTGAAGGAAGATGGGAAAAGTCGAAAGAATGGGCCACAAACTAAACTTTAGATAGGAGCATATAGTTGGCCAGCACAACCCTGCCTGGCAGGGAAGTTTGGTGGGGTTGAAGGAGGCGATGCGTTTTGTGACATTGTCCAGGATATGGTGCTCCATCACTGATTGCCGTACCCTCCCACCTCCAGCCACACACCCAAATGGCAAAATGGACCAGCAGTGGGTCTTGGCATGAAAGAGAGTACAAGCGTGCTGGTATGGAGTGGGTGGGGTAAGCGAACATGTGAGCTAGCTGCTGAAGCAGGTGGAAAACGGGGTGCTGGTGACCAGCGGGCTTGTAACTAACCAAGGAGAATAATTTCGATTTGGAGGTTTTAGTGCAGTATTAATTACTCTGGAGTAAACCTGGATGTAGCTTCAAGCGCGCGTGCATCTTTGTTGTTAGACACCCCAACCACACACCTATTATAGCACCAGTAAGGCGGGCATTCATGTTGCATAAAAGTGGGTCGAGGCTGAAGTTATACAAGAGTGGGCTCAAAGAACCCTTGGCAGAGGCCTCTTTGTGGAAAAATACGTCAGTGAGGAAGCCAGGGCCACGCACAGCCATTGTGGCAGATTCTCTAAGAAACATCACCCAATTAATGAACCAATGGGGGAGGTGGAACTTGTGGAGGCAGGCTTTGAGGCAATCCCAGTTGACTCTATCATAAGCCTTCTTCTGGTCTAAAAAACAAGTGCCCCTGTAGCTGTGGATTGGTAGACATTGGCTACAGTGTGTATGTTGTCCCAAATAGACCGCTTGGGAATGAAATCAAATTTCTCAGAGGAAATAAAAACAGAGGCAACAACCCCTAGGCAATTGGCCATAATTTTAGTAAATAATTTAGTATCTGTGTTAGTAAGTGAAATGGGGCGCCTGTTGGCCAAGTCCATCTTATCCCCTTTTTTAAATTTTTAAATTTTAAATTTAAATTTATTGTGGGGAAGGCCGACCATGGGACGGACACTTCCGAATATGACTCAGACGAGACAAAACTTAGTACCAGGGGAGGCACCCCAGAGAAGAGATGCTATCTCTTGTTGCCAGCGGGAACGTCACTTATGGGAAGGGGGAGGGAACGTGTGTAGGGGGCGTAGCCACTATTGAGCACGTGTGGAGGAAGGGGTCTGATTTGATGAACCAGACTGGGAACCAGGAGGAGACCAGCTGTCGGCGACGTGGTGGGAGATATCCAAACATCCACGCTTGAAAGTGATCCACCAAATGAGACCGGAATCTGTGGACAGCTTCAGGGAGGGTGGGGATTGATCCCGCGATGGCATCCAAGACAATCGTGTGGATAGTCCACATGGCGATTGCAACCACAAGCACGAAGGGAGGGTGGGAGGGGGGAGGCCATTGATGAAGCAAACATATTTCTTGACAGACTGAAGGGATGTGTTTGATCCTGGCCTAGCAGACGTTGGACTTCGCGCCATATTACTTTAGAGGTGGTGCACTTCTCCAGGCGGTGAAACAGCGTTCCATACTGGCCACACACGACACAGAATGAGTGTAAAGCATCAGAGCGCTCAGCTGTACGATACACCCGCCTCAGGCAGCGCCACACATGGGAGCAGACTTGAGGCTGCAACAGAGGATGGTGTGCGTATTTTCAGATAGTCTTTTGGGTCTCAGTGGAATAAGGGATGTCCATCATGTCCAGGTAGTCCACCCTGGATAGAACATGGGGCCGAATGGGGATCACGCCATCATGGATGGGTAGCCCCTGTACCTCTTGTGTGAACTGAGGAGAGGGGCGGCTTCTTTGGGTTGTATGTCCACTAATACAAATTCTCCACTCTGCGCTTCGCATGGAGAGTAGGATTCGTTTGTAGTGGGTTTTGTTCCCGTGAGGACCTGTGGCTGATGTGTGTGATGCGAGGTATTTCATCAGGGAGTGGGGGTTTGATTGATTGTTGAGGCCCAAGGCTCAGGAGAAGTTGGAGCGGGCCGCGCGGGACCAGTGTTGGGATGGGAGTGTAGGAGCAGTGACAGCCGCAATCCAGGTGCCCAGGATCTTGGCGGCATGGGCTTTGAAGTCAAGTAGGCCCATGCCACCATGATGATGAGGGCCAAACACGACCTCTAGCCGTACTGGTGGAGGGCGGCCTGACCAAAGCCAACCTTGTAGCAAAGCATACAGGGATTTGAAGAAGCTTGGGGAGAAGGGGATGGCGTGGGCTCCGAACCAGACTTTGGATAGGAGCATAGAGTTGGCAAGAACAACCCTGCCAGTGAGGGTAGTAGGGTGGGCTCTGAGAGAGGCGATTCGCTTCGTCACGTTGTCCAGTATATGGCACTCTATTACTGCTGACGCGTATCCTCCTGCCTCCAACCACACGCCCAGATGGCGTACCGGTCCTATGGTAGGTCGTGGCACAAAGGGGAGCACCAGTGGAGCGGTGTGTTTTGAGTTAGTAAGGCGTGGACTTGGGCGAGCAGATGGGCTGGGTTGGGAACTACTTGCTGGGGCCCAGCAGTTCTGAAACTGACCAAGGAGGATGATTTTGGTTTTGGAGGCGTTCAGTGCCGCGTTGCGTACCCGGGAATATTCCTGGATGAGGGCTTCAAGCGCGCATGCATCTTTGTTATTAGACACCCCCACCACGCAATCATCTGCAAATGCCATCATCTTGACTGGGGTTTGGCCTGGCACATGGACCCCAGTGAGTTGGGCATTCACATTTCGCAGTAGTGGGTCAAGGCTGAAGTTGTATAAGAGTGGGCTCAGGGGGTCCCCTTGTCGTAGGCCCCTTTGAGGACGGACTACTTCCATTAGGAAACCTGGGCCGCGCACTGCCATTGTTGCAGATTCTGTGAGCAGCATCACCGAGTTAATGAAGCGGGGAGGTAGGCGGAATTGTTGGAGGCAGGCCCTAAGGTATTCCCAGTTTACTCTATCATAGGCCTTTTGTTGGTCCAAAAATACAAGTGCCCCAGAGGCTGTGGACTGACACACATTAGCCACAGAGTGCACGTTATCCCAAATCGACCTTCTGGGGATGAAACCGAATTGTTCTGGAGAGATGGTGGCAGATGCTACAGTCCCTAAACGGTTAGCCATGATTTTTGTTAAAATTTTGGTGTCTGTGTTTGTTAGAGAAACGGGGCGCCAGTTGGCTAAGTCTAGCCTATCCCCTTTCTTGAAGAGTGTGACTGTAGAGGCCTCATGTCCTCCTGGTAGGAGGCACATTTCCAACAGGCTTTGGTTGAGTGAGGCTAGCAGCAATGGGGATATATATTTAAAATATTTTTGTAGAACTCATATGGAATGCCATCTGGGCCTGGGCATTTTCAGTTTGGCGCACCGCGAATGGTAGTCCATAATTTGTTTGGAGTAATTAAATTCATTATTTCCGGGTATCAGAAAATGATGCAGATATGAGCTCTGTCAAGAAATTCCGCCATTTCAGCTGGCTGAATTGATTCAGCTTGGTATAACTCGGAGTAATATTTTTGCATTTTGATTGCCACTTTGGCCAGTGTGTCCACAGTAGAATTATCTGATCTTCGCATTTGTGTGCAGGCCACGCTCTGGCGTGGTGCAAATTTTTTTTTGAAGAAGTATGCGGTGCACTTGTCGCCTTTAGTGATGCATGTGGCCCTGTATTGGACACAAACCCTTTGTTTGTGTTGCCTTTCAAGTGCGTTGAGGTGGGCTGCTGCCTCCGCCCACTTCTGGCCCCATGCAGGGCTATATCCTGAGGCTGGAATGTTGGACTCCAAGTGGGCCAATTCCGCCAACGCATGCGATATAATCGCCAATGTGGCTCATGAGCATCTGGATGAGAGATGGCGATAGTGGCGGATGGTGTCTTCTTTGAAAGTTGCCCATGTGGAAATGGGGTCAACGCAAAATGGTGCAACAAACGATTTTGCCAAAGTTGCCTCTTCCACCCACGTGGAAAATCCTGGCGATGCAAGCTCTGGGGGGCGGATTTTGCACCAATGTGGGGCCTTTGCAACTGTGATGGGTAAGTGGTATGTTATTGAGACCAGTCGGTGGTCGGAGAATTCCATTTTCGTTGTTTTGAAGTGGGAGATGTGGGGTTGGAATTTCGCCGGTGCTAGAATAAGGTCAATGCGGGTCATGGACCTTAATTGGCTGTTGTGGACGTGGGGATGCGTCATGTTTTCGAGCAGTGGGGCATGTCATGGCAGCGCATCCATTAACCCAAGGGTGGCTTTTAGAACGCGTAGTTCTATGTGACCCTGTGGGGCGTGGGGTGAGGGCGGCCACCGGTCCATTGGTGAGGTTAGCCAACAGTTCATGTCACCAATTAGGAAAGAATCGGGGGGTAGCGGGAGGGATTTGACTGACAAGAAAAATTCCTGACGCTCTTGTGCACCGTTTGGGGTGTAAATGTTGACAACTGTGTGTGCAATATCAGCCCATGAGAAGGTGACAACGAGCACTTGGTCATTTAGGAATGTTTCTGAAGATGTAAATTTGAAAGAATTGTTTTTCTGAATTAGCACCCCACAGTGCTTTGACCAAAAGGATAGGGATGGTAGGAGCATTGTTTTCCAAGCTTCCTCGGAACCTCGTGGATAGTGGGTTTCCTGGATGGCCAGGATATCTATGGGTAAATTATTTTGTAAAAAAACTCAGTTTCCTAGCCTGGGACGGGGAGGCCTTGAGTCCAGCGATATTCAGCGTCCCTAGAGTGAAGGTTTCCCCCATTGCACCTTAGGTGCGAGGGGGTGGGCCCCCTGGCCCACCAGCCTCTTCCAGGTCCCCACGGGCTTTCACAGCAGTGCGGGTATTAGCAGCAACGCTATCGGGGTTTTTGTTAATTTTTGTGGAAAGAGTCACGTTGGCTTTGGCCTTCACTTTTTGTTTTCCCGACATCGGACAAATTTTTTGCGGTGCAGATAAGTTCAGTGCACCATCGAGTGGGCCAAAATTTTTTTTTTCAGTTGGGATAGGTCCCAAGTCGGTTTTGACCAGGGCTTGGGTGCAGCAATTGGGTGAGATCGAATCTCCCATCGGATCCTTGGATTGAGTGGACCATTCAGCATGGGCCTCCCAATCTGATTGGGTGATGGATTCCCGAGTTGCTTCTGCCGCGAAGGTCTCCATGTCCTCCTGGCGTTGTGAGTGTGGGATGGTGGTGGTGACCTTGGCCGCTTCCTTGGCCGTGGTCCTATGGGCCTGCTTGGCCTTCTTCTGCTCCTGCGGGGAGATGGGCTTTACCAATAGGTAGCAGCCTTGTGCTCCCCACGGGAAAGCCTCTTTGGTGCTTGCGGTTGGTTCATAGTGCGCCTCTCTGCTGGCCATGGCCGCCGAGGGGTGCTCTTGGAATGTAACGCCCTCTTTAATGGGGCACATGTGTGCCTTATGGCTGAACGCGTCACAGTGGGTGCAAATGGGGCGCGCTGTCCACAGTTACCTGGAATGGGTGGGTGGTGTGCCCTGCGATGTCAATAAAGGTGGAGTGTGGGATCTGGGTTAGGTCCTTCGCAATCTCCTCAGTTGGGGTCAGAACTGCGATGGCTTTGCCGGTGCACAGGTGTGGCATCAGCGTGAAACGTTGCATTTTGAAAGATTGTATTTCGCCATATATGGCGAGACCATCTTTCAGGTGTTGCTCCAAAATGTCACATTTTACTGTAGTGGGCAAAAAGTCAAACGTGAGGAAAGTTTGGTTTGATTTTGTCCACCTGGTGCATTTAGTTTTGACGACCCATTGACCTTTGGGGAGGTCGACCACTACGCGCACCGCTGCAGCCTTGTCTGCTGCTATTTTGCTTTCAATACCTAGGTCCAACCAACCGCGCGACATGGAGTGAGGTGCAACGTACACCGCGGTCAGGAAAATTTTGTGTACATCTTCACAAAATTTTTCCCATAGGGCCATTTTTTGGATGTCCAGATACACACGGACTCTGAATTCCACCGACGAAAGTGGCTGGGAATGTGGCATGTTGATGTACTGGTTGCATCGTGCTTGCCACGCGAGTATCTCCAGTGAAATTGTGACCACCAGTTTTTTTAGATTTTTTTCTATTCCGCCGGATTCTCCAGGGCGTTTTCAAACATTAGAGGCCGCGGGCCTTCCGCCTGCTCCTCTTGCCTTGCTTGCCCAACTGCTCCCAGACATGGGCGCAGACTAATCCCCTCTATGAGATTATCAAACTAGATTTAGTCTTGAATTGAATGGGTTGCAAAAGTGTTTGCAACGAGAAAGAAAAGTTTTTATCTTATCCCCTTTTTTATACAGCTTATTTTGAAAGCCTCTGGCCCCCAGGAAGTAGGCACGTTTCTAAAAAACACTGGTTCATTGAGGAAAGCAATAAAGAGGATAAATAATTAAGATATTTCTTATAGAACTCATAAGGAATCCATCTGGACATGGGCATTTACTGTGCGGTGCACCACAACCAACAATTCCAGAGTTCATACTGAGAAATTAAATTTAATAACTCTGGATTATGGGAAATGGTGCAGATATGTGCACTTTTGAGAGATTCATCAACTCAGCCGGTTTGACTGGATCAGAGCAATACAATTTGGAGTAAAATTTTAAACTCAATTGCCACTTTGACTGGAGTATCTGCAACGGAGTGGTCCAGATGACTCACCGGTGTGCAAGACAAGCTCTGTCATGGTGCAAAGAAATTTTAAAAAATGGGCGGAGCACGTGTTGCCCTATGTTATATTTTTTGCCTTATACTGCCACAAAAGCGACGTTTATGCTGTCTTACCAGTGCGTTGAGACAAGTAGACACTTTTTCCCACTTATGACCCCAAGCCAGGCTGTAGCCTGCAGCCAGGACTTAGACTCCAGGTTGTCCACTTCTGCAAGCATGCACATAATAACTGACAATGCAGCCCAAGAGTGACGTGACGAGAGGTGGCATGCCTGGTGGATGGTGTTCGCTTTGAAGGCTCACCAGGTAGTAAGTTGGTCACACAGAATGGTGTGGTGAACTCCAGTGCCAAAGTTTTGGTGTCAATCATGAGGAAAACCTGGGAGACGTGATATTGGATGGATGAAGTCTGCACCATTTTGGCGCCTGTGCCATTGGGTGCGACAAAGAAAAAGAAATTTGACACCAACCTGTGATTGGAGAACAATTTTTGCAATCATAAAGTGTGCAACCTGATACTTAAAGTTCAAATTGGCAAAGATAAGGTCAATGCGGGACATAGACCTCAGCTGACCGTTGTGTACATGGGGCTGAGACATGTTTGGGAGCAATGTATGTTTAGGTAGGGTATCAAACAGCCCCAAAGTGGCTTTTAGAATTCGAAGTTAAGCATGTCCCTGAAGGGGCAGGTGCATAAGGCAAGTGGTCAGTGGTCAGGTTAGCTCTGCAGTTCATGTCGCCCATCACAAATGGGTTAGGAGGGAGTGGGAGAGAAGTAACGTCCAGAAGGATTTCCTGGAGAGCCTTCACACATGTATGCCATAAATATTAACGATAACATGCACTTCGATGTCCCACAAAAAGGACATCACAAGATCTGGCCATAGAGGTAAGAATGTTTAGAAATAAATATAAAATTATAGGTCACACGTATAAGCATCCCACAGTGTAATAACAAAAAGGAAATGGAGAAGAGGATCATGGTTGCTCATGTTTCATCTGCAACGTGTGGACAGTGTGTTTCCTGAATGTCCAGGATGTCCACAGGTGAAGTATTTTTTAAAAGCTCAGTTTCTAGCCCTGAATGGCAAGGCCTTGAGTCCAGCAAAGTTCAACATCCCTATTGTGAAGGATCCTCCCATCACACCTTAAGTGCAGTGGGAAAAGTCCCCTTGCTTTCTAAGTTCATTTTCATCATGTGATATGAAACCACATGTGCGGTAAGCAACATAGTCAGATCGGTTATAGCGGTCCTATTTAGGGCACTTTTAATAGGTTTGGTATGCTTCTTGAAATTCGAGGATTTTGCCTTCTGCCAAATTTTTGGGTTACTGTGCTCTTGTGGTGCATCATCAAAGATCAAAAAAAATTTGGGAGGGAAATGGGTGGTAGAATTGGTTTCAGTTGAGGCTTGGTAATATTGCTTAGGTAAATCCAACTCACCCATTGAATCCTCAGGTTGGTTGGCCTAATATGATTGATAGATGGATTCATGAGCCACTTTTAGCCACGAATGACTCAATGTCATCCAGGGTCTGGGCAAATGGGATCACGGACGCAGCCATGGCCACTGCCTTGGCTGCTGCTCTGTGGTCCTGCTTGGACTTCTTACGCTCCTGTAGGGACACAGGTTTGACCTGGATGTAACACCCCTGCGCGCCTTACAGGAAAGCGGCGTCAGTGTCTATAAGCCAGTTCATAATGAAAATTTGCACTTCCCATTGCGTTAAGGAGGATTTCGTTTCTGTAATGCCCACCTTGGCGGGGAAGGTGTGGGCCTTGTGGCCAAAAGAGTAACAAAAGATGCAGATAGGGGGCGCGCTATCCACTGTGATGCAGAACTGGCGGGATTCTAGACCATCAACAAACACAACTGCAGTGTGGGGGATATGGGTCGAATCTTCCACAATGACTGTGGACAGGGTGATCACGGAAATTGCTTTGCCCATTCACAGGTCTGGCATGAGCTCATAGCATTGCATTTTTAAGGAGTGAATTCCCCATAGCTTATAAAGCCCTTTCTTGAGGTGGAGCTCCAGTACTGTGCACTTTATTGTTGTGGGGAGAAAGTAAAAGTTAAAAAAAATTTGGTTTGACTTGGTCCACTGAGTTCACTTCATCTCAACCACCTGTTGACCATCTGGGAGGTCTACCAATCCACACACCTGTGAAGCTTCGTCCGCTGCTTTTTTATTTTCAAACCCAAGATCCAACCAACTGAGGGTCATGGAGTGTTGTGCTATGTATACTGCATCTGTGAAATGATTGTGTACATCTCCACAGATTTTTTTCTAAAGCGCCGTTTAATTAATATCCAGAAATACTTGAACCCCATGCTTCACTGACAACAGGGGCTGGGAATGTGGAGTATTACTGAACTGGTTACACTTCCCTTGACAGGCAAAATCTCCAGGGAAATACTAACCGCCTTTTTTTATTTTTTTATTAGGCCGCCGATGTTGCCAGGGCATTTAAAATTTAAGATGGTGCATAGCCTGATCCTGTGCCCTTTACTTGCTAGCCCAACTGCTACACAATATTGGGTGCACACTAATCTCCTCAAAGAGATTATCAAATTAACTTAGTCCTGAATCAAATTTGTTGCATTTATGATTGCAATAAGAGAGAAAAGTTCTAACTATGATATACTTACTAGTACCTCTTTTATGAGAGATTATGGGCTCAAAATCAACTTTGAAAATAATGCTTTGACTACAGGGAAACTACTTCCCTTTTTTACTATACTAAGAAAAATCCCCATTTAATGAATGATTCCTTATGGGCATGGTTACTGAGAGTCAAGGAGCTACGCTTTTGTGGCCATTTGAAGTATGAACTTACCCATCACCTAGAGACCTGCTAACCAACAGATATTGATTTGAAGAAGCCTAATGATCTATGACGCTTAGTCTATATAGCAGCATCAACCCTGCTAATTTTTTTTATAATGATTCTGAGGATCTATCCTCAAACTTTCAACGTATACCTTTTAATGATGTGTATGCTGTGCCTCCAAGGCTTCTGAAGCAGGAAAATATTTAAGCACCATCCCAACTGGAGCTCGAATCCCCATCATTTGTATCTGTTTAATCTTATGAATAAGAAAGCATTACCCACTTAATTATCCTAAAATAAGAAAATTGCTCTAAATGCCTAGTAATATTTTAGGATTTAATGGTATCCGCTACTATCTGGATGCATCTTTACCATGGCACCTGGTCATCAAGCCTTTTTAGGAATAAATATTGACTTAAATAAAATGAGGGTCTAAATGGTTTAAACTCTTCCGCCCCTTTGTCAATCCAAGTCAGATCCTATTGACGCCTCTGTTGATGTTTATCCTAAATAGGGGATATAAAGGTGTCTCTGAAAAACATCTACTCTTACCCAGCTCACATAAAAAGGCATTATATTATTGACTTTATCTATGTATTGCCTGCTCCAAATGAGATATAGTACTAAAACAGAGATTTTTGGATTAAGGATATCCTGCAGTAATATGGAACAACCATTAGTCACCAAAATACCCTCTACAAATGCACCACCGGGTTTTGATTCAATGAGGATTTAACAAACAACTGGTAATAGAATAGGAAAATTTAACAACGACATATTATCCTGATGGCTTGCCATCTTAACACCTTATTTAACCCCATGCATCTTTGTGCTCAGATGTTTGTTAATGTGGGGAAAATGTTACATTTTGGTCTGATCAACCATTTGATTCAAATTTCTATTTTTGAATTTACTTATTTATTTCTATTTTACTTAGAAAATAAATCATGGTATTTCTCTTGGGCCTTGATGCTGATGTAAATTTATAGTGTTGATATTATAAATTACTTGCCGCCATGCACACGTTTTTATATGTTGTTATTAATTGATAGGGATAAGTTCTCTTTCTGCTTGGAGTAATATTTTAGTGATTTTAATAAAAGTAAACGATATCTGAAGCTACACATTCTGCATACCTCCCCATTTTATCCCCAATGACCTCAGATTCTCCACTGGCTGCTCCTGTTGGGGCAGCAGCAAAACCCCATCCAACCTTTTTTGTTTGATGGGAAAATGTGCTTTGACTCGTTTGTTCAGTTGTACCAAATCCTCAGGTCGGTTAAATCTGCCCAAGGATCTTGACATCCACCTTGCACATGCTCAGGCCATGCCTTGAAGCCCACTTGTTCTCCCCTGATCCCAGCTGCATTTCAGCCTTTAGATCAAATATGGGAAGTTGTTCCAATACACAGAGAAAACTAATATTGACATGGCCTAGGCAGTGATGCTGACAGCCAGATTTATCTATTTCCGCCCTTATAAAGGGTATTTTGTTCTAGGCTTCACATGCAAAGCTGATGCCGCCACTGTGGCTACCATACCCCTGGTTTTTCAGGGCACCCCTATCCCCACAACATGCACCTGGTTCCCCACCAACACCACTATGGTGTTTCAGTTTGTGATGTTGCCCACTCACCTTCCCCCTGCAGTGCTTCATCAGGAGCTGATGGAAGGCTTGGCCACGTATGGATCCAACCACATCCTTCAGTTTGTGGTCCCCAATGGGGCCGCTCACCTCACTGGCCTCAGGCATTTACCACAATTAGCCCAAATTTCAACAAAATTGCTTGGTCGATTCCCCCATCCCTGAGCCATCATTCCTTCTGCCCCTGACCGCCCATTCTGGGCTCATGTAGAGAGCGGACAGACTATCTGTCCATATGCTTTGAGTTGGATCACTCAAAGCTTAAATGCCACTATCTTGCTGCATCCGCAGACCTACATTGCCTCCATCTGTCCCCCAATATTCCACACACCCATTGCCTTTCTGGTATGTGATACAATCCTTCCCCCTCCCCCAAAACCTTCAACCAATGTAGAACCTGCAAATGCCAATCAGGTACCTCCTCAGTCAAGTGCCATATGTGCTTCACCCAATCAGGAGACGAATTGGATAATGGTTTGGTCCCATGCTATTCCTCAATTGACAGCCACAGCCCATAAATTCACCAACCCAACTTTTCAATACATTTTTAAACCCATGGACCACATTGGATGAAACTGATAAAGTAGAAATGTTATTAAATACTTTTAAGTCCAAATCAAAGAAATTATCCAGGTACAGCACCTCATTCAGACTTCTCAGCATTCTTACACTTCCTGGCTTGATGCATATGTGTTCTGCTATAACTACCAGCTTTCTGTAGCAGCAGCTGAGCATCTAGATATTAGTGACATCTGCGAGTGTGCTGATGTATCAGTGGTGATACTAGCCAAGGGTCTCTCTCATCCCATTATCTCCTCAACCCTGTCCCCATAGGGCAAAAGTGACATCCTCAACCTCCACAAACACTCATCTGCCGCCATCCAGAAAGTGGCTGACGCTTCAAAATACAATTCAAAAGCCACCCATGCTAATGCCGCTTTGTTATCCAGCTTTCTTCCATCCTCCTTCACTTGGAAAACTGCTTATTCTAGTACCTAGGTTCAATTTTTTCTGCAGGTAATTACCATGACCAACCAATAATCAGCAGTATCCACCCGCATGTCGCTGATCACTCCACACCAATGCTCTCCGCCTTCACCTGCAATCTTTCCTATGAGGAGGACTCCAATACTGAGGATGAGCCCCCCAATCCCCTTCCCCTTCTGCCATGGTGGGATGAGTGGCTCGCCGCTGTCCCAGTTGGTTGATTGTGATCTCGTTCATTTGTGTTTTGCTCACTCTTTTTAGGCGGTCAACTCATTCTTTTCAGGAAGTTCTGTTCTTTTGTATTTTTTGCTCTTTGAGCTTTGGTAATGTCCGTCCCATAGTCAGTGTACCTTATTAAATTTTAAATTTTATTAATTGATAAAATCAGATTAATTTTGGTTATCTCGCCCTGGACCTCAAACAATGATATATGTAATGAGGTTTTTTATCACTCCACTGGAAATATACCCCAAATTACTTATTATCAAGGTACCTTGGCCCTACAGCCATGTAAATTTAAATTAATTTTTATACTACAATATATCCTTGCCCCTAAACCAACGTAAAACAATCATTAGGTTTTACTAATATCCTCAAAACTTAGGCCAATGTTTCATGGCTTATCAAGGATATTCATGTACTACCCAAAATCCCGTCAACATTTCAGTTTATAATGATAATAGTCTAGTTTTAAAGGGCATCTGGTTTTTATGTTAGCTTTTAAAAGCTAGTAATAAACCATATATATGATTAACGCTTTTTCTATTTTAAGGTCACTGTTCTCATACAGTTTCTTTATTATATAAGAGTTTTTCTTGACCTATGCAGTTGTAATTTTATACCTAAGTGCCGATTACAACAGGGTTACAGAAGGAGATCTTTATAGTCCAGGGAAGTGACCCACCGCTCATAACAACATGGGCAAGGCGCTCAACTGTGATAAGGGTTCTACTGGTGCATTATTCCCTCTCTTGTGCCTGTGGAGGGAATTTGCTCATGATTTAGGCTGATAAGCTAGGTCTCCAGACTTGTATTATTCTCTTCTTCTAGAGAAGAAAAGATATATCATTCTGGTACATGGACTAGGGCGTAGTTTTTTTGCCTTGTAGGTAGTGTCAGATTCTGGTGTTGACCCAAAAATTAAACTCTGACAACCAACAGATTAGGCCAATTATCCTTCCAATACTTAATTTATTACACTAAATACTCAACTTAAAGCCTATTGCAATTAAATGGCTTAGGCTGATTATTTCAATGTCAATTCAATTCACTTATTCTATCAAAAGCTCAGCCAAATACACTCGCACATTTAGGCCATTTACACTGCAACAAAATTTGGGAATTAGTCCCAAATACTTAGGAACAATATCAAATATTCATCATAAGAAATTGGTTGGGGATTGACCAAAAGATAACGTCTAAGAAACCCATAGAAAAATAGACATAGTAAAATTGTAATCATTTACCGCTTTAGGGCGAAAGCTGTATGTCAATCCTTATAATCTGCACAATAGCACTTATACATGGACCACCCAAATAGGAGTACCTAGTGATATCGAGAGAGAGGCCTGCCAATGCTCCAATTAGTGGTGAATCATTTAATTTATTCGATGCCAAAGTTTTACAGAGGATGTATTTCATCAGCAGTATGACGAAACTCAAATTGAGAGGATCCTAGGACAAATTTGCACGTTCTTATGGAGATTTTTGCCTCTGAAATCCTCATAAATATGAGAGTATTCTGCCACCAATAAATTTATCAATATGTCATAGTAATATCAGTTCAAGGGCCAAACTGAGGTGGAATATAATCTGTTGAAATTGCATGCTCAATGTGGCCAGGATATGCCCTAGAGGTATAAATACCGGCACCTGGCCTAATGAATAATCATCAAATAGTATAGTCTAAATAAAGATATATTTTATTCAATCTCTTTACTGATTTTTAATCAGAAGTTCCTTTTTAATAGTGTCAACAAGCTTAAATTGTAAAATCCAAAGCTTGTATCTTTGCCTGCCTCAGAAGAAGTCCCCAATTATAAAGGGAAAATTAAGCCCAATATTGACCAGAAGACTTGGGGTTATTTGAATACGCCTAGTGAGTTTCTGAATGGTTAAATTACCGTAAGTCACAGGCAAAATTGAATCATTTGGTTGAGCTTCAACCCAATTAAGCGTGCAGGATTAAATTAATTGAGCGATTAATTCTCAGATTTTAGCAACTGGTGCTAACTCAAAATTGGTGAATATCTTTGAAATGGACCACGCAACCAGCTACTGGTAGATTTGGCCAGATGAGAAAGTGACAATGAGTTGTAAACTAGTGACAAAGAAATCTCAGATTATTTTAATACCAGCCACCAAGGCCCCGATGAGGGTACCTCCTATCCCTGGATCTTATCACAGTGAGGGGAGCTCATGTAGATGCAATCATCCTGATTGATCTTACATATGAACGCGTAAAAGCTATGATTAAAACTCTAGATCAGGGTTTAGGATTGGTACTTCACAAATTGATCCCTCCTTTGGCCTGTTCTATTACCATAAGGATCAGGCGCTCAAGATGGAGATATACATGAAGTACTGGAATGCAACCATGGCATCTCTTGCCAAACGTCTCACAGACAGTCAAGCAACTAAAGAATTCCTGGTTAACTTTGTTCAACCCTCATACAAGCATACCCAGCGAATACTTGCTAGACACAATCTGGAACTCATGATAAATCTACCATGTGCAAGCGGAGGAACAATCTTCCCAAAATGCTCTAATGGACAAACCAAATTAAATTTTTACTGAAGTCCAAAAGCAATTGTGGATAATATGGGACTTGCCAGTGAAGCTCATGGAAGATTAAAGACTCTTGAGGAGCTTCTAGGTAAAAGAGCCCCAAAGATAGCCACATAGGTGCTTGCTCACCATGGGCTATCACACGAATGGGTACAAAACATGAATACCCGCTGTCAAAAACTAGAAACACGTTCTGATTTCCTAATATCTCAGTCGATCAACTCATTATACACGCCACTACAGGCCAAAGAAATCACCTGGACTTAAATTCAATGCATGATGACTTCGAGAATTATGTTCAGGCCAAGCTGGATATTGTGAACAAAAACATCAAAAACCTTGCAGTAAAGCCAGCCGTCACAAAAAGAGAGAAGGATAATGCCTTTATTATAGAGGATTTCTCAAAAAATTTGGACTGTTGTATCAAGATTTCGGGCCAGAAATAATGAAATTACTTAGGAGAATTGAGAATCTAGAATGCAATTATCAACTGCAAATTCCTTAGTAGACATTATGGCCAAAGATAAAAGCATAATGTCCAATCAAGCTTTATATGAAAAGGAGTATGACAATCTTAAAAAAGAAGTTGAATACTTCAAAAAACCATTGATTCCAGTGCTCACCCAGCCTTCACAAAAGAGAAATGGGAAAAAGCTCTGTCCATACGGCCAAAAAACAGCTTGGAAAAACAACTATGGGCTGAATTCAAGCATCAGAATACAGTAGTTTGGAGCAATAATATGAAATTGAATCGTCAGAAATTGACACTGATGCAAAAAATGATACTTCAAACATCCATCCTATGCCTAGGATCAGGCAACAATTCTGACTACAGATACTCCCCAAAGGGAAAGAGGGCCAATTCTGAATGATGATACACAAAGATGTTCAAAAAGAAGTACAACCCTATGCCCAAAACAGGGCAAGATGACTTTTAACCATTGAAATTACCAAAGTTCAATAAGGATGGGAACGTTCATATTTTTCTCAAGATAAACCGAAAAAGCAATGGGGGAGCATCAGACCATGCATAAGGATCAGCACTGATCAACTCACTCGATACCCATAGCTGTGACCTTGTTATGCCCTTTTTGAGCAACAATTGGTCCTATATGGATGCCAAAATTGCGGTGACAAAATTGTTTGAAGGGCCTAGGAAATTAAAAGCCCAAAAAAGAGAGCTTCTTAATATAGAAATAAAGCAGAATGAGACTATTGAGGACTTTTTGGACAGATTTTCCACGAGGAACAAGCCTTGCTTGGGCGCAATGCAATTAATAAGTTTGACACTAAGATTGCAATGGAACACACAGTTATGCCCTTTCGTGAAAAGCACCATGTCATGATACCTGCATTGAATGGTGAAAAGGAAACCCAATAGCTTACCAATTACTTGAGAAGCTGTTTCATAGTTTTAATACCCTAATTGGCCCAAAGGACCAGCAAAAATTCCGAACTTTGGGCCCAAAAAACAATACTATGTCTGACCAGGGAAAAATTTCTGAACTACAAACTAAAAATTCGAGCAAAAGCAGCACATAGGGCCTATTACATGCCACAACTGTAGTCTAAAGGGGCATTTTTCTAGCCAATGCTACAGATGTTCTGACAAAAATCCTGAGGTCAACGTTGTTCTAGAAATCAAAAGTGACAGAAAGGCGGGAAAAGAGCAGGTGAAGTAGAGGCGGAATGATCTAACTCCACCAATGTTTAAACCATTCCACCTGACCCTGGAGAGCTCTTAAGGACCAAAGATGTTGCAAAGATAAACTACACCATATTGTGGCTAATGATGTCATGATGGTCACTACTCAGGCCACAGCAAAAGTAACTCAACCCTTGAAAGCTACCAAAGAAGTACGAGTAGAGGTATCAAAGCCTTACGCAAAACAGATTATTGATTAGGGTTTAGACCTCCAACCAGGATGTTCAACCAACCTACCTTTTCTTAACAGCTCAAAAGTAGCCATTACCATGAAGACCTTACCATATAAAATCCCAGATATTTTCCCAAGTCTTAAATCACAACTGGAATCGCGCAGCAGTCACAGTATTCACATTATAAATACCTCTGAAAACTACTCCAAATGTACTTATATAGATATAGCAGTAAACAAGGTGCAAGTTTGGGCCATTGTCAATAGTGGTGCTCCTGACAATATAGTTAGCACAAAGTTGGGTAAAAAGTTGAAATTGCGCCCAATGTTTCCCACTGTAAGGAATCTGGTACAGCTGGAGCGCATACAACTATGTTTGATGGGCGCATACAGTACCCTACCTCTCAGATTTGGATCAATTCTAGTGACAGCACCTGCCATAGTGTTGCCAAATACAAACCATGATATTCTAAGTGGAACTGATTTCTAAGGAGATATGGAGTTGTTGTCAATCATAAGGACGTATTCTACCATTCTTGGCCAGGCTATCCCACTTTACTATAACTTAGATAGGGTTTTTGAGTAAAAGAAACCCATCCTATTCATAAATCTGGCCTACAATGATGGAGTATTTCCAATTAAGTATGTCAATACGCGGTCAAAGGTAAAAGCACCACTCACCCAGATCAATGAGTTAAAGGGAATTCCACTTTGATCAAATCAGCACATTACTATACTATCCAGAAATCAAGTAATTGTCCCAACTGGGATGACAATTAATATCCTGGAAGGACTTTATGGTGAAGTATATCAACCATGGTTTAAGTCTCGATTTGATCCAAACATTGCCCCTGGTATTATCATTCTAGGCCATGGAGAAATACATATCTTGTGTGCAAACCTGCAAATTAACCCATTTCCATCAAACGACATCAAACAATTGCATTTCTGCATCTGTTCCCTACCTCAGAAATTTACTCAATACATGAGTTTGGAACTTTTTCAAAATTAGGGCTCCCCAATAAGGATCTACTAAGCATCAAAAATGTCATCCATACGATTATTTCAAGAAAACTGACCAACTCTGAGAAAAGCCAAGCTCAGGAGTTATTCTCTATTATTGGGAAATATTTGCACAAGATGATTTCGACTTGGAATGTGCTAAGTTTGTCATCCATAATATCAATACTGTAGATCGTAAACTAATCTTATTACGCCCAATTATATGCTCAAAATTATCAGAGGAAGCTGTATCCAAGGATATTAAGGAACTCCCCAATTGTGGCATGTTAGTGCCTTCAAAAAGTCCATGGATGGCACCAATTTTAATAGTGAAGAAAAAGGATGGAATCATCCAAGTAGTCATTGATTAACAGAAGTTAAACAACATCACAAAGAAGGACTAATACCCTCTGCCATAAATTGACGATGCCTTGGATAGGCTAGGGGCGCGAAGTTCTTCTCAGAAGTGGACCTTATCAGCGGGTATTGGCAAATAGATCTTCCCAAAGAAGAGCGCGAGAAATGTGCAATTATAACCCAAGATGGCCTATTCCAGCTAACAAGAATGCCTCTTGGGCTCTGCATTGCCCCGGCTACCTTCCAAAGGTCCATGGACACAATTTTGGGAGATTTGAAGTTGTCATGTGTACTATTGCACCTTGAGATATCAACGTTTTCAGCCACACTTTTTACAAACATCTGGAATACTTAGAGGAGGTTTTCAGAAGTCTAGAAGCTTCAAACTTTAAAACCAAGTCCAGAAAGTACCAGTTCTTCAAAGACTATCTGGAATATCTCAGATTTTTAATTGACAAAGTGGGTCATCGTCTTCAAACCTCTAAGTTAGATGCCATCTCCAAATTGAAACAGCCCAAAATCCAAGTGCAAAATCCAAGTATTCCTAAGCACGCTTAAAGACTATCACCAATTTATTGCCGACTTTGCACAACTTGGAGAGCCTTTTTCTATCTACTTAAGGATAAGGTCCCATTTGACTGGACTTCAGATTGCTAAAATGCATTTAACCAAATCTGATCAGCACTATTGGCCGCGCCTGTTCTTTGATACCCAGACATTAAGTTATGAATCTATTGTCTAAACTGATGCATCCCTAACAGAAGTGAGGACCGTATTATCCCAAGTTGGGGAAGACAGTGAAGAACATCCAGTTGCCTTTGCTAGCCTGACCTTAAATGTTCATGAGAGAAATATACATGGAGATGGAACAAGAATGTTTAGCCATAATATATGCTTGCAAGCAATTTTGGGTCTACCTGCATGGCACTCATTTCAAAGTTATTATTAATCATGCTTCCCTAAGATGGCTGAACAGCTTAAGAGAGCCTGAGGGCTGATTAGCCCGCTGGGCATTAAAGCTTCAAGCTTATGACTACACAATTGAGCATTGAGCTGGGGCAAAACATCAAAGCGCCAATTGCCTATCCCAACTACCCACCATTGCAACTCTTAGTCAGGCCGCCAATGAGTTGTTTATGAAAATGATCAGAGGAGGGTATCAAGATGAGCCTGAATCCATCCAAAAACTATTACTTGACTTACTAAAAATACAACTGTCAAAAATTGGATACTTTACAAGATCAGTGAAGGCAAGAAGTATATTTTCCCAAAACCCTAAGCCTGGACAGACCTAATAATGGCGGCGCATAAGACCATAGGGCATGGTAGATACAAAAGGATGAAAGAGATCTTAAGCAATTCTACTAGTGGGATTCAATACATTTGACATCCAAGAAATGTTAAAATGCTGTGTGGAGTGTCAAGGCGAAAAACCATTCTGAAAAAGCACATCTTACCAGCTTGTTTGGCCCAAATCAATTGGAACACTGTATCTATTGATGTTGTTGGTCTAATTACAACAAGCAGTAAAAAGGCCAAAACATTATTGTAGCCATCGACCACTTGACTAAATGGGTTATAGCCAAGGCTATTTGGGAATAAGGAGCAGCAACTACAGCCAGGTTCGCCCTTGAAAACATCATCCACAAGCATAGATGTCCCCAGGCTATTATTACCAAAAATGGAACAATTTTACCTCCAATGTCCTTTCCAAGATCAACCAATTAATGGGATTATGAGGTGTGCTATCTGCTCCCTATCATCCCAAAACTGATGGCACAGTTGAGCACGCAAATGGGACGTTGGTAAATATTATCAGGAATTTAACTTTAGCAAAACCATCCAAATAGAGTACTTATTTAAGTTCAGCAGTATTTGCCTACAATATCTCAAACCATTCGTCAACTAGGATTTCCCCTTTTCAAGTATTATATGGAAGACATTCAGCCCTACCAATACTACTATATTTGGTCCTAGAGAGTCCTGGCAAAAACACTTATCCTCAATATGTTAAGAAGCTTTTTGATACTTTAATCAAACTACAAGATCAAGCCTTTGACAACATGTTGCCCTGAAAAATGCATAACATAAAAAGGACTTAGAGATTTGCTACAAATTGGCAATTTGGGGTTAATGAAGTTTTATTTTGCAACACCCATGTATTGGGCCAATTGCAAAAGTTAGATCGCATCTGGATAGGGCCATTTTTAATTGAGAAGACATCTAAGTTCATACACACGATAAATAATATTAGGACTGGCCATATACAACTGAGTTCATGCAAAATTCCTAAGAAGGTCAATAAGCTAGTTGGTTAACTATATATATATATTAATAATTTTAACCTAATTAAAACTTTAGTTCACACTTTAGGATGGGGAGAGGATCCAACTCCAGATTCGTTAGCAATTAGGGCCAAAGTTAAGGCTATGCACTTGGCCTACTCTATTGGCAGGTCAGGCCAAAATTAACAAATGACGAAGTTCAATAAAGGCTAGTTGAGAAACTTAGGGCTTATGTTTGAGTCAAGTGGGGAGAATGTCAGATTCTGGTTGTTAAAGCCAGAATAAACCCTTCAACAACCAACAGATCAGGCCGATTATCCTCCCAATACTCAAGCTAATAAAATAATTCTCAACTTAAAGCCTATTGCAATTAAATGGCTTGGGCTGATTATCTTAATGTCAATTTAATTCAATTATTCTATAAAAGCTTGGACAGAATACACTCATACATTAAGGCCAACTATCACTGCAACAAAATTTGGCAATTGGTCCTAACTAATTGGGAACAATATCGAATATTTAGTATAAGAAATCGCTTGCAGTCACCCAAAGATAATGTCTAAAAACCCATAACCATATAGACATAGTAGATTGTAATCAATTTCCCGTTTTAGGGCGAAATTTGTATGTCAATCCTTAAAATCTGCACAATAGCACTTATACATGGACCACCCAAATGGGAGTACCTAATGATATCGAGAGAAAGACCTGCCAATGTCCCAATTAGTGGTGCATCATTTACCTTAATCAAGTCCAAAATTTCACAGAGGATGTATTTCATCAGCAGTATGACGAAACTCAAATCAAGAGGATCCTAGGACAATTTTGCACGTTCTTATGGAGATTTTTGCCTCTGAAATCCTCATAAATATGAGAGTATTCTGCCACCAATAAACCTAGCAATATGTCATAGTCATAACAGTTCAAGGACCTTGAGGTGGAAAATAATCTGTTGAAATTGCATGCTCAGATGTGACCAGGAGATGCCCTAGAGGCATAAATATAAGCGCCAGGACAAATGAATAATCATCAAGTATAGTCTAAATAAAGATATATTCTTTTCAATCTCTTTACTGGTTTTTCATCAGAAGTTCCTTTTTAATAGTGTCAACAAGCTTAAATTGTAAAATCCAAAGTTTGTACCTTTGCCTGCCTCAGAAGAAGTCTTAATTATAAAGGGAAAATTAAGCCCAATATAGACCAGAAGAGTTGTGGTTACTTAGATATGCCTAGTGAGTTTCTGAATGGACAAAAAGCCATAAGCCACAGGCAAAATTGGGGATCATTCAGCCAAACTTTAACTCAATTAAGAGCAGGATCAATTCATCAAGAAAGCAATCCTCGTATTTTTAACAGGTAGTTTAATGGTAAGTATGTCAGAAATCAACTGGGAGAGTAGGAGGCCTTAGGGTGCGACTTATGTAACTCGGCCACAGGCCCTTGCATTTTACGCAGTCCTTTGTGATCACTCAACTATTTTAAGGAGGGATAACTCTTCTATGCAACCAGGTACTGTACATATTTATATATTTCATTTGAGGCAATATTGCTACAACTTCTGCCTCTTTAGAGTCACCAACAATGATGGGCTCCAGGATGGTTGGTCGCTACCTTTTAAAGGGGATAGCAGGTAGGTGTGGATCACATTATGATTCCAGTATGCTGGAAGCTTTATGTTGTGTGCTATAACCTAAGTCCCTCTACACTTTGAATGAAAAGATCTTAGCACTTTCTGATAACTTAATTAAGGGGACCTTCATACGTAGGTTGTGTATCCAACGCTATAAGAGAGCCTACAGAAGGTTTTGTTTCTGCTTGATATCACTTTTGAGCAATTCTGATAATAAATAACCTTTAATTTCCATCGCCAAATATACACCATCAGTTTTTCTTTATGTCCGTGGATCCACCACCTGCTGCCCCAGTGTGGTGCAGCGGTGCTCCACCTGTTAGCGTTTACCACCCAGCAGGCAAATGCCTGCAACCGGCTCATCCAGTCTGCTTAATACAACTGGCCGCTTTGTCCCTCCAAGGGACTTAGCACTGCACCTCACATAAGTCCGCCTAACCTGCCCCCATCCACTGGCCCTCTCTTGATCCAATATCTGCTTTTTCATCCTCATTGAATACAAATGTATCTTTTCATATGCCAACAAAGCAATCATTGAACTGGCAATGGCCACCTTTGTTCCAGCGGGTTTATTGACTTCTGCCCTTATAAGGGCTATTTTGATATTGGCTTCCCCATGGAAGAGGATGCAGCTGCTGCAGCGGTAACGCCCTTAAATTACAAAAACGCACCCATTACCACCACCCAGACTCATCTAAATGATTTTACACTCATGAGAATTTTTACAAACCTTCCCTCCCACCTTTCCTCAAGCTCTATATGAGGAGCTGATGTCAGGGCTGTCCACTTATGGCACAAACCCAATTTTCCAAATCCTTGTCCCAAGTGGTGCTGAGCACCTAGCAGCACCTCAGGAATGGCCACCAATACCCCCCACCATCTAAAAATATGGCCCAGCATGTCCATCTGCATACCTATATCCCATCTGTACCTGATCATTTCTTCGGGCTCACACTGACAACGGTCACACAGTTTGCCCCCTATGCCACAAATTGGACCATATGAAGAAAGTATGTCATTACATTTGAACCATGCGAACACTGCCAACTCCACCCAGGAGGCCACACTAACATCATTTGAGTGGGGATTTTGGCTTCCCCCACCCCCCAGGTAGTGAGCTCAACGAACCAGCAGCAAAATCTATCAATCCAAATCCAAGCTGGCCAATTTTCACCCATGTAAACCAATCAGAAGTATGTTGGACCCATAATCAATCCAAAGTTTCTCCCACCCCAGAACTTACTCTACCACACCACCTATCATCAAATCAATCCAAGTCAACCAAAATCCTGGGACTCATTGGATGGAGTAACTGAATCTGATGAACTTGTCTCAACTCTGACTAAACCAATCGACTTAGATCCTTTTATGAATTCAGACCTTGATATCCCGCTCCCATTCAAGCAATATGTCCCCAAACCTAATGCTATCCCATATTAAAGCAACCAGTTTGCTGAGGCCATGGTGGCCTCATTTAATAATCTCCATCTTTGCAAAGCCGTGGCAAAATCCGTCAATGAATTTAAAAAAAGGCTGCGCATCCCCTTGTTCCCCTCAAATATTCCTCCTACTGCGCAAGAGGAAATCCAACGCCTCTATGAAATTGCCACCACAACTGTCAAACAGGTCGTTACTCTGGCAGAATTTTCCCCATCCACATATGTCACCAGAGCAAACATTGCAAAATTAGCCTAACTTCCCAACGCCCACATCCAAGCTGAACACCATGTTGCTGAATTTATAGAGTCCTTTATCCAGGCCCAAATTCTCAAACGCAACAGCTATCTACTTCACCTCGACCCTCATCCTGCGGATGCTCCGACCCCCTTGCTATCAGAAATGATCTGCCTCTTCAATGATTAACCTGATGATGATCCGCCTGATCCCCCTCCACCATGGTGGGATAAGCGGCTCGCCACTAAGCCACCTGGTAGGTTGTTTCTTTTGTTACTTTTGTGTTTCACGCTGCTCATTTAGGGCAATAAGTTCATGTTTTTGGTTGTTTTAGTTACTGAGTTTCTGTTTCATTATTTTTCGTCCACTGGTCAGTTTGCCTTGGTTAAATAAATGTGAGCCTTTTAAATATCGTGAATTGGAAGCTGCTGTCAGTTGGTAAACTTCTCAATAGTCTTTAATGGAAATTGTTAAATGCTCCCAGTAAGAATTTGGGCTATATCATGTGGTCTAGCAGTCTTCCGCTGAGGAAACCACTGAGTTCAAACGTTGACCAATCTAAATTAAGGAGCTATACGCAGGGTATCCTCAATACGAGAGAAACTGGTGGAGATGTTCACCACGTTGTTGTAGGGAAATTGCTCCAAAGGAAGGTCCGTGGCCCAAACATCTTAAGAGGCTGAGGAGTAGCACCATAGTTAAAGCTCTAGGCCCTTTATTGACTATCTCTGTTTGGCCAGTAAATTGTGAGTGATATACAATATAATGGCGTGGTTTAATACTGAGGAATCCTAGTTTTGCATACTAAAACCTAGACATAAACTGAGGCCCACAATCACTCATAACTTTCTTCAGAAGTCATTACATAAAGAATACATGAGCAATGAATAAGCTTCTGTCTCTGCCACCATTATAGTCATGTGACATAATCTGAAAAGGTCAAACTTGGTGAACCTATATGTTGCAGAGGACACCACAAGATGCTGGAGAGCTATTCACCCTCTGTATGAATTTCCACCAGTATACCAACACCTCAAAATAAAAAACAAGGTTGAGTCGTGGACAAGAAATCAACCCCCTTTTTTATAGATGATGATGTCCCAATAAATTTTACATTTAGTCAGGATGACATCATTCACAATGATTTGATACTCGATAATCAAAAATATATTTAGTATGAAGATGACGCCAATGATGCTGATGACAATTATGAATTTTGATCCTCTTTATACCTTCAGTGGTCCAAAATAATATACACCTGACTGATGATAAAGAATTTATTAAGCCAATTACCCCAACAGAAGCAAACGAATCTATCATTCAAATATTGCGCAAAGGGACTATAAGCTAATATTCAAAGGTCGTTTGAACCCCAGAAGTAAGCGCATTGGTGTAACGCCATTGATTGAAGTAAGAGTAGATCAGCATATTACCAATTTGGGTAATGAAGCAATGAAAAATAGTGGTAAAGCTGCCTCAGACCAAGAAGTGGTTGTTGATCAAGGGGCCACCAAACATCCTGGTGCAGGGATGTCCACCTTGAGATAAAGCTCAAAGATTCAAGCATACTGTGAGATAGATGCCGCCACCAATGTATAGATCAGGAAGAGAATTACTAGGGTTTGTGAAGCCTCTACAATATTGCCAAACCTACTCCCAATTATTTTCTATTTTATATTCATCTTAAAATTTTATATTTTAACTTTTCTTTCTCGTTGCAAACACTTTTACAACAAATTCAATTAAAGTCTAGGTAAAGTTTGATAATCTCATCGAGGAGATTAGTTTGCACCTGATGTCAGGGAGCAGTTGGGCGAGTAAAGTCAAGAGCACAGGCTAGACCCACATAAATTAAGTTTTGTAAACGCCCCAGTGAAACCGGTTGAATAGAATGAATCAAGTAATAAAAAGTTGCGGTTACTAAATCCTTGGAATTTTGGCCTGCCAAGCATGCTGCAACCAGTTCATCAATACGCCGCACTCCCAACCACTATCATCAGTGGAATACGGGGTGCGTAAGTTCCTGGATATTCAAAAAACAGCACTTTGGAAGAAATTTTGTGGAGATGTACACATACATTTTCCAAATGCGGTGAACGTCACACCACACTCCATGCCTCGCGGTTGGCTGGATCTTGGATTTGAAACTAAAGAAGTTGCAGACAAAGCCACAAAAGTATGTGTAGTAGTCAACCTCCTGGATGGTCGATGGTAGTTGAAACGAAGTGCACCCACTGGACTAAATTGAACCTTGTTTTCGTAACTTTTAACTTCCTACCTACTACAATCAAGCGCACCATGCTAGAGCACCAACTGAAAGCTGGGCTCGCCAAATATGGGGAAATACAATCCTTTGAGATGCAGCGATTTATGCTCATGCCAGACCTGTGCATGGACAAAGCAATTGCTGTTCTCACCCCATCTGCGGGGATAACGGAATATTTAACCCAAGTCCTACATACCACTTTTATCAAAATCAAAGGGAAAGACTACCACCCATTCAGGGTCACCGTGGATAGCGCGCCTCCTATCTGCACATTCTGTCATGCTTTTGGCCACAAGGTCCATACCTGCCCCACCAATGAGGGGATTACCCAACATGAAATGCTCTTGGATGCAATGTGCAGTGCAGACGCCCAATATGAACTGGCAATGGACACCAATGCATCCTTCCCGTGGGAAGTGTAATGATGCTACATCCAAGTAAAACCTGTGTCCCTACATGAGTGTAAGAAGGACAAACAGGCCACAAGGGGGCAGCCAAGGAGGCGGCCAAGACCGCATTCATGATCCCACCAGCCCAGCTCCAGGAGGACATTGAGACTTTTGCGGCATAAGTGGCTCACAAATCTCTCCATCAATCAGTTTGGGACGCCCAAGCTGATTGGGCCACCCAAGCTGAAAACCCGATGGGTGAGTCTGTTTCACCTGACTGATGCTACCAAACATCAATTGAAATCAAGTCATTAACCAATCTACCTAGCAAAATTCTGACTTCATGTGATAGTGCACTGCAAGTGCACACAACACCAAAATCTCATCCCACAGTGGGGAAAAAGCAGAAGGCAAAAGCCAAAGCGAACCCCACAGCTAAAGCTTCCCATACTGAACCATACTCCGTTGCACAGAATACCCATGCTGCCAAGCAGCAACGTGCTGAGATCGAGAAGGCTGAAGGGCACAGGTGCCCTTCCCCTCGCACCTAAAGTGTGATGGGGGAGCCATTACTTTAGGGATGTTGAACTTCACTGGACTCAAGGACTCGCCGTCCCAGGCTAGAAAGCTGATTTTTTTAAGAAATAATTTACCCATGGACATCCTGGCCATTCAGGAAACCCACTGTCCATGCGGTGCAGAGGAAGCATAGGCAACCATGCTCCTCCCTTCCCTTTCCTTTTTCTATGCACATAGGGGTGCCGGTTTTTTGTCAACCATAGTTAAAAATTTCTCTCTTCACAATTGTACCTTGACGGCCACATCCTTGTAGTCTCCTTTTCATGGGATGACGAAGTGCATGCTGTTGTTAACATTTATTCCTCAATCTGTGCACGAGATCATCAGGAATTCTTCTAAGCCATCGATTCCCTTCTGCTACCCCCTGACCCATTTGTAGTTGGTGGCATGAACTGCTGGACAAACTAACCACAGACCGCTGGCCCTCATTGCCTACACCCCCACAGGGGCATGTTAAGCTTTGTGTTCTCAAAGATACCCTAGGGTTGTTTGATACTCTGCTGCATCATGCTCCTCTACTCACAAATTTGTCTCACCCCCACGTGCACAACAGCCAGCTATGGTCTATGACCCGCATTGACCTTATTCTCACGCCGTTGAAAATTCAATCCCAAATTTCCCACTTCATCATGATGAAAATCGATTTCTCCAACCACAGGATGGTATTGGTTTCCTTTCAATTGTCCAGTACAGCGGCCCAGGTGCCTAAATGGTGCAAACTCCGCCCCACCAAGATTGCATCACCAAAATTTTCCTCGTGGATGGAAATCATGACCTCAGCTCTGGAATTCATCGCACCGTTATGTGCAGACCCAGTTTTCACCTGGTCAACTTTCAAAGCGAACACAATCTGCCAGGCTTGCCACCTCACCTCCCATCACTCACGGGCTGCCTTGGCAGTCATTTTGAACATGCTGGCAGAGTTGGACCACCTGGAGTCTAACGTCCCCACTGCAGGCTACAGTCCAGCTTGGGGTCACAAGTGGGCGGAAGTGTCCACTCACCTCAACGCACTGGTAAGACAACACAAGCATCAGGTTTGTGTTTATTAAAGAAAAGCATATTACAGTGGGTGATACGTGTTTTACTTACTTTTTTAGAAAATTCTTCGCACCATGCCAGATCTTGGCCTGCACACAGGTGTGAAAGCCAGACCACTCCATTATGGATACGCTGGTCAAAGTGGCAATTGAAATACATAATTATTACTCTGAATTGTATAGATCTGATTCAATTCCGCAGTCCAAAATGAAGGATTTTCTCGAAAGTGCACATATCTGAACTAATTCCTGATTCCTGGAGTTGAAGAATTTGATTTATCAGGATGAACTCTGGCCCGCCATTTGTGGTGCACCATACAGGAAAATCCCAGGTTCAGACGGCATCCCTTATGAGTTCTATAGGAAGTATTTCGAAGATTTTTCCTCCTTGCTGCTTGCCACTCTGAACCAATGCCTACTGGAAATGCGCCTCCTACCTGGAGGGCAAGAGGACTTCATGATAATGTTGCACAAGAAAGGGGATAAGCTGGACTTGGTCAACTGGCGCCCCATTTCACTCACTAATACAGACACATATTCTTTTACTAAAATCATGGCTAACCGTCTAGGGGTTGTTGCCTCTACTCATTTCCCCTGAACAATTTGCTTTCTTTCTAAGAGGTTAATTTGGACCAATGTACACACCAAAGCCAATATCTGTCAATCCACGGCTTCTGGAGCACTTGTGTTTTTAGACCAGCATAAGGCCTATGATAGAGTCAACTGGGGTTACCTCTGAGCCTGCCTCCAAAAGTTCCGCCTCCCCTTTTGCTTCATTAATTGGGTGATGTTGCTTACGGAATCCACCACAATGGCTGTGCGTGACCCTGGATTCCTCACGGATGTAGTTCGCCCTAAAAGGGGCCTACGCCAAGGGGACCCTCTAAGCCCACTCTTGTATAACTTCATACTTGATCCACTTCTTCAAAATATGAATGCCCGCCTTACTGGTGTACATGTGCAAGGCCAAGCACCAATCAAGATGTTGGCGTTTGCTGATAATTGTGTGGTTGGGGTGTCTAACAATCATGATTCACGCGCGCTTGAAGATACTATCCAGGCTTACTCCATGGTAAGTAATGCTGCACTTAACGCCTCCAAAACCGAAATTGTTCTCCTTGGTTAGTATCAAGACCGCTGGGCCCCAGCGCCCAGTTTCCTACCTGCCTCGTCAACTAGCTCATGAGGTCGCTTGCCCTGCCCACCCCACTCTGCCCCACTCATACTCTCCTTTGTGACACGCCTCACCGTTGGCCCTATCCGCCATTTGGGGGTGTGGCTGGAGGCAGGAGGGTACGCCTCAACAGTGATGGAAAACCATATCCTAGACAATGTTACAAAACGCATAGCTTCCCTCAAAGCCCTCCACACCTTCTTTACAGGCAGGGTAGTGCTAGACAACTCTATGCTCCTCTCTAAAGTTTGGTTTGGGTCCCACGCCATCACTTTTTCCCCTTGTTTCTTCAAGTCATTATACGCCCTTCTGCAAGGGTGGCTTTAAAGAGGCTGCCCACCACCGATGCGCCTGTATATCATGTTTGGCCCTCGCCATTTTGGTGGTATGGTCTTCTCAACTTTGAGACCCATGCTGCCAAAATCCTTGTCACCTGGATCGCTACCATTAGTAACCCTACAATCTCAGTCCAGCACTGGTCCCGCGCGGCCTGCTTTAACTTCTCCCACGCTCTGGGCCTCAGCAATCCTACCCACCCCCACTCTCTGTTAAAGTACCTTGCCTCACATCCTTCTGCTGCAGACCCACATGGGACGTCGCCCAACTTCAAAAGGATCATCCTCTTCATGTTAAGCTGAGTGGAGAATGCGCATCTGTGGGCACACCGCCCAGAGGGGGCGCCCCTCTCCTCAGTTCATTCAGGAAGTACAAGGACTACCCATTCTGAATGGAATAATACCCATGAGACCCTCTACCATGGCCAGGGTGGACTACCTGGACATGGTGGACATCCCCTTACCCCTAGATACCCAGAAAGCCATTTGGAAGTAAGCCCACCACCCTCTTCTGCAGCCACATATTCGTTCCCATATGTGGCACTGCTTGAGATGGGTATACCATACTGCCAAACGCTCTAACGCTTTGCACTCATCTTGCGTCATGTGTGGCCAGTATGGAACGCTGGTTCACTGCCTGGAAGAGTGCCCTCCATCAAAAGTGATATGGCATAGGGTACAACGTCTGTTTCTCCAGGATCAGGCACAGCCCTTCGGCCTGTCTAAGGACATATTTGCTTTATCCATGGCTTCCCCTCTTCCACCCTCCCTCCATGCCTTGGTAGTTGCCATCACTAAGTGGACTATCCACACGATTGCCCTAGATGCTATCTCAGGCTCCACTTCATCCTCCAGGAAGCTATACGCCGGTTCCAGTCACACCTTGTGGACCACTTTCAAGCGTGGTTGTTTGGGTACCTTCCACCCCATCACCACCAGATGGTTTCATCCTAGTTCCAAGTTTGGTTCATCATTTCATACCCCTTCCTACATATGTGCTCAATAGTGGCGCAAGACCCTGCACACGTAATCCCCCCTTCTCTTGGCGTTCCCGCTGGCCACATGAGATAGCGTCTGCTTCTCTGGGGTGCCTTCCTCTCACTAAAGTTTGTTTGTTGTTTAGTATTTTTATCAGAAGTGTCCAACCCTGGTCAGCCTTCCTCAAATAGAATTAAATTCATCTTAAAATTTTATTTATACAAGAAGTATAAAGAAACTTCAGTTCTATGTTAATAAAGCATCTTTTACCAAAGAATCTTTCGTTTAACCTTATTTCTCACTTATATTGGGTTTAAGTTAGAGATCATAAGTAACCAGCCTAGGATCTAAAAAATAGGGCAAATATATAGTAGCCAGTATGGTACCTGCTCAGTAAGATGAAAATCATTTTAGACAACAATTGAGTTACAAATAAAGCTAAGGTAGAGATTGGCCGAGGTTCCATTGAGTCTTGTTTTAGGACAACGTATCAAAGTATGTTAAAGGGTGTCAAGCAAAACTACTGCCAGCAGGGAAATAAATAGTTACAATGAGCAAGCGATGCTACAGAGGGTAGCATCAAAAAGATTTACAAGTTAAGAGCTTCAAATCTCTTTATAAGATTTTCTGGTTTTAAACTGTGTGGAACAGGACCCCTCTACAGCAAGTCAGCCAACTGAGATGATCAAGACATGGCTGGCTAGCTGACTGTGGTGCTCACTTCAATGGTTACACCATCAGACCAGAATGAAGAGCAATAAAATTTTCCAAGAATAGATTGATGATGAAAATATGGAGGCTTACTATGGTGGAGATTCTTCTAAATTTCTAACGAGGGAGGAAGCAATTATCTGTTCAAGGTTCCAATCATAGGAACAGAAGCACAGCAGATCTATGTAACTAGCTTGGGCGTGTCAAAGAGTCTACTAGAAGAGACCACATTGCTGCTATACAATTTTGAGTGGACCTTTCGCTGTAAAGAGGATTAAATTTCTTTAAATAGATTTAAGTCAAACTGTTATTTATTAAAAACAAGAAAAAACGAATGTCTCACTGTGAATGAACATGGAGGCGATTATAATGGCATGGATATATACTGTACACCATGGAAAAGAATCTGGATGCTTTGAAGGCTAAGCTGCATATTCTATCAGTATCTACCACATCCTAATCAGCTGCTCAGTTAGAGAAACCAATCATGGCTACACACTTTGATTATCAGGCCAACACACATGGTGCACGCTGAACCTACTTAAGAGGACCAAAATTTAAAGCTCTACTTCAAAACCATTTATATATCTGATGAGGGAACTATCGCAGGTTTCCTACAGAATCACAAAAACAGTAGGAAAGGTGCAAGTGATCACCAGAAGGCTCGTTACATTAAATACTGCCTGAATTGCAAGGCTCAAGAGATTCTTTGCGCAAGTTTACGTTCTAGCTTAACATGTAACGAAGTGAATATTATCTTTTAGAGTTTGTGAGAGATCAAGACGTTCAGAACATGAAACAATACTTTCTACTATTTAAGATGGGAAAGAGTCAGTCAGTTGCTAACTATGCCGCATGATATAACCTAAAGGCACAATATTAGTGTAAAATATAAAATTTGAATCTATCACCTGTAAATAAGGTGCTACTGAGTTCTCTAGAGATGTATTCTGTTCTTTAAGATGCATATCAATTTAGACATTAAGGCCGTTATGTTACTGAAGGTCATCATGGAGGCTTTACTAAATGTTTGAGAAACTTATAAGATGATATACAAGGCATCAGAACCACCTCCTCAATGGACAAACAAGGCATTCTATGTCATCCATGGCAAGAGCGAGAAACTTAGAGACAAAACTCCAAAACCAGTGGAACGACAGCCTTTAAAATAGATTACCTAAACTAAGTTCCATAAACCTGGACGCTTCTGGCGCTCATGTCTGATGAGCGCCCCCAAGAAGAAGGATGTACCCCCTATCAAAGATGCCACAAATTCATTAAACTAGGTGGATTTACACCAAAAAAAGGACGATCATGAAAATGAGTATGCAATCAATGCAGGATACCACATGTTGGGGCACCTAGTGCGGTGGCTATACCTTTTTAACTTCAATTGAATGCAATTGACAAAATTGGGGTAAATAAATCTACTTGGCGCAGGCCACTCAACCTATCTGGGACATCAACACTTACAAACAAGGAGAGTAACTTGTAATGTTTACCTTCATGAGCATAGAATCAGATTCTAAGGACATAACTAAGAATACACTATTGAAAAGCTCTGAAGTAAATTCAGAGGTCAGCTACTGATGTTTTGACAACTTGAAACCCTTTTGGAAAGAGTGTTAAGAAGGATAAAGTGATGATACAGTGGGTTCTTGCCTTGGTTGTACGAGATAATAAAGCACTTGTCAATCTCATACCCTCCAAGTCAATGAAGAAATACAAATATATGCTAGACATAGTCTACAATATTAAGTACCAGACAGCATATCCAGATGTCATGCATGCCTTGGGAGCATACTCTGCGTTACCACTACATTTTGTGCACATGGTTCTGACTGCTCCAGCAGTGGTATTGGACAACAACCATTATGACTTCTTGATTGGTGCCTAGTCTCTACTTCAAGTTAGTGCTTTATTCGACTTCACCAACAGTACTGTGGACATACCTAGCTACCAACAGCTGCTAGTGTTCAAGAACATAGGTTTTAAGTTGCGTAAGCAAAGGACATGCTTGGTGGAAACCAATCAATATACCAGTCCAATATACCCTTAATGAGAAGGGTTTTAAACAACTACCTACCACGTTTAACACAAAAAATGACTACCATTGAGAGAATCTAAATCCATGGATTTTTGGGCTGGTGAACAATGTTAGATGTTACTCTATAATTGTGAAAATACCTCTAAACTCAAATGTTGAAGTTAGGGCTGTGATGGTAACAGAGAACAAGAGCTGAGAGTACTTCTTGAGTTCTTTGATACCAATGACACTGGAGAGATAACTGATATATTTGGGAACATTACCACCCAGTCTATTCAAGTAGAGAAATTACAAGTCGTTGCTCAAGCCAGATTGACAATATGCAACGCCATTAAATAAGTATATTCTGCTGCAATTTTTTGATGAGCTAGGATTTGGGGATTTGACTGACTAGGAGCAAAAATAATTGGATCAGCTCTTAGATGAGTACAAGGACATATTAGTACTGTACCAAACGACTATGGGTTGTGCAAAATTAATGTTCACAGGTTAGAAAAAGGATTTGACATCCTTTTCAAGTCCAAGATGTACTACCGCTCAAAAGCCGAAGATGGAGATAATTCCAGGGAGCTAAATCAGCTATCTGAATTCAGCTTATGCAACCTAAAAGGGCCCATGGGTTTCGCCTTTGCTCCCAGAATGCAAGAAAGATGGAACGCGCCTTATAGTTTGGACTACTGCCAGTTAAACAATTTTAGTAAGAAGGATTTGTAACCGCTAGCTAAATAAAGTGAATCACTGAAGTGCTTGGGAGGATTGATGTACTTCTCCACAATATATCTAACTTGGCTACTGGCAGATGGAGCTCTCACCTGAAGATCAAGAGAAGTGCACGACAATTAGAAGTCATGAGTTGTTCAAACCTACACGGATGCCGCAGGGGCTGTGCAATGGCTCTTCCACTGATTCAAAAGAGCTTTGGATCAAATCTTTGATATTGTTAAGTAATTAATTGTGCTCATCTATCTGGATGACATAACAGTTTTTAGTCGCACGTTACAAAAGCACTTCCAACACTTACAAGGAGTGCTTTTCCCAACTAAAAGAATAAAAGCTTAATATTAATTTGAAGCAAAATGTACCTTCCTAAAGAGGCATCTGGAGTTCTAGGACAGGAGATCAAATAAAGAGGAATTAAGATCCAGGAAGGAAGGAATAAAGCTATAGCAGCCATGGAAGAGCCTCAAATTATGTGCAACAGCCAAGTATTACTTGGGATTGTGGTTTAAATCAACAGTTTATCTCCCATTTCTTGGGATTGTCTGTGCCACTCACCTACATGATGACCAAGAAAACCAAGTTAAAATGGAGCCTGCGCAAGTTCAGGCATTTGAATATTTAAGAGCTAAAATAGTATAGGCGCCAATTTTAGCTTACCTGGACTTCAAAAAAACGCTTTATCTGTGCAACAATTCTAGTGACATTGGGATTGGAGTTATGCTCACTATTTTAAATGAAGAATGGATAAAAATACACATTGAGTACTACTCCAAGGTATAACACAGAGATGAGAAAAAATAAACCGTAATGGAAAGAGAGTACATGGAAGTTATAATATCAGTGAAGCACTTTTGACTTTACTTGTATGGAGTACAAT